>CM035120.1:51924857-52524857 GCA_020205555.1 Panax stipuleanatus | reverse complement strand
TTGAGAAGCACAAAGATAATGTGAATTGTGTATCTATGAGTTTTAAAATGTGTGTGTCAAACACATAGATAGTTAAGTGTGGGATAAATGTATATGAATGTTGATGTCAAGTGTGGGTAGTTAAGGTATACCTATACATACTTAGTTATTCTAAGAACATGATGAGAAAATGAAAGGAAAGTTGTACAAACCTAGTTAGAAAATAATATACAATTGTTCTTATACTTAGAGGGTATGAAATATATGAAGGTGTATAACTGACGAGTGTGAAATCCATGATTATATAACTGTGTAGGATTACACGAAGTGCCGATATCTTTAAGCTGTTAAATCGTAGTTGTTAAAACTACGAATCAGGCAAGTCTTTCAGTTCATATTTGTTATATGAATTCGATAACTGTTAGTTGAATTATATTATGTTATGAGAATGTTGATGTATATATATGAAATGTATATGAGATATGTATGAGATTGAAAGTTGATCTTTGATGATATACTTGTGAAGTGAATCTCTATGCTTGTTATATGAGAAGTAACATGCGTAGGAAATATTAATTGATTATGAATGCATGAACTAAGTATGATATTATATGTTATGTGATGCATAAAAACTGTTAGAATTGCTGAGCTATTGAGCTTACTCTTGCAAATAACCATTTTTACAGGTTAAGGACTCACGATAAAGATTACGTGCTTCTTGATTGATAAAGTTAAATAGTATCGCAACGAAGATTACTATTTAGATTAATTGCTTGAACCACGTTTAGGTTCTAGGAGATGTATATGATTGTAGTTTACAATGTTTAATACATGTTGAGCTGTAAAGTTGAACTATCAATAAATGTAGGGAATATCGAATTAAAATTTAAAGGTTTACAATATAATTCGAATAGGATGAAACATATCAAATAATTGATTCAAGGATTTGTAATCAATTCAAGTTATGAAATCAATAAAAGATTTTATTCAAAGGAGATTGAAAAAGTTTAAGTTATTCCGCATTTTTATAATATCGAATATGATATAAGACAGGAATGGTAAATGACCAAGATTGTAACTTATAAAAGTTTGGAGTCATTATACAAGATCCTGATAATGAAGAGAAATTATATTCTAGATTGTAATAATCAATGTATATTCATTAAGTTATGAATAAAAGATGTAATAGTTTGACGATGGTTGTATAGTGACTGCACCGGATCCGAGGAAATAATAAGGACCAAGATTTGGAGGCGTTACAACATGCTGCCGGGGTGGGCATACGACAGCAATAATGACAGATTTCCTGATTTGGCTAGGATTATGGAGAAAAGAAGGGTTAATTTGTATTGCGGCAGGGAGAATATAAAAGACAAAAAAGAGGCTATTAGAGACACACTTAGATAGATTTACAAGCCCTAATTCAAGCATTGATCTAGCAAGGAGGATTGAAGAATCGATTGAACCTAAAGAACGCAATATCGGAGTGGAGAGCGGTGATACAATTCTAGAGTTTATCTTCTCTCTTTCTTTTTATCTTGTAATCAGAATGTTTACTATGATGTGGATATTGGATTTTGATTCATCTATGGTGAACTAATTTTCTATTTAAGCCTATAACGGATATTTTTATGTAATGGATGATTAAATAGTTTTAAATTCCGTTTATAAATATTATTTTTGAATTATTTGCTATGAGTTGTGCTTAAGTTATATAATTGCCTAATCAACAATTATCTGTTATCTTATATGAATCCGAGAGATGACATATGGGATTGGAACTAGCCATAGTGACATGTTTGTGATTTTTGGGTAGTTGGAATTCATAATTTACGAATAGGATAGAGATATCTATGCGTCATATGTAATCTGATAAGAACTTGATTTTAAACCTTATTTAATTGTAATTCACATTGAGATATAGTGAATTAGTTATTTAAGGTGTCTTGCTTAATTCTATCATCTGTGGACGCGAGTAGGTATGGATGTAAGGCATTGAGAAATGGTTATATCTGCTTTACTGTTCTTGATTAATAATCTGGAGTAATTGATATCAACTAGAGAAAAGGATATTATATGAAGTGAAATAATAAGTGAAGTTGTAGGCTTAATTCTCTAAAACTTGGTAAAATCTTAAGTTAGTGTTAAAGTTTGTTTAAGTAGTAATTTAATTAGAAAATCATCTTTTAATTGTTAGTTTGATAAAGCTAAAATAGTATAAAACTGGTACCTGTTTGATTAAATAGGAATTATTGTCTCTGTGGGTACGATATCTGAACTTATTATTATATTACTTGTTGATCATGTACACTTGCGTGTAGAGCATATAGAAAATACTCAACAAGTTTTTGGCGCTGTTATCGGGGACAGTAAGTGCGTTTATTACTTACAATATCAGTTTAATTAGATCAATTTTAGTTAAACATATATATATATATATATATATATATATCATCTTTATTCTCAATTTTTGTTTGTTTGGTTATTTCAGGTACATTCAAGTAGTGCATGCAAACTAGATCCAAGAAGCCAGATTTGTTGCCTTTCGAGGACGACATCGACAAACGGTTTCAGAAATTAACTAAGTGGATTGCAAAGACTCGAGAAGAACTTGAAGCACCCAAAACAAACATGGCTGAACAGGAAGATAAACCACTGAGGGAGTATGCTACACCAAAGATTTCAAAAATTCAATCAAGTATCTCCAGGCCGGCGATCAACGCAAACAATTTTGAGATCAAGCCTGGGACATTACAGATGGTGCAGAATAATTGCCAGTTTGGGGGTCTTTCAAATGACGACTTGAATGAACACGTCTTAAGTTTTATTCCAATTTGCGACACCTTCAAGTGTAACGGGTTGTCAGATGATGCAATCAAATTGCGACTATTTCCATTCACACTGAGAGACAAGGCGAAGGGTTGGCTCCGTTATCTACCACCGGGGTCAATCACTACATGGAATGATCTGGCGTAGAAATTCCTAGCTAAGTTCTTCCCGCCGGCGAAGACACATAAATTGAGAACGGAGATATCTTCTTTTGCACAGCTACAAGGAGAACCACTTTATGAAGCATGGGAAAGGTATAAGAATCTATTGAGAAAGTGCCCCCATCACGGATTCCCATAGTGGATGCAACTGAGTAACTTTTACAATGGGGTAGGGAGTCATATAGGGACTAGAATCGATGAAGCCGCAGGTGGAGCCTTTTTGGCAAAGAAATTTTTGGAGGCTTGGGCATTGATAGACACAATAGATTCAAATGGCTATGAGTGGCCGACTGAGAGATTGACTCAACCCACAGCAGCAGGTGTTCTGCAAGTAGATTCTGTGACAACCATATATGCGCAACTAGCAGCGTTATTGAAAAAGATGGATGCCATGTCGATGGGAAACGTGGAACAGATAGCAATTATATGTGAACTTTGTGCAGGTGAACATCCGATAGAATAGTGTGCAATCAACCCAGCTTCGGTTCAATATATGGCTAACTACAACAGGCCAGCCAACACATACCAGAATGCATACAATCAAGGGAATAGGAACCATTTGTACTTTTCATGGAGCAACAACTAGAATCAGAACCAGCAGCAGGCTCCACAAAAAGCCTACCCTCCTGGTTTTCAGAATCCGCATCAACAAGCAGCTCCACAACAAGAGAAAAAGTTAGATTTGGAGGACATATTGGCAAAATATATAACTAGAAATGATGCAGCAATGAGAACTCAAGAAGTGGCGAGGAAAACTCAAGCGGCGACGATTAAAAATCTAGAAACTCAGATTGGACAGATTGCGAGTGCACTAAATAATCGACCGCAATGAGCTTTGCCAAGTGACAGAGAAAAGAATCTAAGGGGAGAACATGAGCAATGTCAAGCTGTCACACTTCGGAGTGGGAAACAGTTAGTGGAGCAGGATTCGGAGAAGCCAACAACTATAGAGCAAGTTGAGACCAGTGTGGAACAGATAGGGGAAGGATCAGCAGGTGAAAAATCTGCAGAAAAGGAACAAGTGGTTACACCGGTAGGTTACCCTCCATCGCTATTTCAGCAACGGATCCAAAAGAAGAAATTAGAGCAACAATTCACTAAATTTTTGGAAGTGTTCAAGAAGCTACACATAAACATTCCTTTTGCGGAGGAATTAGAGCAGATGCCCAGTTATACCAAGTTTATGAAAGATACTTTGTCGAAGAAAAAGAAGTTAGAAGACTTCGAAACTGTGGCATTAACAGAGGAATGTAGTGTGATTTTGCAAAAGATGCTTCCACCAAAGTTGAAGGATCCGGGTAGTTTCACCATTCCATGCACTATAGGGAGTTTGGCCTTCAACAAATGCCTATGTGATTTAGGTGCTAGTATAAACCTCATGCCCTTGTCCAGTTTATACTCAGTTAGGGTTACCCGCACCTAAATCAACCAACATCTCTCTACAGCTAGCAGACAGATCCGTAACTTATCCATGAGGAATTGTTGAGGATATTTTGGTAAAAGTGGACAGATTCATCTTCCCAGCGGACTTCATCGTTATCGACTATGAAGAAGATAAGGATATTCTAATAATCCTTAGGAGACCATTTTTGGCTACTGGCAGAACTCTCATTAAAGTTCAAAAAGGAGAGTTGACCATGAGGGTGCAAGATCAAGAGGTCACCTTCAACGTGTTTAAGGCCATGAATTTCCCCAAGGAGGATGAGGAGTGTTACCGGGTGGACATTATTGACACAGTGGTGGGTGATGAGCAACTTCGAATACTTAACACCGACCCGTTAGATTAAGCATTGATGGGAGATTGTGATGAAGAGGATTCAAAAATAAAAGAGTATCTGCAACTATTAGAAGCCCACCCAAGAGTGAACAGGTTCAAGTTACCATTTGAGCCATTGGAAGCAGCCTGAACTTCATCAGCAAAGATGAAGCCTTTTCTTGAGGAACCACCCAAACTAGAACTCAAACCCTTACCTAATTACCTCAGGTATGCTTATTTGTGTAATTTAGCTACGTTACATGTTATTATTGCATCTGTACTTAACGAACTGTAAGAAAGTAAGTTGTTAAGAGTTCTGAGGGAATACAAGTCTGCTATTAGATGGATAATCGCCGACATTAAAGAAATCAGCCCATAATTTTGTATGCATAAGATTCTGATGGAGGAGGAAAGCAAGCCAACGATGGAATAAAAGAAGAGGCTCAACCCAATAATAAAAGATGTAGTAAAGAAGGAGATCCTGAAATGGCTGGATATTGGAATTATCTACCCGATTTCGGATAGTGCGTGGGTGAGCCCGGTCCAATGCGTCCCAAAGAAAGGTGGGATGACAGTAGTAAAGAACAAGAATAATGAACTGATACCGACAAGGACAATAACTGGATGGAGGGTCTGCATGGACTACAGAAGGCTGAATAAGGCAACTAGAAAGGATCATTTCCCCTTGCCTTTCATTGATCAGATGTTGGACAGACTAGCTGTACACGAGTACTACTGCCTGCTGGATGGGTATTCCGGGTACAATCAGATCGTCATCGCACCAGAGGATGAAGAGACCACAATGTTCACATGCCCGTATGGCACCTTTGCCTTTAGAAGGATGTCATTCGACCTGTGTAACGCACCGAAAACTTTTCAGCGTTACATAATGTCAATCTTTTAAGATATGGTGGAGCGCAGCGTGGAGGTGTTTATGGATGATTTTTCCGTGTTTGGGGGATCGTTCGATAGATGCCTCAAAAATCTAGTCCTAGTGCTGAAGAGATGTGTCTAGACAAATCGTGTACTCACTTGGGAGAAATGCCACTTTATGGTCCAAGAAGGGATAATTCTTGGGAATAAAGTTTCTGGAAAAGGTTTAGAAGTCGACCAGGCTAAGTTAGAGACAATTGAAAATTTACCACCGCCGACTTCAGTAAAAGGGATTTGGTGTTTTCTCGGGCACACTGGATTCTACAGAAGGTTTATCAAGGACTTCTCAAAAATCACAAAGCCACTCTGCAGTCTATTAGAAAAGAATGTCACATTCAAGTTTGATGAAGACTGTCTCGCGACATTTGAGCAATTGAAGAAGAAGTTAACCACGACGCCAGTAATCATAGCACCAGATTGGACAAAACCGTTCGAGCTCATGTGTGATGCTAGTGATTATGCAGTAGGAGCAGTGCTGGGACAACACCGGGAAAAGATCTTTCACGCCATATATTATGCGAGCAAGACACTGACAGATGCACAGTTGAACTACACAACCACTGAAAAGGAATTACTTGCAGTTGTGTATGCATTTGACAAGTTTCGCTCATACTTAGTAATGACAAAGGTAGTAGTTTACACAGATCATTCGGCCATCCGGTATCTAGTGGAAAAGAAAGACGCAAAGCCAAGACTTATTCACTGGGTTCTTCTACTGCAAAAATTTAACTTAGAAATTAAGGATAGAAAGGGGATAGAAAACCAGGTGGCTGACCATCTTTAACGACTGGAAAACCCGAATCAGAATGAGTCAGATAAAGTAGCAATCAAAGAGTCTTTTCCAGATGAGCAGTTATTCTTGATACACGGTGAGTTTCTGTGGTACGCGAATTTTGCTAATTATTTGGTCAGCAACATCCTTCCACCAGACTTAACTAGCCAACAAAAGAGGAAATTTCAACATGATGTAAAGTGGTATATGTGGGACGAACCATATTTGTTCCACCAATGTGCTAACAGAATGATCCGGCGATGTATACCGTAAAGTGAAGTTGAGAGAATCCTTCAGGCATGTCACACTTCAGTATACGGGGGACACTAAGGGAGTGAAAGAACAGCCGCAAAAGTCCTCCAGGCAGGTTTCTTCTGGCCCACTTTCTTCAAAGACTCACATCAGTGTGTGAAAAACTATGACAGGTGTCAGAGAGTAGGGAATATTTCAAAACGGAACGAGATGCCACTAAACATGATCTTGGAAGTCGAGATTTTTGATGTATGGGGAATCGACTTCATGGGGCCATTTCCGTCATCATTCAGTAATCTTTACATCTTGTTAGCTGTGGACTACGTATCAAAATGGGTGGAAGCAGTCGCTTTACTGACAAATGATGAGAAGGTGGTTATAAGGTTATAATAAAAGAATATTTTCACCAGTTTCGGCACTCCAAGGGCAATAATCAGTGATGAAGGGAGCCATTTCTGCAACAAATACTTCACCGCTCTCTTGACAAAGTATGGGGTTAAACACCGAATCGCCACAGCCTATAACCCACAGACGAGTGGAAAAGCAGAAGTGTCTAATCAAGAGGTAAAGCTAATTCTGGAAAAAGTCATCAATTCGAATAGAAAAGATTGGTCGCTGAAATTGGACGGCACTCTATGGGCATACCGAACCGCGTATAAAACCCCGATAGGCATGTTCCCATATCTGTTAGTTTATGGGAAGGCTTGTCACATTCCAGTCGAACTTGAGCATAAGGCGTATTGGGCTATCAAGAAACTAAACATCGATTTATCACCAGCAGGGGAGAAAAGGTTGTTGCAAATCAATGAATTGGATGAATTTCGCCTGCAGGCATACGAGAATTCAAAGTTGTTCAAGGAGAAGGTCAAGAGGTGGCACGATCAGAAGATACAGGATAGAAAGTTTGAACTAGGACAATCGGTATTGCTATTCAACTCACGGTTGAAACTTTTTCCCAGAAAACTAAAATCCAGGTGGTCGGTGCCATTTACCATAGAGACTATATTTCCACACGGCGTCGTTGAGCTCTATGTCCGGGATTCGACAGAACCATTCAAAGTAAACGGGCAACGTTTAAAGCACTATTGGGGCGGAGACATCGATCACCAGGCAACCGCCGTCAACCTATCCAAGCCGAATTAAAACAGGGAGTAGTCAAGCTAAAAGACTGAAATTTAAGCTCTTGATGGGAGGCAACCCATCCTTTACGTTTATTTGTATCATATCTATATATAGTAGTTATAGTCAGTCATAAGTAGTATAAATCGAGTCTTAATAATGTATATTCTAATAATGCTTAGGTTGTTCGTGCAAGGATAGGCCAACTGCAAGACTAATTCAAGCCAATCATTTATATGGAAATCATTAAGGATACACGGGGAGGCTACTCCAGCAGTTCAATAGACTAAATGAAGAAAATTTCAAACTCTAAAGTTCTGCATACCACCCACCCCCGCGGGCAATTAATTGCTAAACAAGCCGCCCCGGCAGGCTCTCAAAATCCAGTCCTTGCAAGGTACCCACCCTCGCGGGCATAACAAGTCAAAATAACCGCCCCGACGGGCTTCCCATGTAGACCCACTTCATAGGACCCGCCACGGCTTGCATCTCAGAGTAAAAATGCCCGCCCCCATGAGCTATCCAAATTGAGCCCCTGCATTGTCCCCGCCCCAGCGGGCTCCCAGGCATAATCATGCCCGCCCCGGTGGGCTATCGAAAGAAAATTTTAAAAAAAATTCTTTTTTGGCAAAGGAATTCAGCCATTCTACACAACATTCAAACCCTAAACTGCCGACTCTTACCCTCCAAAGACCATACCCTCAAAACACCATACCAAGTTGAGAATTCAAGCACACGAATACAAACCAACTGGGTTTGCAAACATCATCCATCATCACACATTAATCAACCAACCACAAATCAAGGTATCTCATTGCAAGTTTCTTCTTTTGGGTCAAAATTTGTGGATTCATCTTGAGTATCAATTTAGGACTTTTTATTAAAAAGTGGTGATCCCTAGATATATATTGCTTGATTTGGTTGATTGAAAGATAAAATTGGAGGAATATGAAGAACTAAACATCATCAACACCAACTACTATTACCCTTACCCACCAACTGTTCGACAGAACACCTCAACCAAAATTCTTCAGCAAAAGTTAATTTTGAGCACTCAAGCACCATGGTACCAAGAGCACAGAAGCGACAAAAGGGTGAATCTTCTTTCGCACCAATGAGGTCATATGACAAGACAAAATTCAAAAGTGATACCGTCGCTAATAGTTTTGACTACTTGGCATCAAAGAAGCTCACCCCCGAGCGTGGACTAAGGCCCGATGCGACTGACGGGGAGATGGCCATCCAGATTGAAGAGCAGGGTTGGGAAACTTTCACAGACCAGCCCGACGCGGCAGTGGTGGCGGTCGTGAAAGAATTCTATGCAAACGCCGAGGACATATCTTCGTTCCAGGCATTCATCCGGGGCAAATTATTGGACTTTAGCCGAGCTACTATCAGTGATTAATACAACTTGCAACGGCCAAATATGTGTCAATACCAGGAATTAATAGATAGGGGACCTGACTTCGATGAGATCCTAGTAGAGATTTTCAAACCGGACACTACGTGGTTCAAAGGCAAGAAAGGGAGAATATTGATCATGAGCTCTAGCCTAAACCAATATTAAAAAGTTTGGTATTCGTTCTTGTGTGCCAAACTCCTGCCATCGACGCATATAAGTGAGATCACCAAGGAGAAAATTTCTCTCTTGTATGCTATCCTCAAGGACTACGACATCGACATAAGCCTAATCATCAATTTCTCAGTCCGTCGGTGTCTGAGAGGATTATTCTCGAGCGGACTACCACATCCATCTTTGATCACGTCACTGTGCCGTCGTGCGGGTGTCAGGTGGACGGACAAGGAGCTGACTTAGCAACCTCTCCCGCTGCTTGATACGAGGATGATTGCCCAGTTCGACAAATGGCGGGTAGCACCACCACATCCCCGCGAACTGGGCCTTATTTTTCCATCCGTCGTGGATGCACAGAGAGCAACGGCAATGGCTAGGGAGGCGTCGACCGAGGAGGCTACAGAGGGAGAGCCAACAATGATGAACTCCCATACTCAAGCTCTGCAGCAGAAACTAGATGAGCATGGCAGACTGGCTGACAGGTTGGCAGCGCGGCAGAGCCATATGTTTGACACGCAGAACCAATTCAACATCGTGCTTGCTGCGGCGTTTGCGAGGCTAAATACTTCGGGCGATCCATTCCAGTTTCCGTTTCCGTAGCCACTGCCCTTTTATCCACCACCATCCTACTCTGATCTGGAGGAGGATACTTGATATCTCAGGGAAGTCATCGATGCTTTAATTGCTTTATATGTTTATCAATGAGGACATTGCTCTTATTAAGTTTGGGGGTTGTGTATATTATTCTGCATGATAAGTTAGAACTTGCATTTAATATAGTAGAGTTAGTATAGTTAGAGTTTTTATGCCTATAAAAAAAATTTAAATTTTTAAAAATCATAAAAGACCAAAAAGAGTTGTTAATTAGGATTTCATTAGTCAGTATGTTAGTAGTATGAAGTGACCTTAGGCAATGATGAGACTGGACTTACATAAGTACCTGAACAATGATGATAGCTAGAACGTTGATATGTATTCAGACCTTTACATGAGTCATTGCCTGTTTGACACTTTTGCACCGATTCGCCCGATAGACAACAATTTAGTCAACTTAGTTCAAATAGTCACATAATTATCGTCTTGAACAGAAATTGGGTTGTAATAAAGGAAATTCAGTGAACTGGTAGTAGTGACTAAGATTAGACTGAAACCTATGTTTGGGGGAAGATATGGGAGCAATCTGAAAGGATAATGCAAAAAAGAGAATTGCAAAATGTGAAAAAGGAAAAAAAAAGAAACTTATGAATAAACACTGTGACTAGTTTCGTTTTGTGGCCTTTGATACTCGAGTAAGTACGCCCTAGGGGATGTCTTTACACCCAGCGCCCTAAAGACATTCGGTTTGGGAGTCGTTGGTCGAAAGCTCGCTACATGGGTATCATTGAAAAGCCCAAAGGAGCTAGACATTGCACAGTCATGAGAAAAATAGAGATACGGGGAAAACAAGCAAAATGCCCTCGTAAATAAAGAAAGATAGAAAAATCTCCCATATTGACTTCCGACTTGGTTGATGTTGAGTTGAATTTACTTTACTTTATTTACGCAATTTCTTGAGTTAAAACTGTATTTTTCTTTCTAAGACGCGTATTATGTGATATATTTGAATTAGGGTTGAGCACACACACACTGCAGTGGTGTTAACAGGTAGTTGTTCATAAACTGGTTTGAATTGCGGATATATCTCTAGTTGGATTTATTGTTTATATCTGTATTGAATTCTCTGAGGCGGTATTGGTTATCTTTATATTACCTGGAAGTTGCATTAGTTGGCATTGTATTTATTTGAATATGCATGGTTTTGCTTGAGGACAAGCAAAGTCTCAAGTTTGGGGGTATTATATGAGTTGGTTTTATACTAACGAATTGATATCCATTATAGCTTGATTCGTGCTTACTTCGAGTTATTTTAGTGTTATTTTAACTGGTTTTGTGTTAATATGTGCATGATATGGATTGACGAGAAACCAGAATAAAAAGGGAAAAATTGCAGATTTTTAGAGAAAGTGGAATGCCGCCGGGGCAGGCCTCTTCAAGTTAAATCACCCGTTGAGGCGGGTGTACGGGAAAACCAGATTCAAAAGTGGCATGCCGCCGGGGCGGGAATACTAAAAGTAAATATGCCGCCGGGGCGGGCATACGACAACAATAATGACAGATTTCTTGATTTGGCTAGGATTGTGGAGAAAAAAGGGGTTAATTTGTATTGCGACAGGGAGAGTATAAAAGACAGACAAAGAGGCTATTAGAGACACACTTAGACAGATTTACAAGCCCTAATTCAAGCATTGATCTAGCAAGGAGGATTGAAGCATCGATTGAACACGAAGAACGCAAGATCGGAGTGGAGAGAGGTGATACAATTCTAGAGTTTATCTTCTCTCTTTCTTTTTATCTTGTAATCAGAATGTTTTCTATGATGTGGATACTTGATTTTGATTCATCTATGGTGAACTAATTTTCTATTTAGCCTATAACGGATCTTTTTATGTAATGGATGATTAAATAGTCTTAAATTAAGTTTATAAATATTATTTCTGGATTATTTGCTATAAGTTGTGCTTAAGTTATATAATTGTTTGATCAACAATTATATGTTATCCCATATGAATTCGAGAGATGACATATGGGATTGGAACTAGCCATAGTGACATATGTTTGTGATTTTTGCTTAGTTGGAATTCATAATTTACGATAGAGATATCTATGCATCATATGTAATCTGATAAGAACTTGATTTTAAACCTTATTTAATTGTAATTCACATAGAGATATAGTGAATTAGTTATTTAAGGTGTCTTGCTTAATTCTATCATCTGTGGATGCGAGTAAGTATGGATGTAAGGCATTGAGAAATGATTATATCTACATTAGTGTTATTGATTAATAATCTGGAGTAATTGATATAAATTGGAGAAAAGAATATTATCTGAAGTGAAATAATAAGTGAATTTGTAGGCTTAATTTTCTAAAACTTGGTAAAATCTTAAGTCAGTGTTAAAATTGGTTTAAGTAGTAATTTAATTAGAAAATCATCTTTTAATCGTTAGTTTGATAAAGCTGAAATAGTATAAAACTGGCAACTGTTTGATTAAATAGGAATTATTGTCTCTGTGGGTACTGTCGACGTCGGTTAAAAAATCCTGTGAGTCGGGTCGCAACCCGGGTCTTTTTTATCTCTTTTCCTAAGTTCTCTCTACCCTCACTCTTTTTATTTAGAAAAATGATTTTGAAGGGTTTTTTTAAGAAAAAGGCCAACATGTATCATGTCGATGATTTGAACGTTTTACAGAGTCACCAGTTGGTAGATTTGAAAATGATTGTCCCCACTCAACCGAGTTTTGTTTGAAAAAAGCCCAATTGCTGGACACTGTCGAAACTTGATCTTCGAAAACAAAGTTTTGAGTTCGTGGGCATGGTTAAGTGTGGGGAAGGGGTTAGGCACCCCACGACTCCCATGTAAACATGGTACCGCATCTTTTCAATATTTTTCTTAAAACAAAAATGCGTGTGTGAATGTTGCTTGAAAATTGGGCCTATGCTTGATTGATTGAAAGAAGTGCTTTGCTTCGTTGATCCTATATACGAAGGTTTTGACCTATTTTGAAAATAGTCTTTGATTTGATTTGCAAAAGTATTTAATTTGATTTGTAAAAGCTTTTCTTTTAATTTGAATTGAAATGATGTTTTGAAAGCTAGTTTATCAAACCCTTACGCTAACATAGGAATTGAAGCTTATTGATACTTCCAATTTTTATCTTTATAGCCTTAAGACTACGTGTGAATGGTGATTTGTCGAGATACGAAGCATCCTAGACCAAAGAAATAAATACAAGTGTCGGTCTCTTCATGGGCATGATATCCATCGGAGGGACGCTGACATGACAAACCATATTTTCACTTTGTCGAGACCTTAAATCCGGATAACCATTTTAAGGTCTTTTTGTACGTACATTTCTACAAAAAAAACGGCAGGGTACATTCGTAAACTTTAGTTTGTCCATCGTGGGAATCAGATTCTGATCAGTTTGATCGTGAATCCCACGATTCCTATGCTCACGTATGAGTAGCCAATAAACCTGCACAGTTCAAATTTGTACAGAAACAGATATATATATATATATATACCAATATTGCCAAAACCAAGGATTCATCAGTAAATCCTAGTTCGCACCTGGCCGTAACGACTCGTTCCCACTAGATAGCGATCTAAGGGACGCGAGGTAGCTTTTGAAGCTGAAACTAGAAAGAAAGCTAGATTTAAGGAAATCTCAGCCATTCTGGCTTCCCGATTCAGTTTGGATGTTATGAACCGTTTGAAAGCTAGAGTTGGCGAGATTTAAATAAGTCTAGTCCGCCCGCAGATATGTCAGGACCAATTCATATAACATGAACATTTACAGCTGCAATTGAATAAAATGAGCAAAGCAGGATATATACAGTTATATATATATATATATATGCGAAAACAGTAAAGGGAGATGGGTTTTCACGCACAAGCCCGAACTAGAATTAAAATATATATATAGATATATATATATATATATAAAACTGTATAACAGCCACGAAATGGTCCAGGCTTGACAGAAATGATATATATATATATATATATATATATATAGAAAAAATAGTAAAAAGGGCGATAGGTTTTCACGCCTGTGCATGGACTAAAATTGAAATAGACATAAAAGTAGTCAACTAGTGACTGGGAAGATCACCCAGTATGGCAAGGAGTGCAAACACAGTAAAGCGGCCACGAAGTAATCCAGGCCGTACTGAATTGTAAATGTATAGGAAAGTAGTCAACTAGTGACTAGGGAGATCACCCAGTATGGCGAAGAGTGCAGAATCAGTAAAAAGGCCACAGAATAATCTAGGTCGAACTAAATATATATATATATATATATATATATATTGACAGAAACGTAGTCAACCAAGACTGGGAAGAGAACCCAGTGGTGTAGAAAGTCGCTTATAAATGCGTAAATATATATAAAAGTGGTAAACTACCTCGGATTTGACATCCGGGCTTGACAGAATTGAAAAGTTAGTATATATACAGTTGAATAAATACAAAAAAGGGCCAAACCTGGACTGAAAAGATAACCCAGTCCGGTGAAGTTTCCAAAACGAAGAGTTTAGTGCATTGGAGCTGTTAGAGCTGACGGATCGTCAATTCGAGTTGTAAAAATGCCAAAAATTGAGTTTATGTACAAAAATGTACCAAATTTTGACAAAAACGGCCACGGAACTAAGTTCCGGGCATATTTAGAAAACAAAAATTGATACGCAAGTGCAAAATAGTGCAAAGAAGTAATATACACTTGCTGATCGTAAAAATAATCACAATAGACTGCTATACGGGCGTTTTGCCAAATCGTAGGCTCTATACGTCCAAATTTATAGTTTATTTTCTGATATGTGGTAGTATTTGGGTATATCTACGTGTTAGAGTGAAAATATTTGGGTTTGAAAGAGGTGAAAAAGTCAAAAAATCTGAAAGGTAGAGGTTCTTTGCGTTACGGAATTCTTGAAAATGGGGGGGGGGTGGCCTCATATTTATAGACCAGGTGTGACACCCCCAAATTTGGTCGTCACGATATAATACAAATATCCACCTCTAAACAACATACAATAACTAAATGTGGAATATAATAAATATATGTTGTTCATTCAAAAGGTGTTACTAGTCCCAAGATTCGATAACCTTAATACAATCATACAAACATACCTTAGAATAGTCATTAGGGTTCATATTACATAACAGTAATTAAACTAATCATAAAGTAAAGTCTGCTCCTTGCAAACTATTACTACATCTTTCCTTTACCCTTGTCCTTCCCTGAAGTCTCGGGCTTAACTGCAATAGAAGTCATGATATAGCAAGAATGAGCAACAAGTTTGCTCACCAAGTTTAAATACAACAATAAAGGATATATCATGATGAAAGGAATATATCTGATAATGAATTCAACAATATGAATATCGGAAGCAAGAATAATAATTGCTTTTAGAATAACTGATAGTCAAATAGACTTTAAACTATAAAACTCCAATGGAATCAATAGCTGATTGACCCTTTTGGTACTGGCTACAGAATAAGTACATTGAGGGGATCAGCCTCGCGCACACCATGTATATGCATAACATTCAACTCTGCTGTTTGTATCTTTACACTAGATACTTGGGGTACTCCCCTATATATAAGGGGTGTTCTCTTCAGTCTAAGAATTCATACCATCAATTGGTCTAGATAGCTTTTATAAAACTTCATACAATTGTCTGAACCGAACAAGGGTTCAGACTCTATCTAACGCAGTTCAAGAATTATAGAACTTTAAATAAGGTAGAAGTCCAACACTGTACGAACTCAAGTGCACCAAGTGCGAATATTAATAAGATCGATGTGGAATAATTGTAAAATAATTAAACCACCTAATAGCATGCTTAGAAATAAGATTCAAGCTTAAATAAAATAACTTTTAATTCAACAATAATCCCGCTCACTACGATATGAGAAGGATATGACACTCGCACAATAAAGAGTTTGTGTAAGTTATAGAAAACTTGCTCACAAGATTCATCGAATAAAGTAAACACAAGGATAGGATACTTGCTCAAGTAAAAGTGTAAGAATTAAAGAACTTGCACAACCAAAGAGTGAAGTTCAGGAACTTGCCTGTTTACTCAGCTACAATTAAGTTCTAGCTTTAATTAAATAGCGTTGAAACGACCTAACATTAACAAGTTGGTCTCTCAATTAGTATTGTGTAAACTGGTAAGAGTTTATACTTAACAAGCATCTAATTATCATGCCACATTGTCATAGTATGTAGTTATCTCAAGTAAACATATATCAGTAGGGTCAGATTCTAGTTTGCAGTTTAAACATCATATAAGTCAACTAGCATAGTCAGGAAACTAGCAGGCTGCACCAATCCGTGCCAACTCTCTAGCATGCAACTACTGACATTAAACAAATACACATGCTTACCAGGTTATTAACTCAAGTTCGAAACCTAGCATGTTCATTCTATTCCAATTCAAAATCATATGTTTTCATGTCGGACATTTACATACTTTAAGAAATACAAGTTCATGCTTCAAAAGTTCACTACTACGGTCATATTATCTCATAAAGAGACTAAACCATACTAAGTAGGCATGCTTGTGCGTAAACAACACATGTATACTTTAATCACATAGTTCATGCCTTAGAAATTCATTTTCTATGAATATGTGTTCATATTGAAATCCATACTTTAACCAAACAATGCTCATGTCAATATGTCTATAGGCATAATGAAATCTTAATCTGCATGCTTAGAACGTAACTCGCACGGTGTTTAATGATATTAGTCTTCAAACTCTAAGTTTTCATTGCAAAGTATACTAAGTCCACAAAGTCATTTAGTATAAACAAAGTGTTTTTTAACCATGACTCTCATGTATTAAAACACATTACTAAACCGTATAAATGCTCTCATATGGTCAGAATTTACAAGACATTAACATTGGTCACGTTTGCTTCAAAAGTCTTTAAGTTTCTTTCCTTTGAAATCACTTGAATTTATCAATCATGTATGATAGGGTGTGCTTAACACTTTAAAGATACATTTCATGTCAATATAAACCATATGGTCAAGCTCACAAAAATCAGAATATATACATGCTACGTATACTTCAAAGTTCAAATCCAAAACTATAAGTTTTATTTCAACCCATAAGTTTTTTGTCAATCATGTGTACTAACATCGTTATACATGTTCATACTATGTCTACGAACATATATATACATATTAATCATGACCACATACTTGCCAAATAAGGTACCATATGCTAGTACAGAACAACATCTTAACAGAAATCAAAAATAGTTTACAGGACCCTGCGCAGCTACCAGGTATAAACCCGACGCAGCTGCATCGGTGTCCATCCAAATCAGAAACAGCTTCTTGTTCGGCAGAACTGGAAACCCAACTCAGAAAATAATTACGAAAATCAATCCAGTCATGCTATAGTATAATTCTAACATGATTATAAGCTAGCATAGCAACTAACAAGCTTTTCCTAATCAACTTATCATACAATTCATTCTTAATCAAAGAATCAAGAATTTAGCATTTTACAGAATTTGAAGAACCAGAATGGGAATATACCTCTACAATTGGTTTGCTGCTAAACAATTCATATATTGCTGCTATACTAATTCTTCCTTAACTCAAATGGAAAGTCAGTATACTAACTTTACTTATCAATATCTCAGCAAAAGAAAATGAAAGGAGAAGAGCTTACTCTTATAGACATTTCAATAACCATACAATGCAATTATCTTCCAAATTAAATCCAAGGATTTCAAGATTGTATAATGGGTAAGAGTGAGTGGTTAAGAGTTGGTAAACTCAATCATGAATCCCACTCCCCATCCACTCATTAGCTAGATTATTGATGAAATTGAGAAGGATGTAGAGTGTAGCTTGCTCCTTAGAGTTCACGTGGGAAGAAATGAGAGGGACTCTCATAATGGGAAATAATCTCAGCACTTGCAAAAATGTAATGCAACACTTGGGTTAAACATCTATACACATTATACATATATTATATATACTTTAGTTATATAATATATATACACATTTCATTTCATTTAACTTAGGTTATAAATGAAATACAAATTAAATTTCTAATTACAATGTATCAAGTAGGTACATATATACCACATATAGTCCATGTACATATTTCCTTAATACCAACTATAATTTTAATTGGGTATTATCATTATTCATTACCGTAACTGTTATTATTATAATCATAATAACTTAATGAAATCATTATCAAATCACAATTGATTATTGATGTTACTATATGTTAATAGGGTATACATGAATATTTTCCCACACACTTCATGTCACATAAATAATATTATTAGGTAACTCTATTAATGCAATTAATCTTACTATATAGTCTATATATAGAATATATGGACATATTAATGTGTCACCTTGTACTATATATAGTTAACTACCATATATTAAAGGTTTAATATGTCGCATGCTTGTACAAATTAATTAATCAAGTAAATATAATCTCATTATATTTATTAATCCTTTACTCGTTATAATACTATTTCTCACTGTAATAGTTAACCGACACGTTATCAATTAATTACTCATAAAGGAAATTAATCAACGCGTTTAAATCCTTTCACTATATTCAATTAAATAGAATATTTAATTACTAATCATCTGATCAACTCTTTCGATATAAAACTTATGGCTAGTCCCGTAATTTAAATAAACCATTAGCGACTTTCTTTAAATATTCCTAGCAATTATTTGCATAGGCTCTATCTCACATAACCACATAAGGTTTAAATAAACTCACAAAGCTAACTCATTAAAATTTAAATCACATATTAAATTAATAATGGAGTTTAAAATTCACGGTCATTACACCAGGGAGCCTCAGCTCTACCTGCTGCTGTCGCAGGTAGAGGTGCGGCTCCTCTAGTGGGTCCCACCTTCCTAGTTTGGTCATCTTGAAGTACGTGTACTCCGAGCAATGCGAGGTCGATGTCGAAACTTTCTAACTTTTGATCGGAGTGCCCGTTTGAGGAGTGCTATACCTTTCCGAAAAGCCCTTGCCGAGAGTGTCACAATGAAATGGGAAAAACATTTTTCGGGTCCAAGAAGATTGGTTCATAACTAGGTCTTCAATTCCCCATAGTTTATCCGTTGAACTGTCTTGCGCTGTTTGCACTCGGGATCGTCGTTATGTTTTATTCTGACCTTGGTGGCATTAATTTAGCTTGAGTTTGACCGAATTGGATTAGGGTTGGTAAAATGACCATTTTGCCCCTCTCAGGGTTGCCCTTAGTGTCGGCATGGCCTTCAGTTGACTTCCGGGAGTTGTTTCCAAGACTTAGATCCCATTCGAGTCTGTTTGTCGTCAGTGTTGTCTGAGGCTGAGTTGGTTGTTCCAGGTTTCCTCCTGGAGATGTTGTGAAGCTTCAAGTTTGTTCCTGAAGTTGACTTGACTTCCCAGGTTGAGACCGGGGCTGATCTGTACCTCCCGAGTTAGGACCGGGGCTGCTCTATACCTCCTGAGTTGATATCGGGGTTTAACATAGTTAGAATCCCTAGGTTGGTGATCGAGGTTGTGGTTATCCCGGTATTGATGGTCGAGATTGAGTTGACATCCTGATATTGAGATCGGGGTTAATTCTGAAGGTCTGATTGGAGATCGGAGTTGATTTAATGGCACTATATTGAGATCGGGGTTGATTCGACGGTTCGATTGGAGATCGAAGTTGATTTGATGGCCTAATATTGAGATTGGGGTTTATCTAAAGGTCTGATTGGAGATCGGAGTTGATTTGATGGCCTAGTATTGAGATCGGGGTTGATTCGATGGTCCGATTAGAGATCAGAGTTAATTTGATGGCCCGATATTGAGATTAGGGTTGATCTGACGGTCCGATTGGAGATCGGAGTTGATTTGATGGCTCGATATTAAGATCAGGGTAGATTTGACGGTCTGATTGGAGATCGAAGTTAATTTAATGGCCTGATATTGAGATCAGGGTTGATCTGACAGTTCGATTGGAGATCCGAAGTTGATTTGATGGCGCAATATTGAGATTGAAGTTGATATGACGATCCGTTTAGAGATCGGAGTTGATTTGATAGCCCGATATTGAGATCGGGGTTGATTCGTTGGTCCTAATTAGAGATCTGAGTTGATTTGATGGCCCGATATTGAGATCAGGGTTGATCTGACGATCCAATTAGAGATCAGAGTTGATTTGGTGTCCCGATATTGAGATCGGAATTGATCTGATGCCCCGATATTGGGTTGATCTGATGATCTGATTAGAGATCGGAGTTGATTTGATGGCCCAATATTGAGATCGGGGTTAATCTGACGGTCCGATTGGAGATCAAAGTTGATTTGATGGCCCAATATTGAGATCGGGGTTGATCTGACAGTCCGATTGGCGATCGAAGTTTGATTGACTGTCCGATTAGAGATCTGAGTTAATTTGATGGCCCAATATTGAGATCGGGGTTGATCTGACGGTCTAATTAGAGATCAGAGTTGATTTGATGGCCCGATATTGAGATCGGGATTGATCTGATGGCCCGATATTGAGATCGGGGTTGATCTGATGGTCCGATTGGAGATCGGAGTTGATTTGTTGGTCCGATATTGAGATCAGGGTTAATCTGAAGGTCCGATTGGAGATCAAAGTTGATTTGATGGCCCAATATTGAGATCAGGGTTGATCTGACAGTCCGATTGGCGATCGAAGTTGGATTGACGGTCCGATTAGGCGATCGGAGCTAGATTGAATACCGATATTAATGATCGAATTTGACTGTAATACCGATATTGGTGATCAGATTTGACTGGAGTACCGATATTGGTGATCAGATTTAATTGAAGTACCGATATTGGTGATCGGATTTGACTGGAGTACCGATATTGGTGATCGAATTTAACTGGAGTACCGATATTGGTGATCGGATTTGACTGGAGTACCGATATTGGTTATCGAATTTGACTGGAGTACCGATATTGGTGATCAAATTTGATTTGATTGACCGCTTTGCCCTCCTACAGTATTAGTAATAGGGGCAGGAAATTTTGAGTGTCTACAGATGCCGCTCTTTATCATGCTCATGCAATGTAATGAAATGAGCAAGATAAAGATTGCTAGACACTTGAAATGCAACTATTGAATGATATGTTATAAATGTTGGATGCCTCTGAGGGGTTAGGGTTACCCTTGAATGTTTACGTCATTTTCTGCTGGGGATAACGTTATTCATGATAACCCTTGAGCTGACATTGTCAGATGATTACTGGTAGGAGAACCACTAACATGCTTTGCCGAAGATGAGCTACCACAGGTTGTTCTCGTCCTGCTCTGCTGGGGATGACGTCCTCTGCGATAGCTTCGTAGATTCTGATTAGATTGATATTATTGATACTACCTTGGTTCTCTTTTTGAGAATGTGTATAACAGATTCCATCATCGAATATGAATTACTAAATTGCTTCCATCACTGGATCACTCCAGATGCTACGCAGAGGTTGCTCCAACGGCGGCATTGAACTCGGTCTGTACCCTAAACTTCGCTAAGGCTGAACTAACGAGTGAATTGGACTCGGTCTGTACCTGATACTTCGCTGGGGTTGAACCAACGACTGAACTGGACTTTGGTATGTACCCGAACTTCGCTGAAGTCATACCAACGGCTGAACTGGACTTCGGTCTGTACCTGAACTTCGCTGGAGTCGTACCAACGGCTGAAATGGACTTTAGTCTGTACCCGAACTTTAACAGTGTTGATTTTTTGGCAGTTTGATGCCGCTTTTTCGGCAGTTTTTTAGCAATCTTTATACATGGGCCCCAGACATTACTCTGAGATGGATACCAAGGGTTTTTATAGAGATCCCGTTTCTGTCAAGATTACGTTGCTGAAATGCAGGATTTCAGGATGAATCGCTCAATCGAGTAGCGATTTCTCTTCAGATTTGACTTGGCAGTACATAGAAACTCCATTTTAACCCAAACCGAACCGAGCCCGGTGGAGTGGGACCCACCCTAGGGAGCCGCAGGTGGAGGTACGACAGCCTTAGGTGGGCCCGCTTCCACTTGGGCTATTTATTGTGCAGCGGGATTTTTATTTTTGAAGTTTTAGTTTTGAGTTTCGAAAGGATTTTGATCTTCTTTTTCAGATCTACGGAGTTTGGACAGCTGTTTTCTTATTCCGTTAGTTCCTACACGTTCAGCGTAGCGCAGGTAACGTTTTATGACCTGTTCTCACAAGTTTTGACCGTTAAAATCATATGAACCACGTAAGGGGCTTTTAGACGTAATATATGAAAAATATATGCCTCTATGATCTGTTAAAATTTTTCTGACTACATATGTATGCATATCTTACTGTACTGCACGTTTGGATGTAAGAAAAATCAGATTCTGAAATAGTCAACTTTTGCTCTTTTTGATCAGTTTGCTCGTCCTTTTTGAGGCCTAATGAGCCTGAATTTTCAACTAAAAAATGTCAATGGTAATTTGGCCACCATGTGAGGTTATTTTTGATTTTATTTCATAAATATGAATTGTTCCTATTTTTTGGGAAGGTGTGGTACTGAATGGCCACCTAGTCATGCCAGTGTGCATGCGGACAGTCCATTTTACAAAGGAGACTCTGGCAAAAAAATTTCAAAACCAAAGCATTTAATAAACATGCAATTTTGACTCTACTGGGGATTTTTTGACTGACCCATGAATGTTTTAAGACTTATAGATGCATAGAATAATAAGCCACATGTTTTAGGCTTACCACACCCTTTCTGAGGTGCTTTGAAGACTTTATACAGGTGATGGACCATGATAGACCTGGCAACGCTAGCAGGGTATCCTCAGGTATTAGGCAGAGGCGAGCTTCCGATGTTCCTCAACCGCGTCCAGCTAGACCAGCTCGCAGATTGGTAGAGTTGGTGGTTCGTCCAGCTCAGGACAAACCGTCGATTGACATTGATGATGAGCAGGCTACTTTTGCTGCTCCAGCTCTGGCTTAGGCTCCATGGGTGGAGGTTCCAGGCATTGTTGTGCCTACACAGGAGCTGCTGGGTGACTTAAGTCGCCATTCTTCGAGATATCTCCACGCCAATGATGCCACTTTAAGTTTTTCTCTTCTTGGATTCTTTTCTTTCTTTTTCCATTCTCGAGGCACAGGTTTTTGACATGGGTTGTTTTTTGATGCAGGTTCCCGGCTTTACGCAGCCTCAAGGGAACTGGTTCTATGTGCATTTTTTGTACCACACTCTTCACGAGGATTACATGGATATCGTTGATGGATGGGGGTTCCAGGCTTTCTTTTCCATTCTTCCTCGCCGTTTCCCCTGGGGGTATATGAGGGCTTTGCCTAAACGCTGGTTTCACCAGACTCAGTACATTCATCTGCTGGACTGTGAGGTGATGATGACTCCTATGGACTGGAGGTTTATCACCGATATTGAGTTTGAGGGCGAGCCAGTGCCTGTTGTGGCTTACATTACGTCCACTGCGGTTCGATCCCTGCTGGGAGTTTTCGAGGCTGGGCTCAAGGGTCAGTCAGTTTGATCTGGTCCCTTGAGTATAGATGCCCAGAATGGGACTTTGTTAGAGCCTCTGCCTGATGACCAGAGGGTTAGAGATCGCATTCTGAGGCGATTATTTTTGGTGATCATCAGGGGTTGTTTTGTGGCGGACAACTCGTCTACTGTGTCCTTCGCCTTAATTAGTGCCACCCGATATATAGAGCACCTCAGTGACTTTGATTGGGGTTCCTACACCTTTGCCTATTTTCTCCTGGGCATGCGCATACTTTCGGAGGGTTCGACGAAGGCTTGGTTAGGATTCTACCCGTTTCTGCTGGTGAGTACATCTTCCTTGTACCTTTTTGACTTTAGCATTTATATTTGTCAGTCTTGATCACTAAGGACTTTTGTTATTAACATGGCCAGTTCTGGGCATTTGAGAGGCTTCCTTGCATATGGCCTGCCACTGCTTTAGATCTGGAGACCTATCCTAGAGGATGGCGTTGGCATCACTCGACTTTGATGGAGGTCCCTGTTGCTGACTGATTTACTCATGCTCGCTTATAACTGGAGCTTTTGACGGCTGGATCGATCTCTTGGATGCCGTATACCTCTGAGTTTTTGACCGTCGAGTTCGAGGGAGGTTTTCCCAATGGTCGAGAGTTTATATTATCGACCCACAGAGTCCCTATTTTGACAGAAGGAGGTTGGGAGCTCTATTAAGGAGAGCTTGCGATCGAACCATTACGGGTCAGATCCGCATTCCTATTGTTCCTCCTGCATAGCATCATTGGCCGCTGATCATGCCGTTGATAAAGATCCGTATGAAGGGCATAGATGGCTTTACCCTATCAGAAGGTCAGTTCAGCCAGCAGGCTTTTAGCAGATGGTGGAGCCCTTGCACTATTGGAGCTCAGACTCGTGCTACCCAGTTTATGGCAGACATGGTGCTAGGGTCCGTGATGATGTCGGACTAGATAGCTTACCTCCGGGAGTTGACTTATGCAGACCAGATAGCAGATCTGACCTTAGAGTTAGATAGGGCTCATTTTTTTATCAGGCATCTTGGTCGAGATCAGCCAGAGGCATCTTCTTTTGACCCTTCCACCTCAGGAGTAGGCCCCTCATCAGGTCCATTTAGCATCAATCTTGCAGGGGCAGATCCTTCCGTATACCGCCTAGAGATGCTTGATGACCGCAGCTTTGTATCTACAGCAGAGATGGAGCAGGTTGATCACCTGGACGTGGATTATCTGGATCTCTTTGGATAGCTAAGGCAGCTATATTTTTGGTCAACCGCTGTTTTAGCAATTTGGCAGTTGTGCCATCATTTTGATAGACCACTGTATTAGTTGGGTGGTGGTGCCCCATTTCCCTGTATTCTTCTCATCATTTTGTATTATCAGATAGGGATGATGCCCGCGGTAGATTGTTTATAGTAGATATTCATGCTATTTCCTATCTATCGTATAATGTTTATATTTTTTTCATCATACATGTATCATGTCATATGTATGCATTCAGACAGATGAGTCTAGGTGTGACCCCTGGATGGTTTTATTGTATGGTGATACAGATGACGTTGTCTTCCGTCAGCCGTATTAAGCATTTACCACCGTCTGCGGTGGCATCATCGTTGAAGTCTTGGCATGAGAGTCTTCCCTTTTCAGCCATGGGGACAGTGGACCAGATGTTGGGGCACTCGTTAGCCCTTACAGATTTTCGAGTTCCAGACGAATTCGTTGAGGGTCATTTACCCTTCTGGATAGCCTATAGGCAGGTTTTCCATTTTGGACGGCGTGAGCTGACGCCGTCATTGGAGGAGTACCAAAGATTCACTCGTTTGGACTTAAGAGTTGTCGTGTGCTCGGACGATGATTAGTGAAATGAGGAGACCATTCCTACAGATGTTCGGTCCTCGTCAGAGGGTAGTCGCAGATGAGATCGTATCTGGGCGTGTGATCTCGATTGACTTCTTGATCAAGCGCTTTGGCGAGCTTGATAGCTATAATAGCCACGTAGAGGATTTTGTTATTTCAGCAGAGGCATGGCATGCGGCTAGGATAGATATTCTACTGATGTGCATTATGGCATACGTCTATATGTCGTTATGCTTGGATCATCTGGATGTGGGATTGGTAGTCGTGCTTAGGGCCCTTAGACAGGGTAATACCATCATCCCTATGATATTAGTGAAGAAGATGCGGTCAGCCACTCATTGTATTACCCACCCGGAGGGGTTTTTTAGGGGTAGTTTGGTCTTGCTACATGTATGGCTAATGTCCCATATACGAATGATCAGGTTCTTTAGGCCTTGGTGTTTATGATTCACTCACGAGACGTCCATAGTTTACTCCTTTCAGCCTGCGGAGTGCATTGATGCAGAGACGTGGTTAGCATTTCTGTCAGATATTGAGCATCTGTTCTTGATCATGCCATGCTCAGGGCTAGCGTCCCCATATAGCTTTATCACCATGCTTTCGACCTAGATTATTTTCCCCTAACGGGTTTGAGGGGAGTGACTACTTATCATCCCCTAGCGGTTATGAAGCAGTTTGATCAGTTTCAAAGTCTACACCATTTTGAGTGGTCTGCTGATCAGAGGATGTCGGCTTCCTTCTATGTCATCAGCCGATTTGATTAGAGTATATAAGTGTTGGACTCACAAAGAAAGGGCTAAGTTCTCCAGCAGCCATCTGGAACAATCTCCATAGTATTCTGCATGGCTGGAGTTAGATATGGCAGCAGCATTTGTTCCTTTAGCTCCTACTGTAGATTCAGATGAGGAGGAGCCTATGGAAGATCCTGTGTCTCCCACTGAGGATGAGCTGTTCGTAGATTTGACAGCTGCTTTGGTTAGTTACCCAATGACTATCACTGTAGGCACAGATCTGGCTTTGGCGAATTCGCTATTTAGGATGACCTTTGAGCAGGATTCGGCTAGAGCACAGATGTTGGCCGCCTTATCTGGCAGAGATATAGCTTTAGCTGAGAGGGACGCACTTTGAGTCGCTCATGATGCTGGCTTGCTAGAGAGAGAGGAGCTTCGATCTGCCAGAGATGCAGTTGTTACGAAGAGCGATGAGTCAAGGCCAACGGATGATATGTGGTCACCCCTCTCAATCCCGCTAGGGGCAAGTAGTCCATGCCAGATGCATGGGTGATGAAGCTATAAGGGGAGACTATCCTTGAGCATGGAAAAATCGAAAAAAGGATGCTCAATATCTGACAGAAAAGCTGACCATGTCTCTCCAACGGAACACTCCGCTGGCTGAAAGGAGAATGACATAGCTATCTTGTGGGTGAAGCAGTACCCTTGATGTCTGAAGAAGCCAATCGGGCGCAAATGGGTCATGAGCCATACAATCAACAAGACAGAAAGGCCTCTAAAAAACCCAACTGGATGGGTACTACAATACGTAGCTGACCTCAATGTCTCGGCCAATATCATCGGCAGGGATGGTGCTACCCTGTCTAAGGGCACGAACCACGACCATCAACCCAACATCTAAGTGGTCCAAGTATAGTGGCATGTATAAGTAAGCCGTGATGCACATCAGCAAGATGTTTATCCGGGCTTAATGTCACTCCTCTGTCGAGATAATAAAATCACCAGGTGTCGATCATAGTTATCCAGTCTACTGAAATGATCGATCAAAAAGTCAATAGAGATCACTTATCCTGAAATGATCTCATCCAAGACTACTCTATAGTGCAGACCCGAAATACGCATAAATGGTCTCCTCATGTCTCTAATGGAGGTGCGAGTGCAAGGCAAGTCCAAAGCCAAACCTGTAAGCTGCTCGTACTCCTCCAAAGTCGGAGTCAGCTCATGACGCCCGAAGCGGAAAACCTACTGCACAGGTATCCAACAGGATAGAATGCCGTCTATAAATCCATATGGAACTTGGAAGTCCACATGGGCCAATGAATGCCCCAACATTAGATCCACTGTCCCTCTGGCTAGGAAGGGCAGACTATGGTACCACGACCTCAACGACGATGCAACCACGGATGGTGGTAAATGCTCGATGCGGCTGACCATCGATGACAACATCTGTATCACCGTATCACAAGACCATCCAGGGGTCAAATCTGAACTCATCTGTCTAAGTGCATATCCATGACATAATACATGCATAATGACAATGATAAGCATGATGTAATACATAAAAAATATCATGCATATCTACAAAAACTATCTACTGCAAGCATTATCTCTGTCTACTAATAAAATACAAAATAAAAAGTATAGGGATATGGGGCACAACTACCCAACTACTAATAGTGGCCTATCAAAATGGGGCACACCCGCCCAATAGCCAAAACAGTGGCCTATCAAAAGATATAGCAAAAAAAACTATCCAAAGAGATCCAAAATATCTACACTCAGGCTGTTAACCTGCTCCATCTCATCCGTAGACACAAAATCTCGGCCATCAAGAATGTCAGGACGGTACAAGGGAGGATTAGCTTCTATAAACTACGGGAAAATGGACCTGTGGAAGGGCCCGCTCTGGAGTCGGAAGGATCAAAAGAAGATGCCTCTGATGGATCTCGTCCATGATGCTTGATAAACAAATGAGCTCTCTCTAACTGCTGGGTCAGTCTTGTAATCTGGTCCAAGTGGGTAGGCTCTCGAAGGCACGCTATCCAGTCTTTCATCATCACAAACCCTGGCACCATATAACTGGGTAGCACAAGTCTGAGCCCCAATAGTGTGAGGACTCCACCAGATTCTAAATGCCTTCTGGCTGTAAGGACCCTCTGATAGGGTAAAGCCATCTACGCCCTCCATAGGGATGTCTGTGAGCGGCTGAACTAGTGGTCAATGATGCCAAGCCGGAGGAACAAAAGGAATGCGGATCTGTCCCGTGATGCTCCTGATAGCACGCTCTTCCTAAATAGAGCTCCCAACCGCCCTCTATCAAAAATGGGACTCTGCGGGTGGATAATGCAAACTCCCGGCCAGTGGGGAAGCCTCCCTCAAACCCAACTATCAAAAAGTTTGAGGTATATGGGACCCACGAGATCGATTCGGCCATCAAAAGCTCAAGCTCTAGGCGGGAATGGGTGAATACCTCAGCTGCAAAGACCTCCGTCAAAGTGGAGTGGTGCCAACGCCATCCTCCAGGATAAGTCTCCAGGCCCAAAGTAGTGGCAGGACGTAGGCAAGGAAGCCTTTCATATGCCCATAACTGGCCATGTAAATATAAAAATTTTCAGTGACCAAGACTAACAAATGTAAATGTAGAAATAAAAAAGGTACAAGAAAGATGTACTCACCAGCAGGAATGGGTAGAACCCTAACCAAGCCTTTGTCACACCTTCCGAGCGCATGCGCTACCTCAGAGAAAATAGGCAAAGGTGTAGGTACCCCAATTAAATTTACTGAGGCACTCCACATGTCGAGTGGCATTGGCCAGGGCAAAGGACAACATCGCTGAGTTATCCGCAAGAAAACAACCCTTGATGATCACTAAGAACAGTCACCACAGAATGCGATCTCTAACCCTCTGATCATCAAGCAGAGGCTCAAGAAAAGCCCCACTCTGAGCATCTACATTCAAGGGACCAAAACAGACTGTCCGACCTTTGATGGCCGTCACATGAACTCCCAAAAGGGATCAAATGGCAGTGAGTGTAATATCAGCTACAACAAGCACTGGCTCACCCTCAAACTTTATCCCGGTGATGAACCTCCAATCCATAATCGTCATCATCACCTCTCAATCCAACAAGTGGAGAGACTGAGCTTGGTGGAACTAGCGCTCAGACAGAGCCCTTAAATAACCCTAGGGGCAACGGCTAGGAAGAATAGAAAAGAACACCTAAAACCCGCAAGTGTCAATAGTGTCCCTGTAATCCTGGTGCAGAGTGTGGTAAAGAGAATGCACATTAAACCAGTTCCCTCTGGGCTGCGTAAAGCCAGGAACCTGCATCAAAAGCCAACCAATATCAAACCTGTGACACCCCCAAATTCGGGTACTTCAATTTCCACGGGACTTGGTGTTCACTGTACAAATATCATCTATCTATCTACCCATAATAAATGCAAACCATGAAATAAATAGAAATAATCCTCCCCTTATGGGGTTACAACATCTGAAATAAATACATCAATCCCATGTCATACTAACCTTAAACATCTGTGCGGAACATAACAAATAAATAAGTCTTACACAACTTTAACATAAAGCTGAAACATAAACATATAAAATAAACAACAAGTCTTCATCACTTGTTGACCTTGCCCTTGCCTTTGCTAGTAGAAGGCTCGTCGGACCTTTCGTTCTTAACTGCAATGTTATTATTACGCAAGAGTGAGCACGATTGCCCACAAGCATAATAATATGACAATAATATAATAACATGTGAGTGAATCAAAGACATCTGAATAAAGAAACTCAACTTTTGACTCGAGGATAAATAACAGGAATCAAAAGAACATCTGAGGGTCATAAGACCTCGAACTATATCCTAGGTAGTAAAGTATTTATACTTTAAACCTTTAACAGTCATAAGACTATGGACTCTACTTCTCGTACTTAGGGGGATCAGCCATTAGTACCATACTGTGCACAATATCTCAACGCTAAAGCGTAAATAATCCCCTTTACAGGTTTGTTCATCTCAGTTTTGACATCAGAGTCCGCACCAAAGAAAGTTTGGTTTGGATAAGCTCAATAAATATTCTAAAATTTAGAATGTACATCAACTATGGACTAGTCGAATAAATAAGGGTTCACTAGTCCTATAAGTTCAACAATAACATCGATATTCAACTTGAATGGTAAATCTCAAGAGTATACAATTGAATAAGTATTGTATAGCTGAATCATGCTTAAAAGAATAGTAATATCTCATATGAAAATCTCAACTTGAATAAACAAGGATAAGAACTTGCTCAATGTAAAAGTAAGATTTGAGGTTAGGAACCTTGCAAAATATTAAACAAGTTTAAGGATAGGAAACTTGCCTCTTGCACAAGCTATAATTTATAATTCACGTTCTTTATTAAATCCTACATATCAATACTCGATAAACATATCGAATCACACACATCGGTCTTGAGCACATTATTGGACTATACAATTAACGATTCAAGTCATGTAATTAAGCTATTAATTACTCACATAATATAAGTTATTAACCTCTTATTATATGTTTAATAATGTCTTCATGTTTATTACATTAGGTTCCAATTACATTTTCTGGACTTGAACAATTAAAATCTCATTTCTAGGCAAAATTGCCAAGTGGCGCTGCAGCTCCACCATTTGAACTAAAAATGGCGCTGCAGCTCCACTGGCGCAGCAGCTCGAACTTTAAGCTTAAGTCTGGCGCTGCAGCTCCACTGGCGCTGCAGCCCCACTCTTAGGCTTAAAGTTGGCACTGCAACTCCACACGCCAGTTTCAAAATATGCAATTCACAAATAAAAGAGAACCAGGCCCAGAATTCACCGTTTAATGCTACCACAATAATTTAATTGCTACCCATGAAGTATGGACTTCACAGAAATACTACACAACATTTCTAGCATGATCTTAGCATTCTAAATCATGTAATCACACAATCCAAGGCATCTAATTTCACTGTTTTTATACTTTATCATGTTTTGAAGGAAAACAAGAAATTCAACGTTACGGATTCGTTATAACACCAAATCCATTCGTTCAACTTCCATTTTGTTCGTTTAAACGTTCACAATCACATTCAATCGTCAATTTAAAGTTAGACCATGGATTCATGGCATAAAATTTGTACGTAAGGGTCGTATGGCCATATATATAACTTTTCTACTATGTGACTTTTGTAAAATCAAATCAAGCATAATTGTATAAAATTTATTACTTTAAATCATGTATACATGGTATAAAACATGTTATGATCATATAATAACACATATAAAACCATATCATGCATTAATCATCAAATTAGTCATTCACAAAGAACTTTTTAAGAATACGTTAATAGACACTGTAAGAACTTGAATTTAAAAATTTAGGAGAAAGAATTACCCTTGCTAGTTAGTGATGATGATGCAATTAAATTCTTCAATCTCTTCTCTAATTAATTCTCAAGTCTTTTCTCTCAATTTCTCTCTTTTCTCTCTTTTCTCTCTGTGTTTTTTCTCTACTTTCTTAATTGATGAATGCAATATATGATATATGATATACCACTAATATGATATACGTATATAATAGTGGAGTCATGGGTCGTCCGTTAATCCCATAATGGGTTAACTGACCCCAACCCCCAAGTAAGGCTTTATTTGCCTGCCCCTTATATTGTTCTTTTCCTCTTATTTTAATTAAAGCTTTATAGTATAGTTTTAATGTCACACTCAATTTAATCAAATAATGTGATTTAAATTAATTAAATAAAATGGCATAAATCCACGTTAAATCACATAGTCACATAATTAAAATTCTTATTTATTAATTATGCCAAATCATTAAATCTCTAATTAATTATTAAATTAATTAGAATAACATTATGCTTATTAATTAATATATTAATCAAATAAGCTCAATTAAATACATACTTTGAATATAAAAATTCACCACATTAATTTAACTAATGTGACACATATAATTAAATTAATCTACCACAATTTCATCAATTAATTATTTAATTCAATAATTAAATCATCAAAAAATATTTATTTAATTCAATAAATATTTAAATTAAATTACAAAAATCTTGTTCGTCACATCTTTCCCCCTTAAAAGGATTCTGTCCTAAGAATTACGGTTCAATTAAATTTCGTCCCGTTACATTCTCCCCCGCTTACAAAGATTCTGTCCACAGAATCGCATACACATAAATTAAGTAAAAAAATATGGGTAATTCTTCATCATATTCTCTTCAAGTTCCCACGTAGCTTCTTCAGCGTTGTGGTTCCTCCAAATTACCTTAACCGAAGGTATAACCTTGTTTCTGAGAACTTGCTCTTTCTTGTCAACAATTTGAACAGGAATTTCGTCATAGGATAAGTCTTTCTCAAAATGCAGGGGTTCATATTCAATTACATGTTTGTAATCGGGTTTGTAGGGTAGTAAAACTGAAACATGGAAGACGTTGTGGACATTCTCGAGCGCCGGAGGTAAGGCTACCTCATACGCAACTTCTCCAATCCTTCGCAGTACTTCAAAGGGTCCAATGAACCTCGGGCTCAATTTCTCCTTCTTACCGAATATGATATTTCCCTTCCAGGGAGAGACTTTCAAGAATACAAAGCTACCCGATTCAAACTCAACATTTTTACGATGTGGATTGGCGTATTTCTTTTGCCTATCCTGAGCTGCTACCAGTCTTGTTCTGATCACTTTGACTATCTCTGCTGTCTGCTGTACCAGTTCTGGACCTAGTAGTTGTCTCTCGCCAACTTCATCCCAGTATAGCGGAGTTCTGCATTTTCTTTCGTACAACGCTTTGTAAGGTGGCATGCCAATACTAGCGTGGTAACTGTTGTTGTAACTGAATTCCACAAGCGGTAAGTGATCATCCCAATTTCCTTTAAAATCCATGATGCATGCTCTCAACATATCTTTCAATGTCTGGATTGTTCTTTCACTCTGCCCGTCTGTCTGAGGGTGATAAGCCGTACTCATTCTCAACTGTGTCCCCATGCATTCCTATAGTCGCTTGTAGAAGTTTGATGTGAAGCGCGGATCTCTGTCAGAAATAATTGAAACTGAAACTCTGTGCCTCGAAACAATCTCTTTCACATATAACCTTGCCAACTGGTCTAAGTTGAATCTAATTTTGATCGGAAGGAAGTGTGCGGATTTCGTCAGTCGGTCAACGATAACCTATACTGCGTCGTAGCCTTTCTGAGTCTTCGGAAGGCCAACCACGAAATCCATCGTAATGTGTTCCCATTTCCATTATGGGATTTCCAGGGGTTATAGAAAACCACTCGGTCTCTGATGTTCTGCTTTCACTTTCTGACAGGTCAGACACTTTGCAACACACTCAGCAACATCTCGTTTCAAATTCGGCCACAAGAAGTGCTGTCGAAGATCCTGGTACATCTTGGTACTACCAGGGTGAATCGAATACCGTGAGCTATGAGCCTCGCTCAAAATGTCATCCTTAATCTCTAGCACTGACGGTACCCACACTCTGTTCTCAAATCTCAGTAGTCCCTCACTGTCTATCTTGAATCTCGGTTCGGTTCCTTTAGATATCTTTTTCTTTACCTTCTCACATTCTTTGTCCTGAAGTTGGGCTTCCTTAACTTTATCCAATAGGGTTGTACCAGCTTGCATCTGAAATAACTTCTCGTCAATCTCCATCGGATACTTCACTTCCAATTCAAGCTTTTCCATTGCTAAAATTAGCTCCTCCTGAGCAGTTGAAATCATCAATTTCTCCCGACCCTTTCTGCTTAAGGCATCGGCAACCACATTAGCCTCACCCGGATGGTATATGATTTCACAGTCATAGTCCTTAATTAAATCCAACCACCTTCTCTGGCTCATATTCAAGTCCTTCTGTGTAAAAATATATTTCAGACCCTTGTGGTCTGTATATATTTCATAATTCTCCCCATAGAGATAGTGTCTCCAAATTTTCAAAGCAAATACCACTGCAGCTAACTCCAAATCATGGGTCGGATACCCCTTCTCATAGTCTTTCAATTGTCATGACGCATACGCAATGACCCTGCTATTTTGCATAAGCACACAGCCAAGTCCTTTATGGGACGCATCACTATAAACCACAAAATTTCTTGTGTCGTCCGGAAGGGATAACACAGGTGCTGAACTCAACCTCCTCTTAAGCTCTTGGAAGCTTTCCTCACACTTCTTCGTCCAAACGAATTTCACCGATTTTCTAGTCAAATTCGACAGCGGAGTTGAGATCTTGGAAAAATCCTGAATGAATCTTCTATAATAACCCGCTAATTCAAGAAAACTCCTCACTTCTGACGGTGTTTTCGGCTGATCCCAGTTCATCACAGCTTTGACTTTAGAGGGATCTACCAAAATTCCATCCTTGTCGATCACATGTCCAAGAAATTGCACTCTTTCAATCCAGAATTCACATTTTGAAAATTTGGCGTACAACTTCTCTCTTCTCAACGCCTCTAATGTTAACTTCAGATGTTCTAAATGTTCTTCCTTGGTCTTCGAGTATATCAAAATGTCGTCGATAAAGACCACCACAAATTTGTCCAAAAACGGCTTGAACACTCCATTCATTAAGCCCATAAATGCTGTAGGAGCATTCATTAGACCAAATGACATCACCAGAAATTCGTAGTGACCATATCAAGTTCTAAATGCTGTCTTCGGGACATCCTCTGGCCTCACCTTCAGTTGACGATAACCACTCCTCAAGTCTATCTTCAAAAAGTACCTTGCTCCCTTCAATTAATCAAACAGATCGTCGATCCTCGGTAATGGATATCTATTCTTAATGGTAACCTTATTCAATTCTCTGTAGTCGATGCAAAGCCGCATCGTCCCGTCCTTCTTCTTCATAAACAACACCGGCGCTCCCCAAGGCGATACGCTCGGTTGGATGTACTTCTTGTCTAATAACTCTTGCAGTTGTACCATTAACTCTTTCATCTCTACCAGAGCCATCCGGTATGGTGCTTTCAATATTGGAGCCGTACCTGGCTCCAAATCGATCACAAACTCAACCTCTCTGTCTGGCAGGAAGTCCTGGCAGATCATCCAGAAATACGTCTATGAAGTCCCTCACGACTGGTATATATTCCACTTTTGGGTTTTCTTTACGACTATCGACTATGTAGGCAAAATATCCTACACAGCCTTGTCTCAACAACTTCCTGGCCTGCATCATCGTCAGACAACTCTCTTATCTAGGCAATTTGCTGCCATAAAACATAACCTTTGACGGGGTCATAAGGTTGATACACTTCCTTTGGCAATCAATTACAGCCCCATAATTGACTAGCCAATCCATTCCCAGAATAACATCGAATTCCCCAAGTCTAATCGGGATAAGATCTACATTCATAATGTTACCCTTAATATCCACCCTACAGTTCTTGTGTACGTACTTAACAGGGATCACTTCTCTATTCGCAATCTCTATATTCATGGGGTATTCTAACTCGTCCATAGGCAATTCTAAGTTCTTAGCAAAATCATCGAATATAAATGAACAAGTAGCACCCAAATCAAATAGTACATAAGCATTAACTTTATTGATCGGAATGATACCTGACACCACATCGCAAGACTGTACAGCATCCTGCACGGTCATTGTTGAAGGTCCTGGCAGTTGGTCGGTTGGTTGCGGTTGGTCCCGTGATAGTTAGAGCACTTCCACCGCTGTTTCCCCTGTTCCCTCCTGATCCTGCCCCTCCAGATCCCTTCTTGGGACAGTCCCTTTCCAGATGGTCCTTTGAGCCGTAAGTGAAGCAAGCACCCTTCTTTGGGTTTGGACAGTTAGGTGCTATGTGGCCTTCCTGGCCATAATTTTAGCATACTCATTTTCCCTTCATACAGACCCCCAGGTGAGCTTTCCCGCAGGTCGGACATGCTTCGATCCTCTTCTTCTGACCTCCTTGTTGATTCCTAGTTGATAAGTTATCATTCCACCTCCTCTTCTGATTATTACTCCCTCCCGTGTTGCTACCACTAGCCTTGTTAATTCCTTCACCTTCACTCTTCCTCTTTTTCTGATCTTGGTTATACTTTATAACAGCGTCACTCCCACCTTCAGCGAGAATGGCCTTCTCTAGCACTCCAGCAAAAGTGTTCAATTGGAACATTGACACTTCGCTATACAACCAGGGCTTCAGGCCCTGTTCAAACCTCCTTGCCTTCCTTTGATCGGTGTGCACTTGATACATGGCAAACCTGGCCAACTCATTGAATTTCTCCGCATATTCCGGTACGGACATATTCCCCTGTTTCAGTTCCAGGAACTGGACCTCCATTTGATTCTGCGAGCTGGTCGGAAAGTACATCTCGAAGAACATCTCTTTGAACCTCTCCCAGGTAATCACACCTTCACCTCCCCGGAACTTATTCGCTTGCTACCAATAACTAGCTTCGAATTTCAGCATGAACGTTGCGTAAGCGGTTTTCTGGTCTTCTCGGACTCTGGCGACATCGAAAACTTTTTCCATTTCCATGACCCAGGTTTGAGCTTCTATCGGGTTCATGGTGCGTTTAAACTCTGGCGGTCCCACCGCCTTGAAGTCCTTTGAACGTTGTGTTCGGTGGAGCTTGAGGTGGTTGTTAAGCGCTCCAGCAAGTAAGTTCGCCAACTGCTGAACGGGGTTAGCATTGGCGTCGTTGTTGTTGTTTGTTGACCCTTCTTGGGCCTGTTGACGGTTAGATCGTCTCCTTGGCAGCATTTTTCTGTTAAGAAATACGCTTATTAGATCTTTATTCAATCTTTTAAATATTTAAGGCTTAACTTAAACATTTAGATACAATCAGTCAACATATTATCTCAAATAAATTCTGATATTTTATTAAATTAAAAGTTTTAACATAACACGATAGCATCACTGCTATTTACATCAACTATCCCGAGATAAAGAATCTACAGGATTTAAAACATCAAAATATTCCTCTGTTTATAACCACATTGGAATTTACATTATTAACTACCAAATAGGTTTCACAAAATCAAATGTTCCTATCACTGCCCATTAAGGCGACGAATAGCTTTGCCACGCTCTTCTTCCATAATCCGGGACATCGTCCTGCGATCTAGCATATATGACTGTAGTCCTTCGAACTGGATTGGGTACCTCATAACCCGATCATGGGCCTCATTAATTGCATACTGAAGCGTAAAGTATGTCTCCTCAAGCTTGGCCTTCTTCGCCCGATAGTTATCTTCTGCGATATCTGCTCGTCGTGATTCCCTTACCCAGGCCTCCTCTGCTATGGCCAGCCTTGCTGATTTCTCTTTTAGTTCATTCTTCAATTCCTCCATTTCCTCTGACTTCTGCTCGATTTGGCCCTTCTCGTGAGCCAAATCCCACTCTACATTTCCCAATCGTGTGTGAAGAGCCGCAACCTCTCCATCCCTTAGCTCGATGGTAGACTGCTGAGTAATCGATCACTCCCTCAGCTCCTGAATAGTCTCCCTCAGCTCCTGAATAGTATCACGTAACTCTATGTTACGGTCATATAGCTCGTCATACATCTCGGCACTGATAGATCTCGGTGGGAACTCTTCAGGGTCTTCCTCTTCCTCTTCAGCTGCCTCAGCCTGAACCTCAATCTCCTCAGGGTCTTCCTAAGAGTCTTCCTCTAAATGAGACTCCGGCACATGCTTCTGACCAATGACTGTGATCAAGGGTTATGGCTCTCGTCGAACTAACTGCTCCCAGACTACTGTGGATATCTCGGGGCTCCTCCTCTCTAACCTCTAGGGGTACAGGGTCCCTGGACTGACTAGGTTCTCCAGCATCCGTCATCCTGATAAATAAAATTTTAAGTCTTAGTTATTATGTGATGCTAATCGATACTCGAGTATATAAGTATAAGCACATAGCACATAAGATAAGTTATTATCTTTCGTAGAACTCGATAAGAGTTATCGTTACTATGTTTTCGATCTCTAAAAGGCTACTATCCTAAGGATTTCCCCCACCTAAGGTTCATAACCTACGGCTCTGATACCAACCTGTGACACCCCAAAATTCGGGTACTTCAATTTTCACTAGACTTGGTGTTCACTGTACAAATATCATCTATCTATCTACCCATAATAAATGCAAACCATAAAATAAATAGAAATAATCCTCCCCTAATGGAGTTACAACATCTGAAATAAATACATCAATCCCAGGTCATACTAACCTTAAACATCTGTGCGGAACATAACAAATAAATAAGTCTTACACAAATTTAACATAAAGCGAAAATATAAACATATAAAATAAACAACAAGTCTTCATCACTTGTTGACCTTGCCCTTGCCTTTGCTAGTAGAAGGCTCGTCGGACCTTTCGTTCTTAACTGCAATGTTATTATTACGCAAGAGTGAGCATGATTGCCCATAAGTATAATAATATAACAATAATATAATAACATGCTAGTGAATCAAAGACATCTGAATAAAGAAACTCAACTTTTGACTCGAGGATAAATAACAGGAATCAAAAGAACATCTGAGGGTCATAAGACCTCGAACTATGTCCTAGGTTATAAAGTGTTTATACTTTAAACCTTTAACAGTCATAAGACAATGGACTCTACTTCTCGTACTTAGGGGGATCAGCCTTTAGTACCATACTGTGCACAATATCTCAACGCTAAAGCGTAAATAATCCCCTTTACAGGTTTGTTCATCTCAGTTTTGACATCAGAGTCCGCACCAAAGGAAGTTTGATTTGGATAAGCTCAATAAATATTCTAGAATTTAGAATGTACATCAACTATGGACTAGTCGAATAAATAAGGGTTCACTAGTCCTATAAGTTCAACAATAACATCGATATTCAACTTGAATGGTAAATCTCAAGAGTATACAATCGAATAAGTATTGTATAGCTGAATCAGGCTTAAAAGAATAGTAATATCTCATATCAAAATCTCAACTTGAATAAACAAGGATAAGAACTTGCTCAATGTAAAAGTAAGATTTGAGGTTAGGAACCTTGCAAAATATTAAACAAGTTTAAGGATAGGAAACTTGCCTCTTGCACAAGCTATAATTTATAATTCACGTTCTTTATTAAATCCTACATATCAATACGTTCACAATACACATTAATCAATACTCGATAAACATATCGAATCACACACATCGGTCTTGAGCACGTTATTGGACTATACAATTAACGATTCAAGTTATGTAATTAAGTTATTAATTACTCACGTAATATAAGTTATTAACCTCTTATTATATGTTTAATCATGTCTTCATGTTTATTACATTAGGTTCCAATTACATTTCCTGGACTTGAATAATTAAAATCTCATTTCTAGGCAAAATTGCCAAGTGGCGCTGCAGCTCCACCATTTGAACTAAAAATTGCGCTGCAGCTCCACTGGCGCTGCAGCCCCACTCTTAGGCTTAAAGTTGGCGCTGCAGCTCCATATGTCAGTTTCAAAATTTATAATTCACGAATAACAGAGAACCAGGCCCAGAATTCACCGTTTAATGCTACCACAACAATTTAATTGCTACCCATGAAGTATGGACTTCACAAAAACACTACACAACATTTCTAGCATGATCTTAGCATTCTAAATCATGTAATCACACAATCCAAGACATCTAATTTCACTGTTTTTATACTTTATCATGTTTTGAAGGAAAACAAGAAATTCAACGTTACGGATTCGTTATAACACCGAATTCGTTCGTTCAACTTCCATTTTGTTCGTTTAAACGTTCACAATCACATTCAATCGTCAATTTAAAGTTAAACCATCGATTCATGGCATAAAATTTGTACGTAAGGGCCGTATGGCCCTATATATAACTTTTCTACTCTGTGACTTTTGTAAAATCAAATCAAGCATAATTGTATAAAATTTATTACTTTAAATCATGCATACATGGTATAAAACATGTTATGATCATATAATAACACATATAAAACCATATCATGCATTAATCATCAAATTAGTCATTCACAGAGAACTTTTTAAGAATACGTTAATAGAAACTGTAAGAACTTGAATTTAAAAACTTAGGAGAAAGAATTATCCTTGCTAGTTAGTGATGATGATGCAACTAAATTCTTCAATCTCTTCTCTAATTAATTCTCAAGTCTTTTCTCTCAATTTCTCTCTTTTTCTCTCTATGTTTTCTCTCTACTTTCTTAACTGATGAATGCAATATATGATATATGATATACCACTAATATGATATACGTATATAATAGTGGAGTCATGGGTTGTCCGTTAATCCCATAATGGGTTAACTGACCCCAACCCCCAATAAGGCTTTATTTGCTTGCCCCTTATATTGTTCTTTTCCTCTTATTTTAATTAAAGATTTATAGTATAGTTTTAATAGTCACATAATTAAAATTCTTATTTATTAATTATGCCAAATCATTAAATCTCTAATTAATTATTAAATTAATTAGAATAACATTATGCTTATTAATTAATATATTAATCAAATAAGCTCAATTAAATACATACTTTGAATATAAAAATTCACCACATTAATTTAACTAATATGACATATATAATTAAATTAATCTACCACAATTTCATCAATTAATTATTTAATTCAATAATTAAATCATCAAAAAATATTTATTTAATTCAATAAATATTTAAATTAAATTACAAAAATCTTATTCATCACTAAACATGTGCCCCGAGAATGGAAAAAGAAAGAAAGAAAAACCAGAAAGAAGAAAACTTCAGTCACCTCGTTGGCATGAACGAATCTCGATGGATGGCGCCTCAAATCTCCCAGCAGATCCTGAAGTGGCACTACAATGCCTAGGAGCTCCGCACATGGAGCCGGAGCTGGGGCAGAATCAACAAATGGAGCCTCCTCATCATCGATGTCAACCGGCGACTTAGCCCCGACCGGACGAATCACTGACTCAGTCAATCTATGAGGCGGCCGGACTGGCCGTGGCTAAGGGACATCGGAGACTCTCCTCCGTCTAACTCTTGAAACGACCCTGCTAGCACTCCAGGTTCTATCTTGGTTCATAACCTGGACAAAGTCTCCAAATCACCTCAGAAAGGGTGATGTAAGCCTAAAATATGTGGCTTATTAATTTAAATTAGTATTTTATGCATTTTTAAATCCTAAAACATGCATGGGTCAGTCAAAATCCCTAGTAGAGTCAAAATTGAATGTTTATTAAATGCTCAGGCTTTTTAATTTTTTTTTGCCAAGGTCTCCTTTGTAAAATGGTCTGTTCGCATGCACATAGGCATGTCTAGGTGGCCATTAAGTAGCACACCTTCCCAAAAATAGAAACAGTTCATATTTATTAAAAAAATCAAAAATAAACTTCACATGGTAGCAAAATTACAATGAATATTTTTTAGTTGAAAATCCAGGCTCACTAGGCCTCAAAAAGGATGAGTAAACTGATCAAAAAGAGCAAAAATTGACTGTCTCAGAATTCAAATTTTCTTACATCAAAACGTGCATCACAGTAAAATATGCATACTTATGAAGTCAAAAATTTTTATCAAGTTATATAAGCATACATTTTTCATACATTGCGTTCAAAAGCACCCTACGTGGTTTATAGCATTCTAACGGTCAAAACTAACAAAGAAAGAATGTAAACAGTTAACTGAGATGTACAGAACGCGTGGCCGCTGAAGGAATCTGAAAAAAGTTGCCCGAACACCGTAGATCTGAAAAAGAAAATCGAATTTCTATTGAAACTCAAAACTGAAAATGAGATTATGAGAGCCCCGCTGCACAATATAAATCTACAGGAGGGAGCGACCCCACCCGTAACAGCCGTACCTCTACCTGCGGCTCCCAATGGTGGGCCCCAACCCCTCCGGCTCGGTCTAGTTCGAGTTGAAACGTAGTTTACAAGAGCTAAAAAGTCAAATCTAAGAAAAAATTACTACGCGATTGAGCGGATTGTCCTAAAATCCTGCTTACAAGCGACGAATTCCTAACAGAAGGAAAAACTTCATGAAAACCATTGGTTATAATCCCGAAGTGGTATACAGGGACCAGTGTGGAAAACTGCTTAAAAACTGCACAAAACTGCAAAAAACTGCACAAAACTGCTGAAAACTGCCACTTTAAAAGCATCGAGTACAGATCGGTGATAGTTCAGCTGTTGGCTCAACCCTAGCGAAGCGTCGAGTACAGACCGATGAAAGTTCAGCCGTTGGCTCAACCCCAGCGAAACATCGGGTACAGACCGGTGACATTTTAGCCGTTGGCTCAACCCCAGCGAAGCATCGGGTACAAACCGGTGAGAGTTCAGTCGTTGGCTCAACCCCAGCGAAGCATCGGGTACAGACCAGTGACATTTCAGTCCTTGGCTCAACCCCAGCGAAGCGTCGGGTACAAACCGATGACAGTTCAGCCATTGGCTCAACCCTAGCGAAGCGTCGGGTACAGACCGGTGACAGTTCAGCCGTTGGCTTAACCCAAACGAAGCATCGGGTACAGACTGGTGATAGTTTAGCAGTTGGCTCAACCCCAGCGAAGTGTCGGGTACAGACCGATGACATTTTAGCCTTTTGCTCAACCCCAGTAAAGCGTCGGGTACAGACCAGTGATAGTTCGACCATTTATTCAACCCCATCGAAGCGTCGGGTACAGACCGATGATAGTTTAGCCGTTGGCTCAACCTCAGCGAAGCGTCAGGTACAAACTGGTGACAATTCAGCCGTTGGCTCAACCCCAGCGAAGTGTCGGGTACAAACCGATGACAGTTCAGCCGTTGTCTCAACCCAAACAAAGCATCGAATACAGACTGGTGACAGTTTAGCCGTTGGCTCAACCCCAGCAAAGCGTCGGGTACAAATCAGTGATAGTTCAGCAGTTTGCTCAACCTTAGCAAAGCATCGGGAATGAACCGGTGACATTCAGCCGTTGATGGTCACTTCAGCAGAGGTCGGATGCCCTGACACTATCAGCCGTTGGCACAACCCAAGCGAAGCATCAGGAATGATCCGATAACAAAAATCATAAATCAATCCATCCCTACAAAGGACAGATGATGGAATCTGTTATACAAATCCTTAGATGGAGCACCGGGAAGGGTTGGTGATTCAACCTCCTGTTGCAAACTACTAGTGTAAATTATCATCAGGATAGGCATCGGAAGCACACGCTGAAGTAACTCGGTAACAGAGATATATCCCCAGTAGAGGAGCCTTCAAAAATGTACAACAGCATCCGCCGAAGGAAAATATTCCCTACAGAGAGTATCGACAAATGTGGGAAACCATTGGTCTCAAACCAAGGTAGCGTCAAGAGAATTCACTCAGGCTATCATGAATGACGTCATCCCCAGCAGAAAGTGACGAGAATAGTCTGTGATAGCCTATCAGTGATATCAACAGAGGTATATAACATTCATAAATATCGTGTCATGCATTGCCTTACCTTTGCATTTGCATTTCTAGTGTCTAGCAATCTTTATCCTATTTATTCCACAGCATTGCATAAATATGATAAGGAGGGACATCTGTAGACACTCAAAAAATTTCTTCAGTACTGTTGTAGACACTCAAGATTTTGCATTCCTATCACTAACCCTGCAGGAGGGCAAAACTATTTTTTCAACTCAACTCAACCCCGGTCTCAATACCGGGACGTTAACTGAACCCCGGTCTCAATACCGTGATGTTAACTCAACCCCGGTCTCAATACCAGGACATCAACTCAACCCCGGTCTCAATATCGGGATGTCAACTCAACCCCGGTATCAATACCGTGACGTCAAATCAGCCTCGGTCTCAACCCGGGAGGTACCACTCAACCTCGGTCTTAACCTAGAAGGTACATGTCAGCCCCGATCTTAACCTGGGAGGTACAGGTAAATCCTGGTCTAAACCCGGGAGGTACAGGTCAACCCCGGTCTCAACTCGAGAGGTACAGGTTAATACCGGTCTCAACTCGGAAGGTACAGGTCAGCCCCGGTCTCAACCCAAGAGGTACACGTCAACCCCGGTCTCAACTCGAGAGGTACAAGTCAGCCCCGGTCTCATCCTGGGAGGTACAGGTCAGCCCCAGTCACATCCCAGGAGGTACAGGTCAGCCCCGGTCACATCCCGGGAGGTATAGGTTAACCCCGATCATATCTCGGGAGGTCAGGTCAAGCTCCAATCACAACCCGGGAGGCCAACTCAACTTCTAAGACAACCCCAAAGCCTCACATCATCTCTAGAGATAAACCTGGAAGAACCAAGTCAGCCTCACAGAGAACCCTGAGGACAAACAGGACCCTGGGAAATCCGTCGAAGGCCATGTCAGCACTGAAGGCAATCCCAAGGGAGGCAAAGTGGTCATTTTACCAACTTGAAGCCGATTCGGTCAAACTCAAGACGAATTGATGCCACCAAGGTCAGAACAAACCATAACATTGATCCCGAGTGGAAACATCGCAAGATAGAACGGATAAATTACGGGGAAATGAAGACCTGGTTATGAACCCGTCTTCTTGAACTCAAAAAAAGTTTAATCCCATGTCATTGGGACACTCTCGGCGAGGACTTTTCAAAAAGGTATAGCACGCCTCCAACAGACGCTCTGATCAAAAGTTAGAAAGTTTCGAATCTGACTTCGCATTGCTCGGAGTGCATATACTTCGATGGAACGAAACCCGCCATGTGGGCCCTGCCACAAGGAACCGCAGGTAGACCCGTGGCTACAGCGGGTAGACCCGCTTCCACCGGGTCTATAAATAAAGGTGCACCCCTAGGCCAAAATTAATTCAGAAACGCTCTGAACCTCTGCCCGTTTCATTTCTCAGCCCCACTCTTGTACTCCAAACCCAAATTTTATCACTCTAACACGTAGATATACTCATATACTACCACATACCAAAAATTAATCGGTAGAAATGGACGTTTGAAGCCTATAATTTAGCAAAAAGCTGGTGTAGCAGTTCATTGTGAGTATTTTTACGATCAGAAAGTTCATATTACTTCATTGCGCATTTCTACATTTGCACGTTAAGTTTCATTTTCTGATTATGCATGAAACTCAGTTTCGTAGCCGTTTTTGCTTATGTTTTCGTACATTTTTGTACATAAACACGTTTTTTAGCACTTCCACAGCTCGGATCGTCGATCCGTTGCTTTTAATAGCTTGTATATATATATATATATATATATATATATATATCTTCGTGTAAAGCAACTTCGCCAGGCTGGGTTATCTTTCTAGTCCCGGTTTAGCTTTTTAATGTATATATTTAACTATATATATATACTAATTTTCAATTCCATCAAGCCCGAATGTCAAATTCGTGGTAGCTACTACTTTTATATATATAACTATATATATATACATTTTTTTGACTTCGTTTGGCCTGGAGTTATACTTCGTGGCCCTTTTATTGCTATAATATTTATATATATTAACTATATATATTAACATTTACATTCCAGTTTGGCCTGGATCATCCTGTGGCCTTTTTACTGCTTTTATAAATATATATATACTTACATTTCTATCTGGCAAAGGATAAAATGTCCATCGCCCTTTACAGCTTTTCTATATATATATATATATATATATATATATATATATATATATATATATATATGTATATATATTTACATTCTGTCCAGCCTGGATTACTCTATGGCTTTTTACAGCTTTTATAAATATATATATATATATATATATATATATATTATATATATATTTACATTCCAGTTCGGGCATCGGAGTGAAAACCCATCGCCCTTTACAACTCTTATATTTATATTACCATTCTGTCTAGCCTGGATTACTCTGTGGCTTTGTACAGCTTTTATAAATATATATATATATACATTCTAGTCCAGGCATCAGCGTGAAAATCCATCGCCCTTTACAGCTTTTGTATATATATAACTATATATATATATATCCTGTTTTCATTATAATTAAGTTGCTTCTTTAAATATTCATTTGATATGAATCGGCGCTGACATCTATTTGGGCGAACTAGATTTATTTAAATCTCGCCAACTCTAGTTTTCAAACGGTTCAAAATAGGTTCAGACAGGACCAGGAAGCTAGTATGGTTGAGATTTACGTAAATCTAGCAATGTTTCTAGTTTTATTCATTCAGGCAATCTCGCGGCCCTTAGATCGCTATTTAGTGGGAACGAGATGCTTTAGGCTACGCGCATACCAAAATTTACTGATGAATCCTTGGTCCTTGCGACATATGGATGTAAATATACCTTTTTTGTGCATATTTGAGCTGTGCAGGTTTATCAGCTTCCCTGTGTGAGCCTAGGAATCGTGGGATTCATGATCAAACTGATCAGAATCTGATTTCCACAATGGACAACCTCCACTTTACAAATGTACCCTGCCAGTTTTTCTATAAAATGTACATCCGAAAGACCTTCAAACAGTTATCCGGGTTTAAGGTCTTAACATAATGAAATAATGGTTTGCCGTGTCAGAGTCACTCTGATGGCTGTAATGTCCATCAGAAGACCGACACTTGTATATATTTTGTGGTCGAGGATGCTTCGCAGCCCGACAATCACCATTCAAATTAAGCTAAAATGCTGAAAAGATAAAAAATGGAAGTATCCATATGCTTCAATTCCTACGTGAGAGTAAGGGTTTGAAAACCTGCTTTCAAAGCATCATTTTAATAATCTTATATAAAAAAGAGACTTTTGCAAATCAAATCAAACCCTTCGTATGTAGGTTCAACGAAGCACGTCCATACTTTCAAATCAATCAAGCATAGGCCCAATTTCTTCCAACATTCACACACACATTGCAAATATAAAGGAAAATATTGAAAAGATGCAGTACCGTGTTTTCACGAAAGTTGTGGGGGTGCTTAACACCTTCACCACACTTAACCAAGCCCCCAAACTTAGAACTTTGGTTTAAAAGATTCAGTTTCGACAGTGTCCAGCAATTGGGCCTCCTTTCAAATAAAACTCGGTTGAGTTGGTACAACCATTTTAAAATCTACCAACTGGCAACTCTGTAAACGTTCAAATTGTCGATATGATACATGTTGGCCTTTTCCTAAAACACCCCTTCAAAATATTTTTTCACAAAAAAGATAAAATAAGGGTAAACAAAACTTAGGAAGAGGGAAAGATTTGGGTCCTACTCGAACCAAATTTTTTCCAACGTCGACACTCATTCGTCACATTCTTCCCCCTTAAAAAGATTATGTCCCCATAATCATTATACAAGAAATTAAACAAATAATTGCGAATAGGTTTTCATCATAACATCTTCGAGTTCCCACGTAACTTCTTCAGCATTGTGGTTCCTCTAAATTACCTTAACAGAAGGTATAACTTTATTTCTAAGTACTTGTTCTTTCCTGTAAACTATCTAAACAGGAACCTCTTCATATGTTAAGTATTTACCAAACTGTAACGGCTCATACTCTATCATATGCTTGTAATCGTGTTTGTACGGTCGCAACACAGAAATATAGAAAATGTTATTAATATGATCCAACTCTGGGGATAACGCAACCTCGTAAGCTACCACACCAACCCTTCGTAGTATCTCAAAAGGTCTAATGAATCTGGGACTTAGTTTCCCTTTCTTGCCAAATCGAATCTTCCCCTTCCAAAGAGATACCTTCAAAAAAATGAAGCTTCCCACTTCAAACTCTCGATTCTGACGATGATAATAAGCATATTTCTTCTGTCTGTCCTGAGCAGCTACTAACCTCGTTCTGATCATCTTGACGATCTCAGAAGTTTGTTGCACCAATTCCGATCCCAACAGTTGTCGCTCACCAACCTCATCCCAGCATAATGGAGTCCTGTATTTTTTCTGTCATACAATGCTTCATAAGGCGACATGCCAATACTTGCATGGTAACTGTTATTGTAGGCGAATTTCACCAACGGTAGATGTTCATCCCAATTTCCCTTGAAGTCCATAATACAAGCTCTTAGCATATCCTATAAAGTCTAGATTGTCCTCTCGCTCTGCCCATTAGTTTGAGGATGGTACGCCGTACTCATTCGCAATTGCATTCTCAAGCACTCCCGTAATCGCTTCCATAAATTCGACGTGAAATGTGAATCTCTGTCTGATACAATTGATACCGGAACACCGTGTCTAGAAATAATTTTCCTTAACGTACAGCTTCGCCAATTGTTCCAAGTTGAATCTAATCTTAATCGGTAAGAAATGTGCTGACTTCGTCAGTCGATCCACGATAACACATACTGCATTATAACCCTTCTAAGTCGTTGGAATACCAACCACGAAATCCATTGTGATATTCTCCCACTTCCATTCTGGAATCTCCAGCGGTTGTAGCAATCCACTTAGTCTCTGATGTTCTGCTTTGACCTTCTGGCATGTTAAACATTTCGCAACACATTCAGCAACGTCTCTCTTCATATTCGGCCACCAGAAATGTTGTCTGAGATCCTAGTACATCTTCGTACTCCCAAGGTGAATCGAATATCTTCAACTGTGAGCTTCACTCAAAATTTCTTCTTTAATTTTTGGTACTGGCGGTACCCAGATTCTCCCTTCAAATTATAGCAATCAGTCAGTATCAACCTTGAACTTTATTTCTTCACCATCGGTTATTCTCTTCCGAATCTTCTCACACTCCTCATCATGTAGTTGTGCTTCTTTCACCTTGTCCACTAAGGTTGAACCGGTAGTTACCTGAAATAACTTATCATCTGCTTCCTTCGGATACTTAACTTCTAGCTCCAACTTAGCCATCTCATTCACCAACTGTTCCCGAGCTGTAACGCTCGAGAAAATCGAGTGTTTATGTAAGTGAATTTTTATTTGATTTATTAAACAAAATTTGATTACTTGTTTATTAAACTGAGTAAGCTAATCGAAGGTTGTTCTATGACCTAGAGAATACAGAAAATGGGGAGGATTCTGGCTACGTGCTAGAAATAATTGATATGAATTTATAAGATGAAAATAAAAGATTTCTAAGAATAAAAATATTTCTAGGAAAAGACGAAATAGGAACTATTCATTGATTAAACCCTAAGGGTTAGGGTTTGACCCTAAGAGTTAGGGTTTGAGATCCTAAGCCTTTTCGGGACTTCGGGATGTAAGGACAACATTCTGTCAAAAGATTTGATGATAATATATTATGAAAAGTTAAGTTAGCCGAGAAAAGTTTTTTCAGGAGGAAATCACTATTCATCCGTTTCTGCTCGTGAATTATTATTGAATTTTCGAGAAATGGGTAATGATAGGATTTCAAGACGAGGTGGAATACATAATAATATTTCACTTATGGCTCACGAAGTTTTAGTGTAAGGACTTAAAATCCTAAGTGTTAGGGAAAGTAAAATCAAAGAATAATTATTTAAGTATAATAATAAATGATTATTATACGGAATTAATACGCGTATAATACGAGATATTGCACGAGTATAATACGAAGAGGATACGAGAATAATACGACGTATAATACAAATATTATACGAAGTAAATACATTTAATTTGAATTAAATTTAATAACTTAACCCGTGGGTCGAACCGTTGGGTAAACATGTGGGTTAAACCCATGGGGCAACCCATAGGCACATGGGTGACATGTGGGGCATGTGGTGTGGCATGTGCTAGCACATGCTAGCACATGGCAAGACATAGGCAATATAAGGGCTTGAGGAGGTTTGGTCCAATGACCAAACTACCCCAAGCCTTGTGATTTCTATAAAATGAAGGCATTTGCTAGCCATTTTGTTGGTTGAATAATTTGATACACATATAGAGAGAGAGAGAGAGATAGAGAAAGAGAAGCTAGCCTTGCATTTGACAAGAAACTCAATCAACTAAGGAGCAAGAAGATTGTTGAGTATCCATACTCAATCAACCAAGAACACTAAAGGTATAGAGATAAGAAGATTATGTAAAATCCTTTTTCTTTAAATACTAGAATTGATAGAGAAGTGATTGGTGAAAGCATGAGTATTAAGAAGTTATAAGGATGGCTAAATAGTGGACTAACAACCCTAACAAGCAATGCATAATGAAATAATAATAAGTGATTAGGAAACTAATGAAGAACTTGTTTAAATTATAAGAATTTGAAACATGAGCATGTTAAACCATTAAAAACTAAATGTTTAGAATGATTATAATCATTAATAATCAACCAATGGATTGATTCCAATTGGTTTGAATTAAAAATATCGAAGAACGAAGATTCATCGGAAGTTACGCGATTAGACGATAATCGTCGAAAACGTAAATTTCTCGAAATAGAGGTCAAAAGTCGCCGTGTGATTCAAAAATGATGTTTTTCGATTGCAACATTTGTAATTAGGTAAATAAGACTTGTGAGAGCAAGAACGAACTAATTCGTACTTAAAACGAAGAATTGAGCGTCGAACTTCACGAACGTTTAACGAATGCGTAAAAATGGACTAATCGGATAAATTCTCGTCGGCGGAGTCAAAAATGAATTTTGACTTGATAGAATGATAGAAAATAACATTTATGAACTATTGGCTTTGGAACGATCCAATTCCGAGTTGTAATGATCACGTTACATGCTCAAAAATCTCACCAAATGAAAAAAAATTCTAAAGATCAAGGTCGGCGCCGCAGCGCCGCCCAGGTAGTGTAAACCAGCACCGCTGCTCCAGTTCGGGGAGAATTCCTTGCATGGTTGGCGCCGCAGCGCTTCTATCTAGAGTAAACCCGGTGCCACAGTGCCAGTTCGGGGGAAAGTTCCCTGCATGGTGGGCGCCGCAGTGCTGCTTGGCAAGGCAAAGCTGGCGCCGCAGCGCCAGCAAGGAAAAATTTCTGACATTGTTAGTTATTTACTTAACCTTCTTCATAATGATTAAGGGGTTAGTAAATGACGAATACACAAGAATAGAAACTCTTTAAACAACATATTTTACAAGGGGTTGTAAGAATTAAACGTTAATCGAACGTAATTAAACTTAAGACTTGAGATTCAGAAACGTAACTCGTGGACCAAGATTGAGTTAAGGAACCACTTAGGGTCTCGTCTATCATCAGGCTTAGTGATGGTTAATGAGGGTTTAGTTTATAACGCATGAATGTAATAAGCCGTAATAAATGTTAAATAACTTGAATAAAGGTTATTAGCTTAACATTTTGGTTAAGTTATACAAGAAGGAGAAGTTAGGTTATACATTGTATGTCAACTATGAATTCTCATTGGTATGAGATATGTTTATGCTTTGTAGACGTTGTAAAGACCAAAATACTTACAATGTTACAATGTTGTGATCTTATGCCATTTAAGTGGTACGAATTCTCAGGTAAACCTGAGCATGAATAAAACAAATGTTTTTACGTCGTTAATTCGACAGTCACTTGAAGTTGCCACCAATTAAACGTAAACATGTTTAATGTATGAGTGTTGATCAACATAGAGTACTACAGACTGATCACCTGGATGTGCTCGTAAGATATATCAAACTTACGGCCTTTGTGTAGGGTTGTTCCTTTCATGAATAAGAACTAAATAATGGTTCATGGTCGATGACCAATACAGATTTCAAAGAGGATGTAAAGTCCTTGGGATTTATTTTAAAGGAATCAAACTGTTATTTTGATTATTCTTTAGTACTTCATAACTATTGTAAATTTATTGAAGACAAAGCTATATGGTTCTTGATTTTATGGTTTCAAGATATGCTATTTAACTTGTTAAGCTATTTATGCTCATTCTTGCTTAAAACTAAATGATTTCAGCTAAGAGAGAACGGACCGAAGGATTTGGTAAAGAAAAAGGAAATTCCAAGATAGACAAGTAGTAATCCTTTGTAATAGCATAGTATTAGTATTGTAATTCCTGATACTATGACACTGAACAATGTAATGGTTATAATAACCTAGGAAGGGAATTAATAGAATGTAATATTTAGTAAATTCATGTGTGTTATTGAAGTCTTTCGATTGTTTGTATGAGTAAATAGTAGTACCGTGTAGCACCATATTCAGGTTTAAAGGTACCCAGATTTGGGGGTGTCACAGGTTGGTATCAAAGCTTTAGGTTATAAAACTCAAGGGATAAAAACCTTAGGCTATAACCTTGAGAAGAGAAGTAGAGGTTAGAAGTAAATAAACTCGGGTAGAGCTTTAAAGAAGAAAATAACCTTAAACATATTAAATGTGATATATGTTGTTAATATTTTAAATTATATACTAATCTAGTTATTTGTGTCTTATTATAGTTATTAGGTATTATGGATGTGTATAACGAAGTTCAGGAAATCAGTGAAGAGTCTGTTAATATGATAGAAGTAGTATCGATGCCAATAGCAGAGGTACTGGTAGTGATTTTGGAGGAGACAGATCCGGAGGAGAAGGATCCGTCTGAGTACTCTGATAACTTTGACTTCGCGTCATTGTTTGATGGTATGTAGGAGGAAAAGGTGGAGTGGGTGCCGATTAATACGGTACTGCCTACTGAAGCGGTGGAGGAAGAGTCGTCGACGACGGAGTCCAAGAAGGCTCTGTTCATGGTAATATTGGACAGGAACGTCCAATTAAGCAAGGAAGTGTGTGACCTCAAACAGGAGGTTCACGACATACATGAGGACAAGGAAGACATGGAGGTCTTCTAGGAGGTCGAGCATGACCAGAGGGTGCTGGCCAAGGATAAAGTTGGGAACCTAAAGCTAGAGGTCCAGGATCTAAAGACTGAGCTTCTGAACAAGAAGTACAGAATAAGTCGGATGTCCTACATCTATAGGAACTCGCACGAGGATTACCAACACCAGATTACTGAGTATCCGGTTGAAGAGGGACATACTCGACATACGGTTAGCCGAGATATAGTGTCCAGTATGGCTGATGCGGATTACGAGAATGCTATTGTCCGATTTATACAATAATAATTACGCGCAAGTGCACACGGTCAATCAAGTAATATAATAGTAAGAAAAGTGTCGAACCCACAGGGAACAGTTATTTAATAACTATTTCAATCATCCAGTTTCTACCAATTTATTTTATTTAAACAGTCACTCCAATTGATTTGTGAGAATTATCTAAATTAAAGTGATTAAGAATCAATTCACTGACAATTAATGAATACCAGATGATTTAAGTATAGGAGTACAATTTCCCCAATTAATCCACAATAATTCTCTTATTTTATTTCCACTTAATCTATTTCACCAAATTGATAACAAGGTTTACTTCACAATTTACTAACACCTTTCAATGATTAGCAAGAATATCTATTTTAACTATTTTACTACTTTCGTGTAAAATCCTTAAAATAGATTCATTAAGTTCACACCTGTATTATAATTGCACATGATATATAAGTACGTTCGTGTTATACACTATTATGTTAATCTAATTAAGAATTAACAAATTCATGTGTTGTTATATTCAGTTCTAATCTAAGAAATCTTTTTTCATTTCAATCAAAGATATAAGATTAATTGTTGGCCAAACAATTATTTAATTATACACAGAATAATAACAATCAATTTAGAGAGATAATCAAGTGAAAATAATAATAATTGAATTAAAGCTTCATAAAAGGTTTCATTGTACTCCTAATAAAGATTTAGTTCATCATCAACTCAGAAACATAGAGATAATAATTAAAAGACATCATGCTATAGATATTAATTTAAGAGGAAGAAGGAAAAAACTCTATCGAAGTTCTTCAATCTTCAATCCAACGTCTATCTCACAAAATCCTTCAACGCAATACCAATATGCTCCAAGATAATAGCCTCCAAGAATTGCTAGTCAAAAGATATCTAATACTAAGAGAATAACTAGTATTTATAGTCCAATCAAAACCTAGTACAATTAGTAAACCCCAAATCCTATTTTCAATCAACTTCTGCATGTTAAGAAATAAAATCTTGACAAAATATGTCCGACACGCGCGGTCCGCGCGTGGTTTCTTCACAAAAAATAGCGTGCTCCGCGCTTGAATGGCAGGGGATGATCTTCGAGCTCGCGCGTTCCGTGCCTGATTGAATACTATGGTAGCGCGGCCCACGCTTAGCCACCAGGTTTTGTCATTTTCTCCTCTTTCTTCTCTCAAGTCCTGTTATAACCCTCATACTTGCAAAATAAACATAAAACACCGAAAATAACACGAACAATACTCAAAAACTTACAATATATAAAGCTAAACGAGATTAAATCATAGGTTTCCAACCTACTCATCAGATTCCCTCAAAATTAAAGCATTGCTTGTCCTCAAGCAAACACAATTATACTAATACTTAAATTATGATGAATGCAACTACAGAGATCGAGCAATACCCATGGTAATCAGATGAATCGTATGCCTCAAAGATAAACAACCAACACGTAGTTAATATCACATCACGCGTTATCTTACCTCTCACATCCTCACCTCACCAACATAATTCTTGCCTGTTTCTGTGTGTGTGTGTGTGTGTCCAACATGACTCCAACAATAACAATGAGCAATACCGACAAATTCATGCACATGACCACCATTCAAAATAGATTTGCAACTAACCATGGCATAAACATAAGTAGGAGGGAAATCACAAGATAAAATAATACTAACAAGCTCTTATACTAGGTGGGTGTATTTTAATGCTCCATCCCCCTAGTTATTTCTCAAGTTCAACTTGTGCAATGTCCAACTTCCTTAGGCTTTTTAATCCTACCCGTGTAACGGACTTTCGGCCAATGACTCCCAAACCCAAAGGCTTTAGGGCGCTAGGTGTGAAGACATCCCCTAGGGTTTACTTGTCCGAGTAACAAAGGTCACGAAGTTAAACTAAGTCAATTTTTATTCCAGAACTATATTATTATTATTTTTATTCTTTTGCTTTTCTCACCTTTATTTACTTTTTTTTATTCAAGCAATAATTCCCCCAAACTTATGTACAAGCCAATGTTTAATTATAATATGTGATCAAGTGAATACATGCCCATGTTTTATCTTATATCAACTTTCTCGTTACTACTGGCACTCAGTTGGTGTGCTTTAGATTAGAAAAACACAAGACTTGTTCCTATGATCAAAGTTAACCAACACATGATAGTCAATTTAAGCATGCAAGTCATATATCAGATTCCTCATTGGCTCTCATCTCAACTATCAAGGCATAATTGCTCAATCTCTATGTAAGTCTACTTAACACAAATCCTACGTGAATGCAAATATTTATTTCATTTTTGTATTTTTTATATATTTTTTACATGCAACTTTAATCTATTATAACTAACATAAATATTATACTAAACTACCCCCCCCCCCAAACTTAACAATAGTAATGTCCTCATTATGTGGAAATCAAAAATTAAAGCACGAGGACTTCCCTGCGAGACGAGTCAATGCTCATCTTGAGGACCTTTATCATCCGAAGGGGGGTAAGCAGATAGAAAAGGAGGGTTGGGAAGCTGGACTGGTTCTGAATTTGGAGTGAAACGGGTGAAGGCATCCGCCAATGCCGTGAATGCTCCAATGTTATAAGTAAGCATTATATCCTGGCGTTGAGCAAGTCGTAACCTCTGCTTTTGACTCCTGGTCTATGAATTCGTAGATGGTCCTGCTTCTGCCACATTAGTCATTGGCACGTCCGTGGCTGGTGGCGATGAGGGTGGGATCATGATATAACCTTCACCCCGTGGGTTTGAATGTGCGCCATTCCATGCTTTATATATGACGATCGTTTTGTGATCAATCGTCACGGGCATCTGAACTGGCTCTGATGAATTCCACTGCACCCCGGCCTTCCGGCATAAATCTGTGATAAAAAACCCATGTACTAAGTCGTCGGTGGTGCCTCCTCGTAAAAATTTGTCAATAGACTCTTCGATACACAATCCCATGTTAAATTATGGAATTTCAATGACGTTTTCCATCCCATACCAGTGGTGGACGATGCCATAGACCAGTCGGGCCAGTTCCTTTGTTACATCATTCTGATGTCGTGTGGGCATGAGTATTGCACAGAGAAACGCGTACCACGCCTTACCATACTTTCTCAGCGCCGAGTGTGGGAACGTGACTTTAATGTCCGTCCCAGGCTTGTTTACCCATTGTGTTCCTGGCTTGCAGAGGCAAGCTATTAGCTCATCCAAGTTAGGGAGGATGTCCTCATATCGGTCTCGCATTAGTGTTTTCAGCCCGAAATGCTCATTGATCTTAGTGACATGAAACGAGACTAGGTTGCCCCTAACTTTCACAACACGCCCTGCATATTCTATGGCATTGGCATAGAATTCTTTTACTATGGATGGCACGGCGGATTGTGGTTGTTCTACCAACTGGAACCAATTCCCCTCAACGATCATCAGGGCCATGTCGCTATCTAAGTTTGTATCTGGCTTCAATCCCGGTTCCAAAACCAAGGTTTTCTTTTCAAGCATGGTGTTAAACCTTCTTTCGGCGGCTTCGCTGACGAACCTTGACCCATCAAATTGTTGCCTGGTACTTGAACTCGACGTTCGTGGACGTTTGGAAGTCATATGTGATGTTGCTTAAGTGTATGCACACAAAATAATGGTAGAGGCAATTTGTCGAACAGTTGGTGTGCACCCCTCTTTTTCCCCCAAACTTGATTTCCTTTCAATCACATTTCTTACCACAAATTAGCACTAAAATCCTTGGGTCATTAGTAACCCAAGGTTTCCCAATCACAGTTTATATAGATAAAGTAACAAAATTGGTAAAAAAAAATGAATTTTCGTGAACTACACTACATCAATTTGTTACCTCTTATTACTTAGGGTGATTACCTGTGATCCTCACCTGAATCATTATGAACAATGATGTAAAGGAGTGATGGTAGCAATGATGGTTGTATGCTAGAGATTCCGTTGTTGAGGAGATTGTAGGTAGATGGTGGAGTTGGAGATTATGTTGTGTATAAGAGTGGAGGTGAGTAAATGGGTGTTTGATGTTGAGTTGGATTGTGTTAAGCAAATTGGATAATTTAGGGATTAAGAGAGTTGAAGAGTTGGGGTTGAAATAGAAGAGGAGTGAGGAGTTTAGAAGTTGAAAACGTAAATAAGAGGGGATGTGGGTAAGTGGAAGGAGAAGAGAAGTGTGGAAAATACGTTTTTTTTTAAATTTCTCCCAGCCACGCAGGGCGGTCCGCGCTTGCATTGAGAAGGGGAAGGCGCGCCCTGCGCCCTGCTGATCACTATGAGGAAAAAATTCTATAATGGAAGCGCACTCCGCGCTCTTTGCAGCGCTCTCCGAGCCTGGCCTTAGTGATTCGCTCACAAATTTATGTATTGTTGGCACGCTCCGCGCCTTCCTAGACCAAACCAAGGGGAAAATTTTTGCATAGATCGAGCGGTCGGCGTTTGTTGAGTCGCGCTTCGCGCTTGCCTGGTTCACTTTGATTCTTTTACTCCTTTAATTTGCTCTCCTATATAATTATAAAGCACATATCAGTACCCTAAGAATTTAAATATTAGATAATATATTTAATGAACTACATGTAATTAAATACTAATAATAACAAAAATAGTATAGAATTATGGGTTGCCTCCCACACAGCGCTTAGTCTAACGTCGTCAGCCCGACTTGGTTTCGTGGGTCACTGTAGATCCGTGAAGTTGATAGAAGTTTGTTCGTGATTCAATTCTCCGCCCAGATAAGACTTAAGTCTTTTCCCGTTAACTTTGAACGAGTGTTGGCTTGTGGAATTCTGCACTTCTATTGCGCTATATGGATATACTTTTGCGATCTTGAATGGTCCAGACCATCTTGATTTCAATTTGCCCTGAAATAGCTTCAGTCGGGAATTGAAAAGTAGAACAGATTGTCCAGGTTTAAAGGTTCGTTGGACAATTCGCTTGTCGTGCCATCTTTTGGTTTTCTCCTGGTATAATTTGGCGTTCTCATAAGCTTGCACTTGGAATTCATCTAATTCGCTCGGTTGCAGCAATCGCTTCTCACCGGCTGCTTCGAGGTCTAGATTTAACTTTTTTATGGCCCAGTAAGCTTTGTGTTCTAGTTCCACCGATAAGTGACAGGCTTTACCGAACACCAGTCGATATGGTGGCATACCGATTGGAGTTTTGTAAGCCGTACGATATGCCAACAATGCTTCATCCAGTTTACTTTCCCAATCCTTCCGAGATGGATTTACTATCTTTTCAAGAATCTGTTTCACTTCCAGGTTGGACACCTATGCTTGGCCATTTATTTGTGGATGATAGGCCAAAGCAAACTTATGTCGAACTCCATATTTAGCCAAGAGATCTGTGAAAGATTTATTGCAGAAGTGCATGCCCTCATAACTGATAATTGCTCTCGGCGTCCCAAATCTAGTAAAGATGTTCTTGCAGAGAAAGTTGAGCACCACCTTCGCATCATTTGTATGTAGAGTTACTGTTTCCACCCACATAGAGACGTAGTCCACCGCAACAAATATGTACTTATTATTAAAGGATGAAGGAATGGTCCCATGAAGTCAATGCCCCATACGTCAAATAGCTATACTTCCAACATAGTATTTAGTGGCATCTCTTGACGACTTGTGATGTTCCTTACTCGTTGGCATCTGTCGCATCTTTTGGAAACTTGCATGAGAATATTTGAATAAAGTTGGCCAAAAGAATCCAGACTGTAGGACTTTTGCCGCTGTTCGATCTCCTCTGTAGTGACCGCCATATAACGAAGAGTGACAATGTTGCAATATTCCCTCTATTTTGGATTCGGCCACACATCTCCGTATCATCTGATCGACACACTTTTTGAATAAGAAAGGCTCGTCCCACATATACTGCTTAACCTCAAATAAGAACTTTTTCTTTTGCTGAAAACTGAAATCGAATGGCACAATCTCGCTAACGATGTAATTTACAAAATCTGCGTACCAAGGGGTTTTTGTCACCACCGCAAATAGTTGTTCCTCCAAAAAAGCTTCATTGATCATTATTTTCTTGAATTCCTACTATTGTTGATTCTCCAACCTTGACAAGTGATCGGCTACTTGATTTTCTATCCCTTTTCTATCCCGAATCTCGAGATCGAATTCTTGAAGTAGTAGGACCAAACGAATCAGTCTTGGTCTGGCATCTTTCTTCTAGATGAGGTATTTTATTGTCGAACGATCTGTGAAGACTACTACCTTTGTTCTAATCAAATAAGCTCTGAATTTGTCAAATGCAAACACCACAGCAAGGAGATCTTTTTTCGTTGTTGTGTAGTTTACTTGTGCATCATTCAGAGTTTTACTGGCATAGTAAATTGCATGGAAGACCTTATCCTTTCTCTATCCCAATACAGCTCCCAGTGCGTAGTCGCTTGCGTCACACATTAATGCTTCAAAAGCTTTCTGACAGTCTGAATTAAACTTGAATGGTACATCTTTCTTGAGTAATGCATATAATGGTTTGGTGATTTTAGAGAAGTCTCTGATAAATAAACGATAAAATCTTGCATGCCCCAGAAAACTGTGGATTCCTTTTACAGAAGTAGGAGGTGGGAAATGCTCAATTGTTGTAATCTTCGCTCGGTCCACCTCTAGACCTTCTGCTGAAACCCGATAACCTAAAATGATCCCTTCTCGTTCCATAAAGTGACATTTTTCTCAGTTCAAGATCAAGTTAGAGTCAACACATCTCTGTAGTACTAATGTAAGATTTTCCAGACATAGATCAAAGCTATCTACAAACACCGAGAAGTCATCCATAAATACCTCTACATTTTTCTCCATCATGTCTGAAAATGTGGGCATCATGCATCGCTGAAACGTGGCTGGTGCATTACATAACCTAGAAGACATACGACGAAATGCAAATGTTCTATAGGGGCAAGTAAAAGTCGTCTTTTCTTGATCTTCGGGTGCTATGACAATCTTGTTGTAGCCCGAATATTCTTCCAATAAACAGTAGAACTGATGCCCTGCAAGTCGATCCAACATCTGATGAATAAACGACAACAGAAAATGATCCTTTCGGGTGGCTTTATTTAATTTTCTATAATCCATACATACTCGCCATCCCGTTACCGTCCTTGTCGGAATTAGTTCATTGTTTTCATTTTCTACGACTGTCATGCCTCCTTTCTTTGGCACACACTGAACCGGACTAACCCATGAACTGTTCGATATGTGATAAATAATACCTGCATCGAGCCACTTGATAATTTTATTCTTGATAACCTCCTTCATAAATGGGTTCAATCTGCACTGCTGTTCCACAACTGGTCTAGCGTCTTCTTCCAACAGAATCTTGTGCATACAGAAAGAGGGACTGATTCCCTTGATGTCGGCTATCGTCCATCCAATTGCAGTTTTGAACTCTCGCAGTACTCTCAATAACTTTGCTTCTTGAGATTCTGTGAGAGAAGCTGAGATGATAACTGGTAGTGTGGATGATTCTCCTAAGTAGGCATACCTAAGATGGCTCGGTACTGGCTTCAATTCTAGAACTGGAGGTTCCTAAATTGATGTCTTTGGTTGTGCCTTTGATTTCTTAGCCCGCTCTAAGTCCTCAAATCTCGTCACATATGGTATGAATGGAGGAGATGCGTTCAATAGGTGTAGATACTCCATAGAATCTGGAAAGTCTGCCGCATCTAAATTTCCCATTGTCGTGTCAAGTGGATCCCCAAATACATTGCTCAAAATGAACTCTTGTGCCACAGTCTCAACTACGTCAATCCCAAAATAATCCTCAATTTCTTTTGGAAACTGCATTACCTTAAACACGTTGAATGTCACCTCTTGATCCTGTATTCGCATTGTGAGTTCTCCTTTCTGGACATCAATCAGTGTTCTCCCCGTAGCTTAGAATGGTTGGCCTAGAATGAGTGGAATCTCCTTATCTTCCTCAAAATTGAGCACAATAAAATTCGCTAGAAAGAAAAATTTATCTACCTTCACAAGTATGTCTTCTACAATTCCACGAGGATATGTCAGAGATTTGTCTGCTAGCTGGAGGGTCACGTTGGTGGGTTTTACTTCTGGCAAACCCAACTGTGTATAAATGGATAACGGCATCAAGTTGATGGTAGCCCCCAAGTCGCATAGTGCTTTCCCAAAGAATTTTTCCCCGATAGTACATGGTATTTATGAAACTACCTGGGTCCTTAAGCTTCGGTGGGAAGCTTGTGTGATGGACTTCAAAGGAAGCTGGGAGGATCATCTACAGTTGGTGGAGTTCGGCTACAATAATAGTCATCATGCGAGTATTGGCATGCCGCCTTACGAAGCATTATACGGCAGAAAATGCAGAACTCCTTTGTGCTAGGACTGAAGTCGGTGAACGTCAATTGTTGGGACCAGAATTGGTACAACAAACCGCTGAAATTGTGAAGCTGATCAAAACGAGATTAGTTACTGCTCAAGACAAACAGAAGAAGTATGTCGATTTACATCGACAGAACCTAGAATTCTTACCAGGAAGTTTTGTTTTTCTGAAGGTATCTCCTTGGAAAAGGAAAATTCGATTCGGTAAGAAGGGGAAGCTGAGTCCCAGATTTATTGGACCTTTTGAGGTATTACGAAAGGTGGGCGAGGTAGCTTACGAGATTGCATTACCTCCGGAGCTTGAGAATATACATAATGTCTTTCATATTTCGGTATTAAGACCTTACAAGCACGATTACAAATATATAATAGAATATGAACCTTTGCTATTTGTTAAAGACTTATCATATGAAGAAGTGCCTGTTCAAATAGTTGATAGAAAGGAACAAGTACTTAGGAATAAAGTGATACCTTCTGTTAAGGTAATCTGGAGGAACCACAGTGCTGAAGAAGCTTCGTGGGAACTCGAAGATGTTATGATAAAATTTTATCCGCATTTATTTGTTTAGTTATGTGTAACCCTTATATACTGATTCTAGGGACAGAATCATTTTAAGGGGGGAAGAATGTAATAGACGAGATTATTTTTTTTTGTGTGATTCTGGGGACAGAATCCTTTTAAGGAGGGAAGATTGTAACGATTGAGATTTTATATTTAATTTTAAATATTTATTGAAGTAAATAAATATTTTATGTGATTTATTTATTGAGTTAAATAAGTAAATTATGTGATTTATGGAGTTATTTAATTAAGGGTATATATTAATTAAATGAATGTGCAATATTTAATTTAATTAATGTATATTAATTTTATTTTTAGTTCTAATTTAATTGAGAGAATTAAATTAGATGTGATGAAGTGTTACATGAATTATAATTAGCGAGTAATTATAATTATGTGACAAATTTTATGTGATTAATTGATGTTAGATTTTAATTGATTAAATTAGTTGATTAATATTTAATTGATTAAAATATGACATTAAAGTATGTGTTAAATGATTTGTTAAAATAAAAAGGAAAAGAATTTTAAATGATTTTTACCAAACAAGGCCTTTGCTTTTGTTTTAAAAATTGTTGCCAAACAGGCCCTTGCACTAGCTTAAACCTAATTTACCTAAACCATGCCTAAGTAAAAACTAGTTTCTAATTTTTTTGTAGCCAAACAAGCCAAGTTAGCTTTTAAATTTTGTAACTTACATAATAAATGTATTTATTATATATATTAAGTAATTAGCAGTTACATATATATCATTAGTATACGTATATTATATCAGTTATAATATATCTAAACTACGTTAGTTTTTCCTAAGTCTAAACTAAGAACTAAGAAGAAAAGAGAGCAGAGAAAGGAAGAGCAGAGAAGAGAAAAGAGGAAGAAGAATTGTTAGAATTGAACTCACATCGCTTTCTCTTTCAATCTATTAACAAAAGGTATTATCTATAATCTCTAATTATTATAGAACTCAATTCATATATTTCATGTATTTTATTCTCTGTCAAAAGTTGAGTTTTCATGAAGTTGTATAATTGTGACTATGTATATATGATGTTCATAGGTTTTCATATGTAATTGTGTGCCATGGAAAGATTTTCAAAATACAATTGTTGTAAAAATTAGTTTTAAAGTTATGATCCTTATATTTTCATTCTCTGTAAACACATGTTTTGGAAGTTGTATAGCATGATGGATATATATATATATATATATATATATATATATATAATTGTGTTCATATCATGTATATATGTGATGATATGCTTAATTAGTTGTTTAATTCATGAATATATATATATATATATATGATATAATGGAGAATTTATGTTTTTCAAAAGTCACAGTGAAGTGTCTAGGAAAAATAAAGTTTCTCATAGAAATCAAAATATATGTTGATTGTTGATTTTTCATAAATTAATTGTGGAATATGTTATTATGTTTATAAATTAGTTGATTGGGATTGGAATTGTGAGAATTGGTTTTAAAACAAATTCGCAGTGTTCAATTTCATCTAGCACACTGACATTGGTTTTCTTTTAAATTTTTATAAAAATTAAGCGTTATAATTTTGCTAATTAATGTATTAGTGTGTTCAAAACATGTTAGAAGCTTTGCACTTTGTTTCTGTAAAGTTTTATATGAAAATTGTTGGCTGAATTGAGAATTCATTGAAGAGAATTAAGCCAAATTGGCTTTTCTCTGCACTATTCGTGAAGCTGCTCTATTTCTGTCCGCTGTCGGCGCAGCTGCACAGGCAGTAAGGGTAGAAGCGGTGCAGCTGCGCCGCTGGGTTTTCGCAGGTTTGGCCCCTGCGCAGCTGCGCCGGTGTCAAGGCTAAAGGTGGCGCAGCTGCGCCGTGTCCCGGGCAGTGGCAGTGACTTTAGTTTTTGTGCAGTGTTAATTCTAAGCTTAGTTTAATTATTCTATGACAAGGAGCACGTATCTAGCTGCTATAACATGTGTTATAATTTGAGAAAAAGGAAGTTTTGAAAAACTAATATGGTATTTAAATTATAAACTATAATTGTTTAATTGTACAATAAGTTACTTAATTATAATTTTATTAATTATAATTAAGAGTAAATGTTTAATTTAAATTATAATTTTTGTGAAATTATAATGTATAGGAGTTGATTTATTTTAATCAATTAGATGTTAAATTAAATTATAATTTATGCATGTTTAATTATGGATTATAAATTAATAATTTCATGATTAATTATAATTTGTGTAATTAAATGCATGATGTGGTTTAATTGATTATAATTATTTATAATTTAAATGGTAATTATAATTTAAGTAATTATAATTTGATTAAGTGTTTGAATTATAATTGTTTAATTATAATTTAGTTAAACATAATTGATTTAATTAACTATGTGATAGTTGATTATTATTATTAGAGTGAGTTAACCATGAGGGTTAACCACTTATGTGAATTAGTTACGTGTTAACTAATTTAGGTTATTGTAATTGAATATATATGTGTAGGAAGTATTAAAGTACGTGAATTGTGTTAAGTAGCTTGCGCTTGAGGCAAGTCTTCTAAACTCTAAACTCGTTAATTTTATGCAAGTCTTCTAAACCCTAAACTCGTTAATTTTATGCAAGTTTTCTAAACCCTAACCTTGTATAATTTCTTGAGTTCATATATTCTTGTTAAGAATGTCCTTTTCATTTCTGTATTGGACAATTGTTTATTTAATTGAAATGATCTTAGCTTATTGTTCAAGTAAGATCCAGTTATTATTTTAAATACTTTAAATTTACTTCTAAAGCATATGTTAATTCATAATTCTTTTATTTATGAATTATTGAAAGTCGATTCAACTAATCCTTAGTTGATGAACGTGAATTCTAAATTACCCTTGTAAGATTATCCAAACCAAACTTTCTTTGGTGCGGACTTGAATTCAAATTACTGAGTTGAACAACCCTATTTACTAGGGGAGGCTACTACGCATAGCGTTAAGATGTTTGTGCACAATACATAGTACAAAGGGTTGCTCCCCCTAAGTACGAGTTAAGGTCCATAGTCTTATTGACTGTTAAAGGTTTAAATAGAAATATTTATAACCTAGGATAAGAGTTCAAAGGTCTTATGACCCTCAGATAAATTCTATATTCGAATTTTAATGTTGATAGAGAATTATTATTCAATTCTTTATTATTGAAGCAAGCTAAGTTGTTCAGATTCTTTTAAATATATCTTTTCATGTCTATGTTATTGTTAAACTCCAGTGAGCTGTGGTTTGCTCACTCTTGCATTAAATAACAATTTCAGTTAAGGTTGATAACGCTGATGCTCCGTCTACGAGTAAGGGCAAGGGAAAGCAAAGCAAGTGAAGACTTGTTTTTTTTTATTATATTGAGAATGATTGTAATAAGACTTGAATGTTATGTTTTTATTTTCGCACTTTATTATATTCATGTCAGGGTTAGAGTAAACCGGGATTATCTTGAAAAGGTTGTAACCCTTGTTTTAAGGGAGATTTATCTATTCTAATTTAAGTTGTAGTTTATTTTACATTATTCATTGGGTAAATGTATGTTATATTAGAAAGTGAACACCAAATCATGTGGAAACGAAGTACCCGGATTTGGGGGTGTCACAATTAGTAAACCCCAAATCCTATTTTCAATCAACTTCTTCATGTTAAGAAACAAAATCATGATAAAATTCGTCCGACACGCGCAGTCCGCGCTTGGTTCCTTCACAAAAATAGCGCGCTCCGCGCTTGAATGGCAGGGGATGATCTTCGAGCTCGGGCGCTCCGCGCCTGATTTAACACTATGATAGCGCGGCCCGCGCTTATTATCATTTTCTCCTCTTTCTTCTCTCAAGTCCTGCTGTAACCCTAATACCTGCAAAGTAAACATAAAACACCAGAAATAACACGAACAATACTCAAAAACTTATAATATATCAAGGTAAACGAGATTAAATCATAGGTTTCCAACCTACTCATCAAATGTCGTGAGGCAGATGTAGTCTAGTAGTATGTATAGAAAGATTAGTAATGCAAATAGTGTGTATTTAGTAATGACGTAAAACCCTCTTTTGTATAAACAATGGTAGTCTTTTGTAAATCCCAATTTTTGGAAAGTAATTACGGGATAGTATTGTAAATGGCTGAAGCCATGTAATGAACGTTGTAGTGTTAAACTACGAAGGAGCATCTTAATATAAAGGTTTTATTGAAATGCTTGTCAATGTGCTTGAGTTATTATTGATTGTTAATAATAACCGAATGAGAAAATAATCAATAACGAAAATGTTTTCGCATTAATAGAGAAATGCCGCAAAGAAGACGTCCAAGAAATCAGGAAGAAGAACCTCGTAACGAGAAGGGACAAAGGAATAATAACCCGATGGAAGAGTTTGTAAATTTACTCGCTACGGCTCTCAATAAAATAAGAGATACCGTACGCGCTAATCTTGGGGTAGGTCAGGGGACTACCTTTAAGGAGTTTAAGTTAATAGGTCCGTCTGAGTTCTATGGAACTACGGACCCTATAGCTGCCCAAGTTTGGGTAAATAAAATCGAGAAGGCATTTGTAATTGCAAATGTCGGTGAGGCGCAGAAGACTTCTTTTGCGACTTACATGATGAAGGGGGAGGCCAACTACTGGTGGAAGGCAAACCAGGGTAGGACCGGAACATAAGTGGTTACGTGGGAATGGTTCAAGGAGTTATTCTTTGAGAACTACTTCCCCACGAGCATGCAGGGGAGGATGGAGATTCAGTTCCTCGAACTAAAGTAGGGGATATTACAGTTCCCCAATACGCAGCCAGGTTCAATGAACTGGCGAGGTTTTCTCCACACCAAGTGGACATGAAGTTATGGAAGGCGAGACGTTTTGAGCAGGGATTAAAACCCTGGCTCTATAACTGGATATCAATTTTCCAAAGTATTACTTTTGGAGTGGTGTTAGAGAAGGCAATTATCGCCGAGGGTGGTAGCGAGGCATTGACCTTATACCACAAGGAGAAGAAGAATAAGGCTAAGACTGAGGTATCAGTCAAGATTGAGGGAGCCAGCGGGAGTAGCCAGAAGAGGAAGGGTTTCATCTCCGGTAATACCGGAGTAAAGTAGGAGTTTTCTAAGAGGAAGATGGAGGCATGCAAGAATTGCAGTAATACTCATCTAGGAGTCTGCCTCAAGGGTAAGGCGGTCTGTTATAACTGCGGACAGAAGGGGCATATTTTGCCTAACTGTCCCATGTCCCAAGAAGAGCCGCGGTTGTAAGACCCCAACTTTTTATGAATAATATTTAATTTCCTCTATATATTATTTGAAATAGTAATGTGTGGATTTGATAAATGTGATAGTTATGGGTAATATGTGCAAATTTTACAAAGTAAGCAAGTTGTCATAAAATATTTGGGGAATATTCATTTTGTCGGATAATATTCTTTTTGTCGGGGAATATTCGTACGACGGCGCAATCATTGGTGAGCCCATAACAGAATAATTGTCGGATGAAGAAAACGACAAAAATAAGTTTTCTAAAAATTGACGGCGGAACTTTTACCGTTAAATGTTAAAATACCAGGTGATAAAAGTACAGTAATACGCATTGTTGCACAGTAGCACACTGTATTGCACAGTATGTTTAATTATTGATGCTTACGTAAGAAGTCACTAGTATTTTATTCAATAATTGCTACAGTGATAATTGCATAATATTTTATATTATCAAATCAATAAATGTTACAACACTGTAACTCATATTATTTACATGGTATTATTAGATAGCATTATTGGCAATGTCTAAAAAGTTCTGTCAAGAAAAAGGGTTAGGTTATATAATTGCGAACCAATAAGGATAAATCCTTATAGAAAAGCCCCCTATTTCCTGGGAACGATCTGGTTGTCAATATTGTGAGCTTATAATATTAATTGTGAATAATTATTATATAGTGGATATTTGTGCAATTTTTGTTACAAATGGAGGAATTTAGAATGATTTATTTGTTGAAAGTTTGACATATTTTTCTATGGAATTATAATTATCTTCTCCGATAAAATATATTCATTCAAATATATTATTATAATATTATATAATAATAGTATAGTTTTTTAATATAATATTATAATAATATAATATTATAATATTATATTAACTTGGTCAGTTTTTTAAAACTTCCCGTGCACTTCTTGTAAGACCCCAACTTTTTATGAATAAGATTTAATTTCCTCTATATATTATTTTAAATAGAAAGGTGTTGATTTGATGAATGGGATAAGTTATGAGGTGATATGTGCAAATTTTATAAAGTAAGCAAGTGGTCATAAAATATTCATTGTGTCGGGGAATATTCGTTTGGTCGGGGAATATTCTTGTTGTCAGGGAATATTCGTACGACGGCGCAGTCATTTGTGGGCCCCATAATGCAAAACTGTCGGATGAAGAAAACGACAAGAATAAGTTTTCTAAAAATAACGTCAAAACTGTTACAGTTAAATTGTTGAAATACCCGGTGGTTAAAGAGCAGTAATACGCATTGTTGCACAGTAGCACACAGTATTGCACAATATTTTAACTTATTGATTTTTACGTAAGAGGTCACTCATTCAATAATTATCACAGCAACCACTGCACAGTATTTTTTATTATTAAATCAATAATGGTCACACATATTATTTATATGATATTATCAGATAACATTATTGACAATGTCTAGAAAATTCTATCGAGGAAAGGGGTTAGGTTATTTAATTGCGCGCCAATAAAAAGAAATCTTTATCGGAAAGCCCCCTCTTTTCTAGGAATGATCTCGTTGTTAATATTGTAATTCTGTAATATTATTTATGAATAATAATTGATTGTTGATAAATATAATAAGTAAATATTTATTCAATTTTGATATAAATGGAGGAATTTTTAGTAAAAGAGACATTTGTTGAAAATTGATATTTTATCTTTTCTGATAAAATAATTCATTCAAATATATTATTATAATATTATATTATAATAGTATAATGTGATAATATAATAGTATAATTTAATAATTTAAATGGTAACGTTTTTACAATAAATTCAAGGTATAAGAATAAAATAAGGTGAAAGAGAGCAAATTGAATCTGAATTATTTTTGGTGATATAAATGTTTTTAGAATGAAAAACATATTGGTGGAGGTTTTAAATGTGTGTGGTGGGTGTCCTTTTTGTGCTGAGAATTCTTCAAAATGATGGTGCTGAGAAATTCTTCCGTTTGTGAATTGGTCAGAAGTGATATGCTAAGCATTTCCTATAACTAGGATGCTTAGTTAGAAATAAAAATCACACCAGACTCAGAAAATTCTTTCTCTATACTATTGAGCGTATTTCTTGTGAGTATAAGGATAGTTTGAGTGTTGATAACAGTGCAAGATTTCTTCAGCATAATATTCGATAATCTAGACAGATCTAGTTTTCTATTAAGGTGAAGGATATTATTTTTCTCGTAAATGATGTTATTTTCTTTCAATATTCATAAAAAATATTATTTTTCTTCATATTCCATATTATGAAAGTGATAATATTTCATTTCATATTCTCAAACTTAAATGTACTACGGTAAGTATTGCTTCTATAATTCTTGAAATGATTAGAAATTCCTTGAGTTTTGCGCTTCATCTAATATCATTTCACCGGAATATTGGTCTGAACTTTCTTATGAAATTTTTACATTTTCAGTCGGGGTACTATTAATCTTGGGGTACTATTCATTTTCTATTCTTTGTCCAAATTATCTTTTATGGATCTTATTCTTGAAATTGGATCCATGTTTTGATCTTCATATTAACAATTTGAATATTCTTGAACTCGGGATAAATTGAAATATAAATCATTAATATTTATCATTTATCTCACTTGATTTGTTCGTAATATCATTGTCATAATTCTCAAACTTAAATTGTGGTGAAAGTTATCTTTGGCTCGTAGTGCAAAGATGAATTATTGATTGATGAATATCTTTGGCCCGTTGTGTAAAGATGAGCTGTTAAATTATGAATATCTTTGGCCCATAGTGCAAAGATGAGCTGTTGATTTATGAATATCTTTGGCCTGTAGTGCAAAGATGGACAGGTGTTTTACATGATCATGACCACTGGTGATACAAATGAATATTTTTGGCCCGTAGTGCAAAGATAAATTATTGATTTGAAATATATATTGATTGATGTTACAGGGATAAAATATTGATGATGAACTTTTAAATCATAGAAGATAGTAGACATCATTCTGTACTTAACTCTTCTATCAGATTGTTACTCATGTTATTATTATTAGCATTACTGATAATGTCTAAAAAGTTCTGTCAAGAAAAGGGGTTAGGTTATTTAATTGCGCGCCAGTAAGGAGAAATCCTTATCGAAAAATCCCCTCTTTTCTGGAAACGATCTGGTTGTCAATATTGTGAATTATAATGATGAATGGTTGATAAAAATATTTTCATTGTGTTGGGAATATTAATGTTAGTGGAAATCGATATTTATTTCGATAATAGTTGATTTCAGGATGTTAAATTAACCAAACGGGGAATTAATCGGATAAATGAGCAATTAATGGGTGGTTAGTGGTAGACATATGGGGGCCACTATAATAAATGTTTGGTGGGTGGTTGTAGGGGAGGTGGTGAAAGATTGATAAACTTGAGAGACTAAATTAAAAATAGAGGTAAAGATTAAGGTACTAAAGTGTAATTAACCAAATTTTTCTATCCTATAAATAACAAGCTAATTTCATTCATTTCTCACAAATTTTTTTGAAGAGAAAAGTTGTAATAGAGAGAAATTATAGAGAGAGAATAAGAGAGAAAGAAAAGGAGTATTCTGTTACTATTTCAGTATTCAATCTTCTACTGAGGTAAGGGGTATTATTTCTTTTATAATAATAAAGAATGCTATTTTCTTTGAATACTCATAAGAGTTGTTACTCTATTCTTTATTGATTTGTAGGAGTAACCTGTTTATGCGGACTACCGCATGCATGGTGAATAACCCTTCGTATTCATTCTTTATTGATCTGTGGGAATAACCTGTCTACGCGGACTACCGCATGACTGGTAAAAATCTTTTGTATTCATTCTATTCCTTATTAATCTGTGGGAATAACCTGTCTATGCAGACTACCGCATGCGTGGTGAATCACCCTTCGTATTCATTTCTATTAAATTGTGGAAATGATCTGTCTACGCGGATTACCGCATGACGGATGAAAATCCAATTACAGTTTCGTATATTCATTCATACTCGTACGAAATATTATTTCACTGGAATATTGGTCTGAACTTTTTATGAAATTTTTATCTTTTCATGACAAGTTACTATTCATGAGTTACTATTTACGGTAAAAAAAATTATTTTTTTCTTTGATTGGATCCAAATTTTGAACTTCATTCTTGAATTTTGCTCCACAATTGATTATTACGGAGTATTGTTGAACTTGGATAAATTAAATTACGAATCCCTAATCTTTGTCCTTTATCTCACTAGATTCGTTTTTATATTATTTTTCATCATTCTCAGTCTTAAATGATGATACAAATGAATATCTTTAGCCTTTAGTGCAAATATGAATGATTATTTGATGAATATCTTTGGCCTGTAGTGCAAAGATGATTACCTGATGAATATCTTTGGCCCGTAGTGCAAAGAAAGACAGGTGTTGAGATAAACATGACCACTGGTGATACAAATGAATATCTTTGGCCCGTAGTGCAAATATGAATATTTGATTCGAGATATATATTGATTGATGTTATAGGGATAAAATATTGATGATGGACTTTTAAATCATAGAAGATAGTAGACATCATTCTCTACTTAACTCTTCTAATGAATTGTTATTTCCGCTGCAGTTGTTGATCTAAAACTTGCTGTCCATAATATTTTATCTATTTTGTTGAAGACTATCGATAATTTAGTCTTCATTATCTTAGTTATAATATTCTTTGCTGGGCTAGTTGAGCTCACCCTTTTCTTCCATTGTTCTATTTAGGAAATAAGAATATCGCGGGTACTAGTCGGGGAATGGAGTGATGGTCCGAGTTAGAGCTGTAGAAGTCCTCACTATTTTTTTGTAAAATAGTGTGATAATAAATGTAATGAGGACTTAGTTTGATTGTTTATATTTTCTACATGTCTGTATTGACACTCACAGTTGTGTGGTCGTATTTTGCACGACCGTTTGATATAAAAGATTGTAGTTGGATTCTGTACCATGTATTTGGTGAGTTAGAATGGGTTGAGTATTGGACCAATTCTAGGGGCGTGACAGTTGGTATCAGTGTTTAGGGATATGATCTCTAGCGGAGATCTGGGAATATAACTAGAAGGGGAGAGACGAGTAAATCCTTTGCTAGTGTGTCCTACTTAAGCGTATTTGTTAGTTAATTGGTCGGTCGGAACATAGGGTTAATATGTGATATGTCAATTTGTTTAATTAACCTTCGTTTTATGGCAGTATTTGAGAATGACAGCTGAAAATCTAAACAATGGAGCATATGAGACCACTGAGACATTTCTAATCACCAACCAGGATAATGTGCAACAGGAAGGCAACAATTCTCCTGTGAACAACACCACCGATCAGACGATGAACGATGGGATGTTTAGAAGCTTTTTGCAGTTCATGCAAAACCAAACGAGGGAGACTCGTGTTTATAATACAGGTGAAAATAATAACAACTCGCGTCTTGTCACTGCCAAGCAGTTCAAAGAGTTGGGACCACCAGAGTTTCAGGAAAAGCCAGATCCAATCAAGGCAGAGACATGGGTTAAGCAAATTACCAAGATATTTGATGTTTTGGGATGCACGGAGGAATAGAAGGTTCCATTCACCACGTTTATGTTCTGTGGAGAGGCAAATTACTGGTGGGAATCTGTGAAGCGTACCCAGCCTAACGCACTCAAGATGTCTTGGGAGAAGTTTCAGAAACTGTTCAATGACAAGTACTTTCCAGAAAGTATTCGTAATATGAAGGAGGTAGAGTTTATCAAATTGGAACAAAACAACATGACTATGTCCCAGTACGAGGCTAAGTTCGCCGAGTTATCCCGGTTTGCATCTCATCTGGTGAATAACGAGGAGCGTATGGCGCGGATGTTTCTGAGAGGTTTGAGACCCGAAATTCGTCAGTACCTCATTTCTCACAAACTTTGTTTTTATTCAGATGTCGTGAACATGGCCCAATTATTAGAAGGAGATCATGATTATGTTCAACTAAGGGACAACAACCAAGGTCGTACCAGTGGAAACAACCATCGGAACAATGAAAATCAGCATGGAGAAAATTATCTGGCCAGAAGCGGTAACCACTCCGGTGGCAATCGTAGCCATGATAATAGAAGAATTTGTGACATCCCGGATTTTTAAGAATTTATAAATAAGAATTTAATAAATAAAATTCTTATTATGAAACGTTTTAAATTTGAGAATGTGTATATGTGTCATATATTGTGAAATATGTGATTTGGTGGGAAAAAAAATTTAGATATTAATTTTAATATTTAATGATTAAAATAAATATTTTAATTAATTTATTTATTGAGTTAAATAAATGATTATGTGACTGTTATGGAGTAATTTAATTAAGTGTAATATATTAATTAAATAAATATTTAATATTTAATTTAATTGATGTAATAATTTTATGGTATAGTTCTAATTTAATTGGGATAATTAAATTAGATGAAGTTATCTGGTAATTGTTACATGAAATTATAATTAGCAAGTAATTATAATGTGATAATTTTTATGTAATTAATTGGTGTTAACTTTTAATTAATTAAATTAGAATGTTAAGATTTAATTAATTAAAGTATAACATTAAAAAGATGTGTTAAAGGATTTATTAAAAGAATTAAAAGAGTTTTTAAACCGTTTTTCCAAACAAGGCCCTTGCACCGTTTTAAATTCGTTTTGCCAAACGGGGACTTAACTACTAAAAATTTATTTTTAAAATAACTTGTTTTGCCAAACAAGCTTTAGGGCTTTTAAAATTTAATTTGTAACTTATATATATATTAATTGCAATTATGGTATTAATTGGGTAGTTTCAATATTTGGGAGTTATATATTATATAATTATACATATAATATATATCATATTAGTTATATATTTAAACTACGTTAGTTAGAAGTGTTAGAGAAAATAGTAAGTGTTAGAACATAACAAAGATGAAAGAAGTACAGAGAAAAGATAGAGAGAAAAGAGAAGAGAAAGAGAGAAAGAAGTTAGAGGAAGAAGAAGTTTGAGAGAGTCAAACACCTCACCATCTTCATCTTCATCTTGTTCTCCTAATCAAAGCAATAAAGGTATAATCTCAATTCTTTGTTTTTAAATATGTTTTTATGATTCTTCATGAGTATTAGTTCTCTGTGTTTGTGAATTAACGAGAAATTTATATAAACATGAATTTCATATATAAATTGTGTTCATATATGGTTATAATTGATTTGTATGCTTAATTGAACTGTCTAATTCATGAAGACATGATGAACATGAAGAGTTAATGTTCATCAAAAGTGACAGTGAAAGTATTTTGAAAATATATAGTTTTCTTTAAAAGTCAAAAATTTAAGTTTTATTATTAATTGTTGTACAAATTGATTTTGGATTCTTGTTATTTGTCAAGAAACGAATTCATTGATAGTGGAATTGTATGTTTTGATTGAGAAAAAAACTTACAGTGTTCAATTTTATCAAGAACACTGGAAAATAGTTTTTATCCAAATTTTTCAAAATTAAGAGTTTTGATTATGTGTTTTGAGGATTAAATATGTTAAAACATGTTAGAAGTTTAGCATTTATGTTTTTCTAAAAAGTTGTTATGAATTGTGTTGACTAGAATTGAAATTTGATGTGGAGAAATAAGACAAATTGACTTTTTCTCTGCACAGTTCGGGAACAAACATGGAGCCACTGTCGGGGGCCCACCCCGGCGGGCCTTGCTAAGTCTAATACCCCCACCCTGGAGGGGGTTATACAGAAAATAAAATTTGTTTATTTTTTTTATGTGACTTTTGGTTCATAGTTTATGTGGTAACTTGAGGAAATTATAAGCATGCATTATAATGCTAAAATAATAGTAATTAATTATATTAATAAAATATAATGTGTAATTTTAATTTGAATAATTATAATTATAGTAAAGGTTTAATTTAAATTATAATTTGTTGAATTATAATGAATATAACTTCATTAATTATAATCAAAGTAAATGTTTAACTTGAAGTATAATTTATGTAATTATAACTTAATATGTGGTTATAATTTGGAATAATTATAATTAAGGTGAATGTGTAATTTAAATTATAATTTAATGAGTGCATGAATTGAAATTGATTAATTATAATCTAAGTAATTATTTAATTTAAATTATAATATGTTTAAATTATAAGTTAATGCATAATGTAGTTCGATTAAATATAAATTATAATTTGTTTAATTATAATTTGATTAATTGTTATTAAGGTAATGGTTTAAATTAAATTATAAATTGTGTAATTATAATTTAATTAACATAAGATGTAATTATAATTGATTAATTATAATTAAAGTGGATGTTTAAATTATAATTTATTTAATTATAATTTAATATGAGTATGTAATTATTAATTGATTAATTATGTGAAATGTAATATGATTATGTGATGTGATTAATTATGTAGTAATTAATTATTAACTTATTAGTTAAAGAGGAATGAGTTAACCTAAATTGGTTAACTAACTATGAGAATTAGTTATGTGATAATTAACTTATATTGTTAATTATACATATAATTTGACGGTGTGTGTCAAATAAATGGGAGAGAATTATGAAGTGTAAAGTATAATTTACTTAGACAGTTGCTAAGCGTCGCTAAGTGACTAATAGTTGATGTGTATGATAATACGTTGTGTAGTATTCATGAAGTACGGATAATTATAGGCTATTTTCGGTAATTGGTAATCTACGAGCCATGCAAGTCTTTCGGTTCCTATTTTCTACGTGAACTTGATGATGTACTGTTTAAATTACATTGTAAAGAGCATGATATGTTATATATGTTGCAAGCATAAAATGTTAAAGTCAATTTATGACTACATTGATTGATTAAAGAATGTTGATTGAGTAAAAAACACAATCTTTATAATTGTTATATGAATTAAAGCATGCATGATATGTTAGTCTAATGATTATGAGATGTATGTTGAGCATGTTATTATGTGCTACGTGTTGCATGAAAGCTGTTAGATCTTACTGAGCTGTCGAGCTCACTCTTGCAAATAACCACTTTTGCAGGTCAAGGATGCAAGGTAATGATACGTGTTAGTTGAATGTTAAGATCAATAGCGATGCAAGAAATTATTTATTCTAGATGAGTTATGTATTTGTTTTAGATGTATATTACTTGTTTAAGTTGTAAAGTTGAGCTATTCGATGTATAGTGGATATTTCTTTGTGATGTAAGACTTTACATAGCAACTTCGATGTACTGATTCATGTAATAGAATTGAATCAAATATTTGTAATGGTAAAGGTTGCGATTCAGGGGAATAAAGAAAGATTATATAAAAGTTTTAAATATTCCGTATTTTTAATGATTGTATAATCGAATAATGATGTAAAGTTAGAATAAAGTTGTATTGTTAACGATTGAGAATGAGATTTATATTGTAAAAATTTTGGGGTCGTTACAGAAGTGAGTTGGGGGGAGATTTTAAGAAGAGAAGATACAACAATGAGAATGTGAAGAAGTCGACAGCAACACCAGCATCAACTGTTTCTAGGGGAGGAGAACGACCACCGGTCGTATGCTATAAATGCGGGCAAAAGGGACACATCAGTCCAAACTGCCCACAACAATTCAAGGTATGTTATAACTGTTGAAAGGAAGGACACATAGCTAGAGAGTGTCCGGTAGCGAAACCAAGTCCAGCATGGATGGTGACTCCAAAATCTGTCCCGGACAAGTCAAAGTCGGTGGTTCCTGGAAGAATGTTTGTCGTGACTGCCCAAAATGCGAGAAACCCGAACGAGGTTATAACGGGTAATCTAATCATAAACTCTTGCGAAGTCTATACCTTATTAGATAATAGTTTTACCCATTCTTTTATTTCATCTGCTTGTGCTCAACGGTTGAACTTGACCTCTGACAAATTAGACTTGACTTATTTGTTGAAACTCCGTTGGGAGAAACCTTCGTTACATCCACAGTTTACATATCTTTCTTGATTCAAATTGGTACCCTCACATTACCTGTTGATCTTATCTCTTTGAAAATACTTGCATTTGATGTGATTTTAGTAATCGACTGGTTAACCACTCATCATGCTAAAATTGGTTGTTTTCGTAAGGTTGTTAGCTTTCATATTCCTAACCAACCTGTTATGCGAATTCAAACAACCAAACCACTAAAATCAAGCACTGTAATTTCAAGTCATAAAGCTATTCGTTTATTGAAAAACTGGATGTCAAGCTTTCTTAGCCCATGTCAATGATTTGAATAAGAATACGTTAGATTTGAATTATATTTCTATTATTAATGAATTTCCTGATGTATTTCCCGAAGAACTTCCCGGTCTACCCCCAAAACGTGAAGTTGAATTCTTTACTGACCTTGAACCCGGTACAAAACCCATTTCTAAAACCCTATATCAAATGGCTCTTATTGAACTTCAGGAGTTAAAGGTCCAACTATAGGAGTTGTTAGACATCGATTTTATACGTCCTAGTACATCTCCTTGGGGTGCTCTTGTTTTATTCGCAAAGAAGAAAAATGGAAGTATGCGACTTTGTATTGACTATCGGGAGTTGAACCATATCACCATCGAAAAAAAGTATCCGTTACCTCGTATTAATGACCTGTTCGACCAGTTACAAGGTGCACAATTCTTTTCAAAGATCGATCTTCGTTCTGGATATCATCAGTTAAAGATTAAAACTGAGGATATTCCAAAGACTGCCTTTAGAACTCGATACACGCATTACGAATTTCTACTTATATCTTTTAGATTGACTAATGTCCATGTTACGTTCATGGACATGATGAACAGAATATTGGAGAAATATTTGGATCATTTCGTGGTTGTCATTATTGATGACATCCTAATATACTCTAAAAGCCTTAAATATTTTTCACCCAGAACGAATTCAAAATGCGATAACGACGTTGGCTTGAGCTGTTTAAATATTACGAACATACCATGCAATACCATTCTGGAAAAGCGAACGTGGTAGCTGACACGTTGAGTAGAAGATTATATGCGGGAATGAGTGCGATGCTGTCAACCCAAAGGCCCATTTTGTGTGACTTACAAAGGATGGAGATAGAGTTCAAGACTCCGGGGACCCACGTGATGATGTCAAGTATACGCGTAGAACCAGCTTTAATTGATAAAGTTAAAGCTGCTCAAGCTACAGACCCGGAGTTGATGAAGATGAAGAAGACAGTAGAAGCAAGAATCAATGAAGAAGGAATACTTTGAGTCAACTCCAGGCTATGTGTTCCTAACGATTCCGATTTGAAGTATAAAATCATGATGGAGGCACATAACACACCATTTGCAATCCATCCTGGAAGTACCAAAATGTGTCATGATCTTTGACATACATTTTGGTGGAGCAATATGAAGAGAGAGATCACAAAGTTTATCTCGAGGTGTTTAACGTGTATACGTGTCAAGGCGGAGCATCAAGTGCCAAAGGGTCAGCTTGCAGAAAGCTATGGGCACCGATTTATGATTTATTGGTCCATTTGAAATCTTTTATCGAGTAGGAACTGTGGCCTATAGACTCGCTTTACCACCAAGCATGTCCCGTGTTCATAATGTTTTTCACATATCCATGCTATATAAATATGTGAAAGACCCAAACCACATTCTTGAATTAGAACCAGACGAGATAGCTGAAGATTTAACGTATGAGGAGGTACCTGTCAAGATCTTGGATAAGAAGGAACATATTCTACGCTCAAAGATTATACCTCAAGTCAAAGTGCTATGGAGGAACCATGATGTTGAGGAAATAACCTGGGAGTTAGAATCAGAAATGAAAGCGAGGTATCCTCACCTTTTCGATATAACAGGCACGTACGTCAATTTCGAGGATGAAATTTCATAAGGAGAGGAGGTTGTAAGACCCCAACTTTTATGAATAAAGATTTAATTTTTTTATACATTATTTTGAAATAGTAAGGTGTTGATTTGATAAATGTGGTAAGTTATGGGTGGTATGTGCAAATTTTACAAAGTAAGCAAATGGTTATAAAATATTCGTTGTGTCGGGAAATATTCTTTTGTCGGAGAATATTCGTACGACGGCGCAGTCATTGGTGGACCCCACAACAGAATAATTGTCGGATATAGAAAGTGACAGAAATAACATTTTCACGGCAAAGCTTTTACCGTTAAACTGTTAAAATACGCGGTGATAAAAATACAGTAATACGCGTTGTTGCATAGTAGTACACGGTATTACATAGTATTTCGAGTTATTGGTCCTTACGTAAGAAGTCACTCAGTATTCAATAATTGCTACAGCAATTGCTGCATAGTATCTCATATTATTGATTCAATTATTGTCACAGTATCATCTGCACAATACTTTAAAGTATTAAATCAATAATTGACACAACACAGTTACTCATATTATTATTAGCATTATTGACAGTGTCTATAAAGTTCTGTCAAGAAAAGAGGTTAGGTTATTTAATTGAGCGCCAGTAAGGAGAAATCCTTATCGGAAAGCCCCCTCTTTTCTGGGAACGATCTGGTTGTCCATATTGTGAATTATAATGATGAATGGTTGATAAAAATATTTTCATTGTGTTGGAAATATTAATGTTAGTGAAAATTGACATTTATTTCGATAATAGTTAATTTTCGGATGTTAAATTGACCAAACAGGAAATTAATCGGATAAATGAGCAATTAATGGGTGGTTAGTGGTAGACATGTTGTAACGACCCCAAAATTCATACAATAATATTCTCCTTTTTAATCATTAACAATACAACTTTAATATATCTTTACATCATTATTCGATATTAAAAACACTAAAAATGCAGAATATTTAAACTTCTATAAAATCTTTCTTTATTTCCCTAAATCGCAACCTTTACATTACAAAGATTTGATTCAATTCTATTACATGAATCGCTACAACGAAAGTTCTATACAAAGTCTTACATCATAATGTAATATCCATATACATCGGATAGCTCAACTTAGAATTTAACAATCATGTTACATTTAAAACAATTACATTACTCATCTAGAATAAATAATTTCTTTCAGCGCTATTGATCTTAACATTCAACTAACACGTATCATTACCTTACATCCTTGACCTGTAAAAATAGTTATTTGCAAGAGGGAGCTCGACAGCTCAGCAAGAACTAACAGTTTTTATGCATCACATAGCACATAATAACATGCTCAACATACATCTCATAATCATTAAAGTAACATAGCATACATGCTTTAACTCACATAACAAATATAAAGATTTAGTTCCTTACCCAATCAACATTATTTAAACAAATCAATGTAGTCATAAATTGACTTTAATATTTCATGCTTATAACATATATAACATATCATGCTCTTTGCAATACATTTTAAAACAGTTCATAATCAAGTTCACATAGAAAATAGAAACTAAAAGACTTACCTGGCTCGTAGATTACCAATTATCGAAAAATAGCTTAATATAATCTGCTTCATGATCCTACATAACGTATTATCATACGCATAAATTATTAGTCTCATAGCGACGTTTAGCAAACGCTTAAGTAACTTCTACTTTATATTTTCTAATTCTTTTCTATTTACTCGTTTGACACTCACTGTCAAATCATATGTATAGTTAACAATATCAGTTAATTATCACATTACTACTTCTCATAGTTAGTTAACCAACTTAAGTTGACTTAATCCTCTTTAACTATTAAGTTAATAGTTACTCATACCACATAATCACATTACGTAACCATATAACTTCTCACATAATTAATCAACTAATAATTACATACTCATATTAATTATAATTAAATAAATTATAATTTAAACATCCACTTTAATTATAATTAATCAAATTATAATTACATCTCATGTTAATCAAATTATAAATAAACAATCTATAATTTAAATTAAACAAATCACACTTCAAGTTAAACATTTACTTTGATTTAAAACTAATCAAATTATATTCACTATAATTTAACAATTATAATTTAAATTAAACCCTTACTATAATTATACTTATTTCTAATTACACCATATATTATTAATATATCTCATAACTATGTTTTAGCATTTTAAAGTATGCTAACATGTCATCAAATCGTTGCATAAGCTAAACTTTTCAAAATACACAAAAAAAACAAAAGCTTTCTTTTCTGCATACCTCCCACCGGGGCGGGGGTTCTAGACTTAGCAAGGCCAGTTGGGGCGGGCCCTCTCCAGCGGTTCAAGTTTTGCTCGCGAACTGTGTAGAAAAAAGCCAATTTGACTTATTTCTCCAAAAAAAATTCCACTTCCAATAAATACAATTCATAATCACTTTATAGAAAACATAAATTCTAACTCCTAACATGTCTTAACACATGAAATCATCAAAACACACAATTTAAAACAACCAATTTTATGATTTTTGAAGAAAAACCATTGATACGTGTTCTTGATGAAATTGAACACTTTAATTTTATTTTTAAAACAAAATACACAATTCAAAACATACTTGAACACGTTCCTTGACAAATTAACAAAATCCTCAATCAATTTGTACAACAATCCATCATAAAACTTAATTTTTAATTTTAAAGAAAATCATATAGTTTTAAAATATATTCACTATAACTTCTTGATGAACATGAATCCCTCATGTTCATCATATACACATGGATTAAACATCCTAATTAGCATATAAACCAATTATAAGAATATTTGACACAATTCATATATATAATTTTATGTTTACACTAACTTTTTATGATAACTCAATTTACAGAGAACTCAATCATGAAGAACATCAATATAAAATCTCTAAACTACAAGATTAGAGATTATACCTTGGCTTAGTGAGTAAGAAGAAGATAATGATAAGGTTGAACAAGGACTTTCTCTCAAAGCCTTCCTCCTTTCCTCCTCTTCTTCTCTCTTCTTCTTCCTTCTTTTCTCTCTAGCTCTAGGTTTTCTGTGTTTTCTCTCTAACACATACTAACCCTTTTGTTCTAACATCTAACTCTTTTGTTTTCTAAAGTAATTTAGTTTTTTAACATATAGCTAATATGATATATATTATATGTATAATTATATAATATATATAACTCCCAAGCAATTAAACCACATACTTAATACCATAATTGCAAATAATATAAATAAGTTACAATTTTGAATATCAAAAGCCTAAGGCTTGTTTGGCAAAACACATTATTTAAAAAAATAGATTTTTAAATAGTTAAGGCCCCGTTTGGCAAAACGGATTTAAAACAATGTAAGGGCCTTGTTCGAGAAAACGATTTTAAAACTCTTTTAATTATTTTAATAAATCCTTTAACACATATTCTTAATATTATCCTTTAACTAATTAAATCTTAACATTATAATTTAATTAATTAAAAGCTAACATCAATTAATCACATAATTATAATTACTCGCTAATTATAATTACATATAACACTAATCACATTACTCATCTAATTTAATTGTCTCAATTAAATTATAACTATAACATAAAATTATTATATCAATTAAATTAAATACTAAATATTCATTTAATTAATATATTACTCTTAATTATATTATTCCATAATAATCACATAATTATTTATTTAACTCAATAAATAATTCAATTAAAATATTTATTTATTCCAATAAATATTAAAATTAACATTTAAATTCTCTTCACATTAATTCACATATTTCACAATATATTACACGTATACACACACTCAACTCAAAACATCTCGTAATAAGAATTTTATTTATTAAATTCTCATTTATAAATTCTTAAAAACTTTGGGATGTCACATCCCTCCCTCCTTATAAGGATTCCATCATTGGAATCAACAAAAACCTCCCTTACTCGGTTTACACCAAACCTCTTTCACAATTTTATTTTTGAATAATTTTAACACGTTAACTTAACAACATTTATATAAACTACACATATATCTTTACTAAATTCACCTCTTCAACAGGGTTAAGGTTTTATTACATAACCTTCAATCAAACACAGTCATATATCATATATTATATATCTTCTTTAACTCGTTCATTTCCTTTCTAAGGATCATTACTATATATTCTACTCGTAGAATTCATATACTACATAATTCACCATCTATAATTATTCGAGTTATCACATTCACCCCTTCTTCTAAGAATTTCTTCCTCAAAATTTTAATATTTTTATTCACTTAATCTATCAAAAATAGATTTTACGTTAATCTTTATTCACTGGATTAAAGTGTTCTACAACTACTTCTTTCTAAGGAATATCCTTCTCGCTACATTCTCCTTCAGAATAATAAGAATCTTCCACAATTGCTCAATAATTGGGAAGCGATATAAATAACTCAGGAATTTAAAAGATTCCAAATCATGCTGAGTGGTCGCAAGACCTTGAACTTCTTTTTAGGTTTAATAGTGCTTCACCCCCGGTACTTCATACTATAAACCGCATCGGTACTCTAGGTGGCCAGCCTATCGTACCCCTACGTCATGCACAAACGTAGTACATCATAAAGACTATATGCGTTACACTCGGAACTATTGTCTTCGATAACATGTCCCCCTTTATAGGGTTGTTCACCTCAGCTTCTTAACATCTGAATCCACACCAAAATAATTTGGTTTGGCATAGTTTGACCAAGAACGCTCGAATTTCATAAACATCTTTCAATATTTGTCTAGCTGAATCAAATAGCATAGACTTCTAGCAACAATTCGGACATCAATCTAAATATATATATATATATATATATATATATCTTTAACCTAAATAAATTTTATTTTTTTTCGTTTATGGAACTAAAAGTAAATAATTTTTTTTATAGTTTAAGGAACCCAAAAATAATAAGTAAATCTTTTTATAATATCCTGATACCGTACCGTAATAATGGTACGTTGAGGATTTCGTCATTACATGACGTCGTCATACTACATCATACCATAGTGGGCTGACGATCATACGATCACATCCAACACTAGATTTAACTGCATTGATAACTTCCTCTATTATTGCTTTTACACCATATCAAATGATGCATATAAAATACATTTTGAAAATTTAAAATCATTTTTGTCTAGCTGAAGCAATTAGCATAGACATATGAACGAAGTCAATAAATTTTGAAAATCTAGCAAAGCTACGAGATTTAGAATATAAAAACTTTCTCCATCAAATAAATATTTAATCCATCATTACTTAAATATTCTATCAATCTTGAACAACATCAATACTTTCTATACCATAAACTTTCTATATCCAGTATAGTTCATCGAACTTACCACACTTTGAAAGTTCAGAAACTTGCCATAATAATATGAGTTTAAGAATTTATCCTAGCAATACGTAGTCAAAGAACTGATCAGAGACTGTCCATATGCTTAGGGGTTTGAAACATACATACGATTATGAGTCACGAACTTACCATAAGTATGAGTTTTAAGAACTCGCCTAACCTTAAGATCATCTAATGTAATCTTAATATCATCTAATCTAATCTCTATTGACTCTAACTATCAAATATAAACATGGGACAAGAATCACCTTCTCACAATATGTATATATCGATAGCGCAACACCAATCTTCCAACGATTATCAATATGATAAACCAAGTGTAAGCACAAAACACTGCCCATACAAAGATTTGTAAAACTCAGCCACCACATGAGTCCTCAGTTGAAATTCCACTTAACTCTATCTTACTCATAACTTCTTATTCTATGCTCGATACAGACTTTCTGTATCTCATCATTTATAACTCCTCGTGAGTTAATCTCGTACTATATCATAGTACCTTCTTGTTATAGTCTTAAACTATAAATATTCAATCATTAAAGATCATCTGTCTTTTAACTTTAAAAAGATCACGCTGTGATCTTATTCTATAATCATCTCCCTTATTATTCTCATTATCGTTTTGTTTTAAAACTTCTTATCTCTACCTTTCATCATGTTATACCATTATTTCATTATACTTTTAATCTTATAGATTTTGTCTATTCATCATTATTCGTCATCTTGATTATTGGAGTTAGGAACTCCTGATTCTTATCTTTATATCTCTTCAAGATTCTTCTTTGAATCTTCTTGTTTATTTATTAATTCTTCCTTTAAGATTTTCTAATTTCATTCATGTTATTCAATATTTTATTCGAGTTTTATTCCTCGTCATTCTCATTTTCTTCTTATAACATTTCTAGGGCTTAACTCATCCTATACATTTACGTATGTGAAAAGAATCAACTTTTCATTATACGTAACTTAAACTTAATTTTTTATTTTCTAAGGTCATAGCCTAAGGTACTCTTACCTAAGGTGTATAACCTACAGCTTTGATACCAACTGTAACGGCCCCAAAATTCATACAATAATATTCTCCTTCCTGATCGTTAACAATACAACTTTAATCTATCTTTACATCATTATTCAATATTAAATGTAAGACCCCAAATTTTATGAATAAAGATTTAAATTTCTTTATATATTATTTTAAAATAGTAAGGTGTTGATTTGATAAATGTGATAAGTTATGGGTGAAATGTGCAAATATTTCAAAATAAGCAAGTGGTTATAAAATATTCGTTATGTCGGGGAATATTCATTTAGTCAAGGAATATTCTTTTTGTCGGAGAATATTCGTACGACGACGCAGTCATTGATGGACCCCACAACGGAATGAATGTCGGATATAGAAAGCGACACAAATAACTTTTTTATAAAAATAATGGTAAAACAGTTACCGTTAAACTGTTGAAATACCCGGTGATAAAAAATACAGTAAGACGCGTTGTTGCACAGTAGCTCACTGTATTGCACAGTATTTTGAATTATTGATTCTTACGTAAGAAGTCACTTACTCAATAATTGTTACAGTAATTACTATTCAATATTTTATAATATTGACTCAATAATTGCTACATTGATAATTGCATAATTGCTACGTTGATATTTCATATTATTGATTCAATAATTGTCATTGCACAGTATTTCAAATTATCAAATCAATAATTCATATTATTTGAATAATATTATTAGATAGTATTATTGGCAATGTCTAAGGAAGTTCTATCTAGGAAAGGGTTAGGTAATTGCGCGCCAGTAAGGAGAAATCCTTATCGGAAGGCCCCTTCATTCCTGGGAACGACCTGGTTGTCAATATTGTAGTTCTGTAATATTGTTTGTGAATAATTAATTATTAATTTATATGATAAAGAAATATTTATTTTTGTGGATATAAAAGGAGGAATTAGTGTTGAGGTGTTTTTATCAGTATTTTGGTGTAGAAAGTCATCCATTTGTGAATTTCGGCCATTTTTCGTTGGGAATTTGGAAAAACTTCCTTCTTCAAAGTTATAGATAATTAAGTTTCCTATGGAAAGGACATAGAATGTGTATTTTTCTGATAAAAAGGCTATTTATTATGAAGTATTGAAGTTTCGGAATAAATATTTTTATTAAAAACATGGATGGGCCCCACTCTTGTTTTTTTGTGGAGTATAATGCTGAAAATTCAATTCTTTGTTGGTATGCTGAGTTGGTGCATGCGTTCAAATTTTCAAAGAGATAATAGCCACCGGTTGCAGGTATTGTCAATCCTGGCATCCTAGCATTTTCCTATAAATAGGGTGCTTAGTTAGAAATAAAAATCACACCAGAATCAAAAAATTTTCTCTCTATAATATCGAGCTTATTTCTTGTGAGTATTTAGATTGTAACGATTGTGATTTTATAGTTAATTTTAATATTTATTGAATTAAATAAATATTATATGTGATTTATTTATTGAATTAAATAAATAAATTATGTGATTTATGGAGTGATTTAATTAAGTGTTATATATTAATTAAATGAATGTGTAATATTTATTTAATTAATGTATATTAATTTTATGTTATAGTTCTAATTTAATTGAGATAATTGAATTAGAGGAATTATGTGATGAACTGTTACATAGATTATAATTAGCGAGTAATTATAATTATGTGGCAATTTTATGTGATTAATTGATGTTAGATTTTAATTGATTAAATTAGATGATTAATGTTTAATTAATTTAAAATGTGACATTTAAGTATGTGTTAAAATAATTTGTTAAAATAAAAGAAAAAGGATTTTAAATGAGTTTAAATAAACAAGGCTTTGCATTTGTTTTAAATCTATTTTACCAAACAGAGCCTTAGTAATAATAATCTATTTTTTTAAAAAAAAACAAAATAATGTTGTTTTGGCCAAACAAAGCCTTAAGGCATTTTGAATTTTGAAACTTATGTAACTGCTAAATTAATTTGGCTAATTAGTATTAGTTAATACGCATATTATATTATATTACGTTAGTTCTATACTACGTTAGATTAATCCTAAGTCTAAACTAAGAGCTGAGAAGAAAGAAAAGAGCAGAGAAGAGTTGGAGAAGAAGAGAAGGAAGAAGAAGCTTGTGAAGGCTAGAGTTAATCTTTGTTTTCTTCTCCTATCACCGAAAGGTAATTCTTAATCTCTACTTTCATATTCTCAGAACTCGGGTTTAAGTTTCATGTTTTATTCTCTATGAAAACTGAGTTTTTATGTAATTGCATAAACATGGATATATATATATATATATATATATATATATATATATATATATATATATATAGGTGGTGTTGTTCATGGTCAATTATATGGTTATCAATGATTTTCAGAAATCAAATTACTGTAGAAATATATTTTAACAGAAAAGTCATGTTTATATGAGTTCTTATGGAATTTCATGAGTTTGGTTAATTTTAATTGAGAAGTTGATGAAATTGGTATATGTTAATATGCTTATTAGGTAATTACTTGATGCTATCTTCAACTTGTATATAATGCATGTATATAAATTCGAATTGATGGAGAAAAATAGTTACAGTAGATTATTTTTGAGAAAATATGAGTTTTCATGAAAATGGCCAAAATAGATTTTCAAAACTTGTGATTATCATTGTTTAAATGATTTTGTGTTTTGGAAGCATGCTTTATATATGTGTAATAGCGTATATATATTTTTACAGAGTCTAGTACTGTATTTTTGGCGTTGTTGTCTTGTTTGGGTTGTTCGGTTAAATACAGAGCCGTGGCTGTCTGCGTCTGGCCGAACTATTGCGCAGCTGCGCCGGCAGCAAGGTCTAGAGCAGCGCAGCTGCGCCACTAGCCTATCCCAGATTCCTTCCCTAGCGCAGCTGCACCGGTTTTAAGGCAGCTGGCTGCGCAGCTGCGCCGGGCACAGTGCTTGGGCAGTGAGTTTCGCTTACTTGGGCAGTTTTATTTGATAGTTTATAATAATTGGTTATGATAATGAGCATGAACTCAGTGGCTATAACATGTTGCTAGTATGAGTTGGACAATTTCATAATTAGAGAAAAGAATTTTGAAAACCTTAATTAAATTATAATTGTTTGATAGGAAAATGAGTTACTTAATTTGATTAATTATAATTAAGAGTAAGTGTTTAATTTAAAGTATAATTTTTTTAAGTTGTAATGAGTAGTAGTTGATTTATTTTAATCAATTAGATGTTAATTTAAATTACAATTTATGTAATTATAATTTAATAAATGCATGATTATTATAAATTACAATTGATAAATACATGATTAATTGTAAATTGTGTAATTATGATGCATGATATAGTTTAATTAACTATTACTTATGAAATTTTGATAATTTAAGAGGTAATTATAATTGAGTAATTATAATCTGATGAAGTGTTTAAATTATAATTATTTAATTATAATTTAGCTAAAATACATAATTAATTTAATTATGTGAATATGTGTGTGATGTAATTAATTATGTGATAGTTGATTATTTATTTAATTAGAGTGAGTTAACCGTGAGGGTTAACCACTTATGTGAATTAGTTATGTGTTAACTAATTTAGGTTTTTGTGACTTAATATATATGTGTAGGAAGTATTAAAGTACGTGAATTGTGTTAAGTAGCTTGCGCTTAAGGCAAGTCTTCTAAACCCTAAACTCGCTATTTCTACTCAAGTTCTTTGATGTTCATATTTTCATTGTTGAGAATGTCCTTTTCATTTCTGTACTGGACAATTATTTACTTAACCGAAGAGATCTTGACTTATTGTTCAAGTAAGATCCAGTTTATTATTTTAAATGCTTTAAGTTTACTTCTAAAGCATATGTTAATTCATAATTCTTTTATTTATGAATTATTGAAATCGATTCAACTAATCCTTAGTTGATGAACGTGAATTCTAAATTACCCTTGTAAGCTTATCCAAACCAAACTTTCTTTGGTGCGGACTTGAATTCAAATTACTGAGTTGAGCAACCCTAATTATTAGGGGAGGTTAGTACGCATAGCGTTAAGATGTTTGTGCACAATACATGGTACGAAGGGCTGATCCCCCCAAGTACGAGTTAAGGTCCATAGTCTTATTGACTGTTAAAGGTTTAAATAGAAATATTTATAACATAGGACAAGAAGAGTTCAAAGCTCTTATGACCCTCAGATAAATTCTATATTTGAATTTGAATGTTGATAGAGAATTATTATTCAATTCTTTATTGTTGAAGTATGCTAAGTTATTCAGATCTTTTTAAAAGATATCCTTTCATGTATCTATTGTTGTTAAACTCTAGTGAGCTGTTGTTTGCTCACTCTTGCATTAAATAACAATTGCAGTTAAGGTTGATACGTTGATGCCCCGTCTACGAGTAAGGGCAAGGAAAAGCAAAGCAAGTGAAGACTTGTTTAATTATTTTGAAATGATTGTAATAAGACTTTTATGTCCTGTTTTTATTTCGCACTTTATTATTATGTCAAGGTTAGAGTAACCCTGGGATTGAGTTTGAGAAGGTTGTAACCCTTGTTTTAAGGGAGATTTTATTATTTTGAATAAAGATTGTAATTTATTTTGTGATATATTGGGTAGATTTTTGTTATAGTTAGAAAGTGAACACTAAATTATGTGGAAAAGAAGTATCTGGATTTGGGGGTGTCACAGGTTGGTATCAAAGCTATAAGTTATGAAACCTTAGGTGGGGGGAAACCTTAGGTAGTAGCCTTATGGTAAGATCGAAAAGATAGATGTGATAGGTAAAAGATAATATACTACTTTATGTGTTATGTGTTTACATTATAGTATTCGAAGAGTGACGATTCGTTATCACGTAATAATGAACTTTAAAATTCTTTTGTCAGGATGTCGAACGTTGGAGAACCTAGTCAGGCTAGAGAGGATATACCTCAGATGCCTAGAGAGGAGGAGCCCCGTGATATACATATTGTCTGGGAGCAGCTGGTTAGGAGAGAGTCATCTCCAGTGATCACCATAGCTGGTCGGGATCGTGAGCTGACACCTATTCCAGAAGATGAGAACGAGGACGAGTCTGAAGAGGAGGAAGAGGATCCCGAAGAGGAATTTCCACCTCACTTTACTAGTGCTGAGATGTACGAGGCAGTCTACGATAGCAACGTGGAGCTTCATGGACGAGTAGGAGATCTCGAAGAAACCATCCAGCAGCGGGACGAGGCGATCAAAGAAATGGCAAATGACCTAGGAGATGCATAGTGGAACTTGATACATATGGATGTGGATAGAGATGCTGCTCGATTTGAACTGGCGAAGCTGAAGCAAGACATCCAGGAGGAGTCGAGGAAGCGTGCCAGAGCTGAAGAGTCAAGCTTTAGGGCTAATCAACGAGCCGATCGAGCCGAAGGTGAAGCTGAAGCCAAGAGAGCTAAGCTGAGGGAAACGGAATATATTTTTCATACAGCGATAGAGAGAGCTCAAGACCGTGTTTTCTACTACCCAGCTTAGTTCCAAGGTTTACCGTGGTATGTGGTGGACCGAAGAACGGCATTTTAGGTGTTGGAAGAGGAATGTAGAGAGGCTGTGCGACGTATTAATATGCCTAGGCAGTAGCAGTAGCAATAGTAGTAGTAGTAACAGTAGTAGTAAAGCTTTTGTTTATGTGTTACTTTTTGTAGTAAATAAAGTAAATTCCATAATTTGAAATAAGAATGGGATAAGTTAATAATATAATCCTACAACTTTTTCAGTTCAGGAAGGATGATGTAAATGGCAGAAATGCTATCTGATTGATATTTTTAAAACTACACCTAATGAATAAAAGAAGTTTCTTAACGTGCTTGGTGTTCTATGTGAACTGAATTGTTTAGAACGATTAAGTATGAATTTTAATATTTAAAAATTTAATAAAGGGTCTAATAATAATATTTTCTTAACAGAAAATGCCTCCTAGAAGAAGAATAACATGTCAAAACACCGAGGGTTCGACGAACAACAATAACGATGGGACGAATCCCAACTCGGTTCAGCAGTTGGTGAACCTATTGACCGGAGCTCTTGCGAATCAGCAGCAAGTGCAGGGAACAACGTTTAAGGAATTCAAGGCAGTAGGACCGCCTGAGTTCAAAGGATCGACTAACCCTATCGAAGCTTAGACATGGGTTATGGAAATAGAAAAGGTGTTTGACGTGGCTAGGGTAGGGGAAGACCAGAAGGCAGCATTCGAGGCTTTTATGTTGAAGTCAGATGCTAGTTTTTGGTGGCAGGCTAACAAGACCCGAGAGGGAGAGGGAGTCATCACGTGGGAACGTTTCAAGGAAATGTTCTACGAGATGTACTTTCCAGTGAGTTCCAAGGACCAGATGGAGGTCCAATTCCTAGAACTTAAACAAGGAGGGATGACGGTGTCCGAGTATGCCGCTAAGTTTAACGAGTTGGCCAGGTTCGCTACTTACCAGGTCAGCACTGACGCTAGAAAGGCGAAAAGGTTTGAGCGAGGACTAAAGCCTTGGCTCTACAGCAAGGTTTCCATGTTCCAGTTGAATACCTTTGCAGTTGTGTTAGAGAAGGCCATACTTGCTGAGGGAGGAAGCGAAGCGGTGATGAAGTTCAACCAAGATAAGAAGAAGAAGAATAAGGTAGAAACCAAGTCTTGGGGTAGCAGCACTGTGAACCAGAAGAGGAAATGGAATGACAACACCTCTACTGGGAGTCAGCAAGGAAGCCAGCAGAAGAGGAAGTTCGAAGTATATGCTACATGCGGTAAGAATCACACTAGCTTGTGCATGAAGGGGAAGCGGGTGTGCTTCAACTGTGGTCAGGAAGGCCACATCGCGCCTAATTGCCCAAACCCGAAGAAGGGAGCTTGCTTTACATGTGGATCCAAGGATCACATGGCTCGCAACTGCCCGAAGAAGCTGACGGCAAGGTCAACAGGGAGCGGAGGGAATGGAAGCGGCAGTTCCGTAACCATTGCTGCACCATTGCAAACTATTCAACCCACTGCACGGACATTCAATATGACGGTGCAGGATGCTGTGCAATCAAAAGACGTGGTGTCAGGTATTATTTCGATCAATAGTATAAATGCATATGTATTATTTGATTCGGGTGCTACTTGTTCATTCATATCTGATGATTTTGCTAAAACCTTAGGCTTACCTATAGAGGAGTTAGTTTACCCTTTGAACATAGAGATTGCGAATAGGGAGGTTATTCCTGTTAGGAGCGTTTATAAGAACTGTATATTGGACATTAAGGGTCAGGAACTTAGAGTAGATTTGATTCCGATAAAACTTGGGGAATTCGACGTCATACTGGGTATGGATTGGTTGTTCAACCATGGGGCGATAATCGACTGTCAGAAGAAGTCGGTAAACCTTACGACTCCGTCGAAGTTAGTGTTTTATGGTAGCAAATCGCCTTGACAAGCGAGTTGTCTGACGATTATGCAAGACAAGAAACTTCTGACGCAAGGCTGTGTAGGATACCTAGCCTACATAGTAGATACGCATAAGGAAAGCCCGAAGGTGGAGGAGATATCGATAGTTAAGGAGTTTGTGGATGTTTTTCGGAGCAATTTGCCAGGACTTCCGCCAGATAGGGAGACAGAGTTCGTGATCGATTTAGCGCTGGGAACTGCTCTAATTTTGAAGGCTCCGTACCGAATGGCTCCAGTCGAGATGAAGGAACTGATGGTTCAACTACAAGAATTGCTAGACAAGAAGTATATCCAACCGTGTGTTTCGTCGTGGGGAGCGCCTGTTTTATTTGTGAAGAAGAAGGATGGATCGATGCGTCTCTACATTGATTATAGGGAGTTGAATAAAGTTACGATTAAGAATAGGTATCCTTTACCTAGGATCGATGACTTGTTTGATCAACTGAAGGGTGCGAAGTACTTCTCAAAAATCAATTTAAGAAGCGGGTATCATCAATTGAAGGTGAGGAAGGAAGATATACCTAAAACGGCTTTTAGGACTTGATATGGTCATTACGAGTTCTTGGTAATGTCATTTGGTCTCACGAATGCCCCAGCTGCATTTATGGACTTAATGAACAGGGTGTTCAAGCCATTTCTGGACAAGTTCGTGGTAGTGTTCATAGATGACATCCTAGTTTATTCCAAGACCGAGGAGGAACATGCTGAACATTTACGACTAACCTTAGAAGCACTGAGATGAGAGAAGCTTTACGCTAAATTCTTGAAATAAGAATTCTGGTTGGAACGTGTGCAATTTCTTGGCCACGTGATCGACAAGGATGGTATTTCGGTGGATCCGTCGAAGGTTAAAGCTGTTATGAGTTGGGAACAGCCGGAGTTTCTTGGGATTGGCAGGTTATTATCGAAGATTTATCCAAGACTTTTCTAGAATCGCAACTCCGTTGACGAATTTGACTCGTAAAATAGTTAAGTTTGTTTGGACGGAGAAGTGTGATGAGAGTTTTCAGGAGTTGAAGAAGAGGCTGAGTACTGCGCTGGTATTGTCTTTAACTGATAGTTCGGGGAATTTTGTGGTATATAGTGATGCCTTACATAAAGGATTAGGCTATGTGTTGATGCAGAGCGGCAAAGTCATTGCCTATGCGTCATGTCAGCTGAAGGATTACGAGAAGGGGTATCTGACCCATGATCTAGAATTGGCGGCAGTAGTGTTTGCCCTAAAGATTTGGAGGCACTACTTATATGGAGAAAAGTCTGAAATATACACAGATCACAAGAGTCTGAAGTATATATTTACCCAGAAGGATTTGAACATGCACCAAAGAAGATGGTTGGAACTGATTAAAGACTACGATTGCGAGATACTTTACCATCCGGGTAAAGCTAACGTTGTTGCCGAAGCTTTGACCAGAAAAGGTCGGGAGAAGCTGAACGTATTAACCGATCAGGATCGGTTGATAGAACAAATGGCTAGATTGGAATTGGAAGTGAAGCTTCCGAAGGAATCGGATGAGATGTTATTTCAAGTAACGACTGGTTCTACTCTAGTAGACAAAGTGAAAGAAGCACAACTTCACGATGAAGAATGTGAGAAGATTCAGAGGAGGATAACCGATGGTGAAGCGTTCAAGTTTAAGATCGATAATGAAGGTCTGTTACGGTTTGAAGGTAGAATCTGGGTACCACCAGGACCTGAAGTCAAAGAGGAGATTCTGAGCGAAGTTCATAGTTCTAGATATTCTATTCACCCTGGGAGTATGAATGTGACACCCCCAAATCCGGGTACTTCAATTCCACGGGACTTGGTGTTCACTGTACGAATATCATCTATCTATCTACCCATAGTAAATGCAAACCATGCCATAAATAGAATTAAATCCTCCCTTATGGGTTACAACATCTGAAAATAAATATATCAATCCCAGGTAATACTAACCTTAAACATCTGTGCGGAACATAAACAATTAAATAGTCTTATACAACTTTAACATAGAGCTGAAACATAAACATATAAAATAAACAACAAGTCTTCATCACTTGTTGACCTTGCCCTTGCCTTTGCTAGTAGAAGGCTCGTTTGACCTTTCGTTCTTAACTGCAATGTTATTATACGCAAGAGTGAGCACGATTGCCCACAAGTTTAACAATATGACAACAATATAATAACATGCGAGTGAATCAAAGACATCTGAATAAAGAAACTCAAATTTTGACTCGAGGATAAATAACAGGAATCAAAATAACATCTGAGGGTCGTAAGACCTTGAACTATGTCCTAGGTTGTAAAGTGTTTATACTTTAAACATTTAACAGTCATAAGACTATGGACTCTACTTCTCGTACTTAGGGAGATCAGCCCTTAGTACCATACTGTGCACAATATCTCAATGCTAAAGCGTAAATAATCCCCTTTACAGGGTTGTTCATCTCAGTTTTGACATCAGAGTCCGCACCAAAGGAAGTTTGGTTTGGATAAGCTCAATAAGTATTTTAGAATTTAGAACGTTCATCAACTATGGACTAGTCGAATCAATAGGGGTTCACTAGTCCTATAAGGTTCAACAATAACATCGATATTCAACTTGAATAATAAATCTCAAGAGTATACAATCGAATAAGTATTGTATAACTGAATCATGCTTTTAAAAGAGTTACAATATGTAATATGAATTTTGAATTGGAACAATTAAGAACACGAGCTTACTCGACATAGAAACACAAGTCTAAGACTTAATAAATGAATAAATTAGAATTTAGGGAACTTGCTAAATCAATAAGTTAGGAATAGGATACTTGCCTCTTGCACAAGCTACAAATATAATTACAATTCACTTCCTCAACGTCCTACACATTACATTATGTATACGACATCGATTAGTTTTCATAACTACCATGTTTAACTGTTGAACTATTCACTTAAGTTCGACTTACAACTTAGTTTATAATATTACTCAATGGCTAACCACATAACATGAATGTAAACTCACAACATGCATATCACACATGTATAGCCCTTTAAACAATAATAATCAAGTTTTACAATTACGATATTCAAGTTCGCACTTAGTTTGTTAACTTGAACCTTCACATTATCTTATACATGCCAATAACTTAATTTATTAATCATGAACTTCAAATCATATAATATTCATGTATGTAATTTAAAACAACATCTTTTATTATCGAGAACACTGCACTTGTGTGCGTGCATGTCCGAAGCCCTCCGATTGCCTTCGAATACGCATCAGTCACAAAGATGGCCATTTTTACCCATTTTAATGATTTCAAATTGAAAAACTTAAAGAATGAAAGTTGTAGGTCTACTCGTTATCTTTCCGAATCATCTTGAATCGCCTTAATCGGAGTTCGTGTGAAAACGTTATGCTTATTTTACTACAGGAGGTCAAAACAGTCTCGGAAACCAAAAAAAAAAGGCTCCCGGACAGCCCTTATACCCGCTGGGGCGGGTCCTAATACCCATGAACACCCGCTGGGGCGGGTCCCCCTGCTGGTGCACTCCCTGGTTCGCGATGAACACACAGAGTAGCCCAAATAAATCTAAATTAAACTAACGTAATGAATTATAAGGCTACCCATAATGTAAAAACTCCACAGAAACATTATATAACATTTTTAGCATGATCTTAGCATTTTAAATTACGTATTTACACAATCCAAGGCATCTATTTTCACTGTTTTCAATATTTTGTAAAGTTTTAAAGGAAAACAAGAAATTCAACGTTACGGATTCGTTATAACACCGAATCCGTTCGTTTAACTTCCATTTTGTTCGTTTAAACGTACATAATTACATGCAAGTATCAATTTAAGTTAAATAAACGTATAAGGCGTGTAAATTTTGTACGTAAGGGCTATATGGGCCATATGTACAATTTCTACACTCTGTAACTTTTGAAAACCCAATTATCAACAAAATTCCATGGTGTGATCACTGAAAGTTATGCATATATGGCATATAATATGTTATAAACACATATTAACACAAATATAGCCATATAATGAATAAATATCAATTTTTTTCCATTCACAGAGAATTTTTAAAGCTCGTAAATGGAAAAACTCTGTAAAATTTTGAAAACCCAATTAAGGCCTAATTACATGAATTCGATTATTTTAATTCATTCATACCAAATACAAAACATGTTATAATGATATAATAACACATATATAAGCATATAATCAAAAATTGCTAATTTTTCCCATACACGGAGAACTCAGAATATATGTTCATGAAGGAAACATAGTACGTGAAATAAATTGGGACAAAGGAATTACCCCTAGTAAACTCTGTGAAGATGATGATATAAACTTCTCAAATTCTTCTTCCTCAATCTTTTCTCTCAAAATTCTCTCTGACTCTTTAAGTTTTATTTCCTCTGATATGAATATATGAATTGATATAGTATATATGTATATAAGTATAATACGTATAATATATAATGGGTGAGTGGTTGTCAGTTGGTCCCTTAGTGGGTTAACTGACCAACTTCCCTTAAGGCCTTGTTTGGCTAGCTTAAGGAATCCCTTCTCATTTATTTTAATTAACTTACTATAATATAGTTTAATAATGTCACACTTTTAATTAATCAATAATCCTATTTAAATCAATTAAATAAAATTGCATAATTCCACAATAATTCACATAGTCACATAATTAAAATTCTTATTTATTAATTATGTCAAATCATTAAATCTCTAATTAATTATTTAAATTAATTAGAATAACATTATGCTTATTAATTAATATATTAATCAAATAAGCTCAATTAAATACATACTTTGAATATAAAAATTCACCACATTAATTTAACTAATGTGACACATATAATTAAATTAATCTACTACAATTTCATCAATTAATTATTTAACTCAATAATTAAATCATCGAAAAATATTTATTTAATTCAATAAATATTTAAATTAAATTACAAAAATCTTGTTCGTCACATCTTTTCCCCCTTAAAAGGATTCTGTCCCCAGAATCACGGTTCAATTAAAAATTCGTCCCATTACATTCTCCCCCCTTACAAAGATTATGTCCCCAGAATCACATATACAAAAAATTTAAGTAAATAAATCTGGGTAATTCTTCATCATATGCTCTTCGAGTTCCCACGTAGCTTCTTCAGCATTGTGGTTCCTCCAAATTACCTTAACAGAAGGTATAACTTTATTTCTGAGGACTTGCTCTTTCCTGTCAACAATCTGAACAGGAATTTCTTCATAGGATAAGTCTTTTTCAAAATGTAGGGGTTCATATTCAATCACATGTTTGTAATCGGGTTTGTAGGGGCGTAAAACTGAAACATGAAAGACATTGTGGACATTCTCGAGCGCCGGAGGTAAGGCTACCTCATACGCAACTTTTCCAATCCTTCGCAGTACTTCAAAGGGTCCAATGAACCTTGGTCTCAATTTTCCCTTCTTACCGAATCTGATCTTTCCCTTCCAGGGAGAGACTTTCAAAAATACAAAGCTACCCGATTCAAACTCAACATTCTTACGGTGTGGATCGGCGTACTTCTTCTGCCTATCCTGAGCTGCTACCATTCTTGTTCTGATCAATTTGACTATCTCTGTTGTCTGCTGTACCAGTTCTGGACCTAATAGTTGTCTCTCGCCAACTTCATCCCAGTATAGCGGGGTTCTGCATTTTCTTCCGTACAATGCTTTGTAAGGCGGCATGCCAATACTAGCATGGTAACTGTTGTTGTAACCGAATTCCACAAGCGGTAGGTGATCATCCCAATTTCCTTTAAAATCCATGATGCATGCTCTCAACATATCTTCCAATGTCTGGATCGTTCTTTCACTCTGCCCGTCTGTCTGAGGGTGATAAGCCGTACTCATTCTCAACTGTGTCCCCATGCATTCTTGTAGTCACTTCCAGAAGTTCGATGTGAAGCGCGGATCTCTGTCGGAAACAATTGACACCGGAACTCCGTGCCTCGAAACAATCTCTTTCACATATAACCTTGCCAACTGATCTAAGTTGAATCTGATTTTGATCGAAAGGAAGTGTGCTGATTTCGTCAGTCGGTCAACGATAACCCATACTGCGTCGTAGCCTTTCTGAGTCGTCGGAAGGCCAACCACGAAATCCATCGTAATGTGTTCCCATTTCCATTCTGGGATTTCCAGGGGTTGTAGCAAACCACTCGGTCTCTGATGTTCTGCTTTCACTTTCTGACAGGTTAGACACTTTGCAACACACTCAGCAACATCCCGTTTCAAATTCGGCCACCAGAAGTGCTGTCGAAGATCCTGGTACATCTTGGTACTACCGGGGTGAATCGAATACCGTGAGCTATGAGCCTCGCTCAAAATGTCATCCTTAATCTCTAGCACTGACGGTACCCAAACTCTATTCTCAAATCTCAGTAGTCCCTCACTGTCTATCTTGAATCTCGGTTCGGTTCCTTCAGATATCTTTTTCTTAACCTTCTCACATTCTTCGTCCTAAAGTTGAGCTTCCTTAACTTTATCCAATAGGGTTGTACCAGCTTGAATCTGAAACAACTTCTCGTCAATCTCCATCGGATACTTCACTTCCAATTTCAGCTTTTCCATTGCTGAAATTAGTTCCTCCTGAGTAGTCAACATCATCAATTTCTCCCGACCCTTTCTGCTTAAGGCGTCGGCAACCACATTAGCCTTACCCGGATGGTATAAGATTTCACAGTCATAGTCCTTAATTAACTCCAACCACCTTATCTGGCGCATATTCAAGTCCTTCTGTGTAAAAATATATTTCAGACTCTTGTGGTCTGTATATATTTCACACTTCTCCCCATAGAGATAGTGTCTCCAAATTTTTAAAGCAAATACCACTGCAGCTAACTCCAAGTCATGGGTCGGATATCCCTTCTCATAGTCTTTCAATTGTCGTGACGCATACGCAATGACCCTGCCGTTTTGCATAAGCACACAGCCAAGTCCTTTATGCGACGCATCACTATAAACCACAAAATTGCCTATGTCGTCCGGAAGGGATAACACAGGTGCTGAACTCAACCTCCTCTTAAGCTCTTGGAAACTTTCCTCACACTTCTCTGTCCAAACGAATTTCACCGATTTTCTAGTCAAATTCGTCAGCGGAGTTGAGATCTTGGAAAAGTCCTGAATAAATCTTCTATAATAACCCGCCAATCCAAGAAAACTCCTCACTTCCGAAGTGGGTTTTCGGCTGATCCCAGTTCATCACAGCTTCGACTTTAGAGGGATCTACCGAAATTCCGTCCTTGTCGATCACATGTCCAAGAAATTGCACTCTTTCAATCCAGAATTCACATTTCAAAAATTTGGCGTACAACTTCTCTCTTCTCAACGCCTCTAATGTTAACTTCAGATGTTCTACATGTTCTTCCTTGGTCTTCGAGTATACCAAAATATCGTCGATAAAGACCACCACGAATTTGCCCAAAAACGGCTTGAACACTCCATTCATTAAGCCCATGAATGCTGCAGGAGCATTCGTTAAACCAAATGACATTACCAAAAATTAGTAGTGACCATATCGAGTCCTAAATGCTGTCTTTGGAACATCCTCTGGCCTCACCTTCAGCTGATAATAGCCACTCCTCAAGTCTATCTTTGAAAAGTACCTTGCACCCTTCAATTGGTCGAACAGATCGTCGATCCTCGGTAATGGATATCTATTCTTAATTGTGACCTTATTCAGTTCTCTGTAGTCGATGCAAAGCCGCATCGTCCCGTCCTTCTTCTTCACAAACAACACAGGCGCTCCCCACGGCGATACGCTTGGTTGGATGTACTTCTTGTCCAGTAACTCTTGTAGTTGTACCATTAACTCTTTCATCTCTACCGGAGCCATCCGGTATGGTGCCTTCGATATTGGGGCCGTCCCTGGCGCCAAATCGATCACAAACTCAACCTCTCTGTCTGGCGGAAGTCCTGGCAGATCATCCGGAAATACGTCTAAGAAGTCCCTCACGACTGGTATATCTTCTAATTTCGGATTTTCTTTACGACTATCGACTATGTAGGCTAAATATCCTACACAGCCTTGTCTTAACAACTTTTTGGCCTGCATCATCGTCAGACAACTCGCTTGTCTAGGCGATTTGCTGCCATAAAACACAACCTTTGACGGGGTCATAAGGTTGATACACTTCCTCTGGCAATCAATTACAGCCCCATAATTGACTAGCCAATCCATTCCCAGAATAACATCGAATTCCCCAAGCCTAATCGGGATAAGATCTACGTTCATAATGTTACCCTTAATATCTACTCTACAGTTCTTGTGTACATACCTAACAGGGATCACTTCTCTATTCGCAATCTCTATGTTCATGGGGTATTCTAACTCGTCCATAGGAAGTTCTAAGTTCTTAGCAAAGTCATCAGATATAAATGAACAAGTAGCACCCGAATCAAATAGTACATAAGCATTAACTTTATTGATCGGAATGATACCTGACACCACATCGCGAGACTGTACAGCATCCTGTACGGTCATGTTGAAGGTCCTGGCGGTCGGTCGGTTGGTTGCGGTTGGTCCCGTGATAGTTAGAGCACTTCCACTGCTGTTTCCCCTGTTCCCTCCTGATCTTGCCCCTCCAGATCCCTTCTTGGGATAGTCCCTTGCCAAATGGTCCTTTGAGCCGCAAGTGAAGCAAGCGCCCTTCTTTGGGTTCGGACAGTTAGGTGCTATGTGGCCTTCCTGACCACAATTGTAGCATACTCGTTTTCCTTTCATACAGACCCCCAGGTGAGCTTTTCCGCAGGTCGGACATGCTTCGATCCTCTTCTTCTGACCTCCTTGCTGATTCCCAGTTGATGAGTTATCATTCCACTTCCTCTTCTGATTATTACTACCTCCCGTGTTGCTACCACTAGCCTTGTTGATTCCTTCACCTTCACTCTTCTTCTTTTTTTGATCTTGGTTATACTTTGTAATAGCGTCACTCCCACCTTCAGCGAGAATGGCCTTCTCCAACACCCCAGCAAAAGTGTTCAATTGGAACATTGACACTTTGCTATACAACCAGGGCTTCAGGCCTTGCTCAAACCTCCTTGCCTTCCTCTGATCGGTGTGCACTTGATACGTGGCAAACCTAGCCAACTCATTGAATTTCGCCGCATATTCCGGTACGGACATATTCCCCTGTTTCAGCTCCAGGAACTGGACCTCCATTTGATTCTGCGAACTGGTCGGAAAGTACATCTCGAAGAACATCTCTTTAAACCTCTCCCAAGTAATCACACCTTCACCTCCCCGGACCTTATTCGCTTGCCACCAATAGCTGGCCTCGGATTTTAGCATGAACGTTGCATAGGCGGTTTTCTGGTCTTCTCTAACTCTGGCGACGTCGAAAACTTTTTCCATCTCCATAACCCAGGTTTGAGCTTCTATCGGGTTCATGGTGCCTTTAAACTCTGGCGGTCCCACCGCCTTGAAGTCCTTGAACGTTGTGTTCGGTGGAGCTTGAGGTTGGTTGTTAAGCGCTCCAGCAAGTAAGTTCGCCAACTGCTGAATGGGGTTAGCATTGGCGTCGTTGTTGTTGTTAGTTGACCCTTCCTGGGCCGGTCGACGGTTTGGTCTTCTCCTTGGCGGCATATTTCTGTTAAGATATATGCTTATTAGAACTTTATTCAATCTTTTAAATATTTAAGGCTTAACTTAAACATTTAGACACAATCAGTCAACACATTATCTCAAATAAACTCTGATATATTACTAAATCAAAAGTTTTAACATAATACGATAGCATCACTGCTATTTACATCAACTATCCCGAGATAAAGAATCTACAGGATTTAAAACATAAAATATTCCTCTGTTTATAAACACATTGGAATTTACATTATTAACTACCAGATAGGTTTCACAAAATCAAATGTTCCTATCACTGCCCATTAAGGCGACGAACAGCTTTGTCACGCTCTTCTTTCATAATCCGGGACATCGTCCTGCGATCTAGCATGTACGACGGTAGTCCTTCGAACTGAATTGGGTACCTCATAACCTGATCCTGGGCCTCGTTAATTGCATACTGAAGTGTAGAGTACGTCTCCTCAAGTCTGGCCTTCTTCGCCCAACAGTTGTCTTCTGCGAGATCTGCTCGTCGTGATTCCCTTACCCAAGCTTCCTCTGCTATGGCCAGCCTTGCTGATTTCTCTTTTAGTTCATTCCTCAATTCCTCTATTTCCTCTGACTTCTGCTCGGTTTGGCCTTTCTCGTGAACCAAATTCCACTCTACATTTCCCAAACGTGTGTGAAGAGCCTCAACCTCTGCATCCCTCAGCTCGATGGTAGACTGTTGAGTAACCGACCGCTCCCTCAGCTCCTGAACAGTCTCCCTCAGCTCCTGAACAGTATCACGTAACTCTATGTTACGGTCATACAGCTCGTCATATATCTCGGCACTGATAGAGCTCGGCGGGAACTCTTCAGGGTCTTCCTCCTCCTCTTCGGCTGCCTCAGCCTGAACCTCAATCTCCTCAGGGTCTTCCTCAGAGTCCTCCTCTGAATCAGACACCGACATATACTCTTGACCAATGACTGTGATCAAGGGTGATGACTCTCGTTGGACTAACTGCTCCCAGACTACGTGGATATCTCGGGGCTCCTCCTCTCTAGCCTCTAGGGATACAAGGTCCCTGGACTGACTAGGTTCTCCAGCATCTGTCATCCTGACAAATAAAATTTTAAGTTTTAGTAATTACGTGATGCTAATCGATACTCGAATATATAAATATAAGCACATAGCACATAAGGTAAGTTATTATCTTTCTTAGAACTCGATAAGAGTTATCATTACTATGTTCTCGATCTCTAAAAAGGCTACTATCCTAAGGTTTTCCCCCACCTAAGGTTCATAACCTACAGCTCTGATACCAACCTGTGACACCCCCAAATCCGGGTACTTCAATTCCACGGGACTTGGTGTTCACTGTACGAATATCATCTATCTATCTACCCATAGTAAATGCAAACCATGCCATAAATAGAATTAAATCCTCCCTTATGGGTTACAACATCTGAAAATAAATATATCAATCCCAGGTAATACTAACCTTAAACATCTGTGCGGAACATAAACAATTAAATAGTCTTATACAACTTTAACATAGAGCTGAAACATAAACATATAAAATAAACAACAAGTCTTCATCACTTGTTGACCTTGCCCTTGCCTTTGCTAGTAGAAGGCTCGTTGGACCTTTCGTTCTTAACTGCAATGTTATTATACGCAAGAGTGAGCACGATTGCCCACAAGTTAACTAATATGACAACAATATAATAACATGCGAGTGAATCAAAGACATCTGAATAAAGAAACTCAAATTTTGACTCGAGGATAAATAACAGGAATCAAAATAACATCTGAGGGTCGTAAGACCTTGAACTATGTCCTAGGTTGTAAAGTGTTTATACTTTTAACCTTTAACAGTCATAAGACTATGGACTCTACTTCTCGTACTTAGGGAGATCAGCCCTTAGTACCATACTGTGCACAATATCTCAACGCTAAAGCGTAAATAATCCCCTTTACAGGGTTGTTCATCTCAGTTTTGACATCAGAGTCCGCACCAAAGGAAGTTTGGTTTGGATAAGCTCAATAAGTATTTTAGAATTTAGAACGTTCATCAACTATGGACTAGTCGAATCAATAGGGGTTCACTAGTCCTATAAGGTTCAACAATAACATCGATATTCAACTTGAATAATAAATCTCAAGAGTATACAATCGAATAAGTATTGTATAACTGAATCATGCTTTTAAAAGAGTTACAATATGTAATATGAATTTTGAATTGGAACAATTAAGAACACGAGCTTACTCGATATAGAAACACAAGTCTAAGACTTAATAAATGAATAAATTAGAATTTAGGGAACTTGCTAAATCAATAAGTTAGGGATAGGATACTTGCCTCTTGCACAAGCTACAAATATAATTACAATTCACTTCCTCAACGTCCTACACATTACATTATGTATACGACATCGATTAGTTTTCATAACTACCATGTTTAACTGTTGAACTATTCACTTAAGTTCGACTTACAACTTAGTTTATAATATTACTCAATGGCTAACCACATAACATGAATGTAAACTCACAACATGCATATCACACATGTATAGCCCTTTAAACAATAATAATCAAGTTTTACAATTACGATATTCAAGTTCGCACTTAGTTTGTTAACTTGAACCTTCACATTATCTTATACATGCCAATAACTTAATTTATTAATCATGAACTTCAAATCATATAATATTCATGTATGTAATTTAAAACAACATCTTTTATTATCGAGAACACTGCACTTGTGTGCGTGCATGTCCGAAGCCCTCCGATTGCCTTCGAATACGCATCAGTCACAAAGATGGCCATTTTTACCCATTTTAACTGATTTCAAATTGAAAAACTTAAAGAATGAAAGTTGTAGGTCTACTCGTTATCTTTCCGAATCATCTTGAATCGCCTTAATCGGAGTTCGTGTGAAAACGTTATGCTTATTTTACTACAGGAGGTCAAAACAGTCTCGGAAACCAAAAAAAAAGGCTCCCGGACAGCCCTTATACCCGCTGGGGCGGGTCCTAATACCCATGAACACCCGCTGGGGCGGGTCCCCCTGCTGGTGCACTCCCTGGTTCGCGATGAACACACAGAGTAGCCCAAATAAATCTAAATTAAACTAACGTAATGAATTATAAGGCTACCCATAATGTAAAAACTCCACAGAAACATTATATAACATTTTTAGCATGATCTTAGCATTTTAAATTACGTATTTACACAATCCAAGGCATCTATTTTCACTGTTTTCAATATTTTGTAAAGTTTTAAAGGAAAACAAGAAATTCAACGTTACGGATTCGTTATAACACCGAATCCGTTCGTTTAACTTCCATTTTGTTCGTTTAAACGTACATAATTACATGCAAGTATCAATTTAAGTTAAATAAACGTATAAGGCGTGTAAATTTTGTACGTAAGGGCTATATGGGCCATATGTACAATTTCTACACTCTGTAACTTTTGAAAACCCAATTATCAACAAAATTCCATGGTGTGATCACTGAAAGTTATGCATATATGGCATATAATATGTTATAAACACATATTAACACAAATATAGCCATATAATGAATAAATATCAATTTTTTCCATTCACAGAGAATTTTTAAAGCTCGTAAATGGAAAAACTCTGTAAAATTTTGAAAACCCAATTAAGGCCTAATTACATGAATTCGATTATTTTAATTCATTCATACCAAATACAAAACATGTTATAATGATATAATAACACATATATAAGCATATAATCAAAAATTGCTAATTTTTCCCATACACGGAGAACTCAGAATATATGTTCATGAAGGAAACATAGTACGTGAAATAAATTGGGACAAAGGAATTACCCCTAGTAAACTCTGTGAAGATGATGATATAAACTTCTCAAATTCTTCTTCCTCAATCTTTTCTCTCAAAATTCTCTCTGACTCTTTAAGTTTTATTTCCTCTGATATGAATATATGAATTGATATAGTATATATGTATATAAGTATAATACGTATAATATATAATGGGTGAGTGGTTGTCAGTTGGTCCCTTAGTGGGTTAACTGACCAACTTCCCTTAAGGCCTTGTTTGGCTAGCTTAAGGAATCCCTTCTCATTTATTTTAATTAACTTACTATAATATAGTTTAATAATGTCACACTTTTAATTAATCAATAATCCTATTTAAATCAATTAAATAAAATTGCATAATTCCACAATAATTCACATAGTCACATAATTAAAATTCTTATTTATTAATTATGTCAAATCATTAAATCTCTAATTAATTATTTAAATTAATTAGAATAACATTATGCTTATTAATTAATATATTAATCAAATAAGCTCAATTAAATACATACTTTGAATATAAAAATTTCACCACATTAATTTAACTAATGTGACACATATAATTAAATTAATCTACTACAATTTCATCAATTAATTATTTAACTCAATAATTAAATCATCGAAAAATATTTATTTAATTCAATAAATATTTAAATTAAATTACAAAAATCTTGTTCGTCACAACGAAGATGTACCAGGATCTCAGGCATCATTTCTGGTGGCCGAATATGAAGAGGGATGTGGCTGAATGCGTTGCGAAATACTTTACGTGCCAGAAAGTTAAAGCAGAACACCAGAGACCGAGTGGTTTGCTACAACCGTTAGAGATTCCAGAGTGGAAGTGGGAGCACCTCACGATGGATTTTGTGGTAGGACATTCCAACGACTCAGAAGGGATTTGATGCGATATGGGTTATAGTGGATCTGATAGTAGTGTGCATACAAGCCAATTATGTATGATGATAAAGCACGTACTTTGTAAACAATCTTATTTATTTATTAATAAAATATTCATTTATTAAAGGCATTTAATTATCTACATGTTGCTGTTTTTATAATATGTAAATAACCCATAGTTTTAAGCAATGCTTTTAGAATCATGATGATGATCATGCTAATGAGATCTAAATTCTTAGAAAGTTTTAAAACTAAAATAGTTCCCAATCGTGGGATTACTAAAAAGGGGATTAGTAAATCCGGATAGATTGGTACATATGTTGCTTGCTCATTGGATGAGGATGATTGATCTCATGATCATTTGTGTGGAGACACTAAAGCAAGTATGTAGGTGCTTATTGGAGAATAAGTTCACTGAACGTGATTCGCTATGGAATACCTAATGGAGATTTACTCGCCTGTCAATAGGAATTCCTAATGTGATAGTAGTACAAGTAATCCTTGGACTTGAGATCATCATAGTATCTTGTATGTAACAAATTATACTTTGACTTATTCCTTAAGACCTTTTAAGGCATATATAGGGTATGCTTGGGTATAATGAGTTACATATGGAGATAATGAATGATCAATAAAGAATCTACCACCTCTAGTAAAAGAGGAGATATGTCCTATGTGATTCGTTAAATGACAACCCAGGAATCCTTGGCCAAGGTGAAATGAAATTAGAAAGGAGTTTCTAATTTGCATTATTTGGAGTTGTGCATTTTCTAATCGAAATACATATAATTAAATAAAATAAGACTTGACAGTAAATCCATGTCTTATATTTAATTGGGACATTGTATGGTGGAAGGACTGAATTGTACGGTAACTATTTACTCACAGGTTCTTTTTGATTAATGTTGAAATCTATATTATCTGGAAAGTCGTTGATCGCTTAGGGAGGCTTATCCCTATTGTAGAATAAATATTATTTATTTAAATAAATTATTAGTTTAATTTATTTATTTAAATAAGATTAAAATTGTTTTAATTGATTTATTCACAACCGGTTTAATATGGAGAACCTAAAGGGTCACACCATAAAAGGAAGAATAATTATTTAAGAAGGTAATGGCATAATCAGTAATAATGCATTAAGTATAATTAATTTAATCTATGGTGATAGAATAAATTAAATAGCTTAATGTTTATTATTTAATATTTTGGAAATATTAAATATAAATTAATAAGAGGAGTCTTATTAATATTATTACAATTATTATTATTTTAATTTCTAAAGGAGTTTAGTAATTAATTTAATATTTAGTACTCTCATTTATTCTAATAAGATTAGGAGACAAATTAATTAAATGAATTTAATTAATTATTCCCATGTGGTGGGAAGCCTAAATTAATTAAAGGAGTTTAATTAATTAAAAGAAATCCCATGTCTAATAGGATTAGAAGGGTTGACCAATGTCTATATAAGAGAAGTCTTATAATAGATATTAGATTGATGTAATTCCAATTGTTGGAGAGTACTCCTTTTCTATAGAGGATAGAAAACTAAGGTTAAGCCAAACACCCTCCTTCTTGATAATTCATCTTCCTTGGTGGATCACCTCTAGAGGCCAAACACTTGGGTGGCTAACGTTGATCAAAGGAAGGAATCTAACCCGGAAATTCAAGGAGATCACGAAGAACAAGGAGTTGAACTAGTACCTGTGGAAGCTTCGTTCTACAAGGGTATGATTCCATAACTTCTTATTTATCGTTTTAAATTAATAATTTGCATAAAGGATGATCCGGGTAATGGTTTTGTAGAAATTTTTTAAACTCTGATATACCATGCTTCCGCTAATTTTTGCAATTTGATTGCGTCACGATTTCGTACAAACCCAACAGTGGCATCAGAGCCAAATCTTTATGCAATTATTAATTTATTTTTGATTTCATATACATATGGGTATGTATTTAAAATAATTTATTGGGCATAATTTTATTGTATAAAATTATATTTAAAAAAAAAGAAAAAAAAAAGACTTTTTTTGGGACGAATCACAATTTTTTTTTGGTGCTAATCTTGAATTCTACAAAGAAAAGGTGTTGTCTCTTTCTTACTCCAAAAAGAAGGTGACCCATCATGAAAGGACTTTTTTAATAAACCTGCAGGACTCTTTTAATAAAAGAAGGTGACTTCTTTTTAAAAAATAAATATGATATATTTATATATATTATATTCTAAATAATTTTATAATTAAAATAAAGAGTTTATTTTAATCTTGAAATTGGATTTCATGCAATTTAAAATTGCCCATTAAATGATACTCATATATATATGGAATGTTTTAATTCATGAGATGAATATTTATTTATTGATATATATGGTGATATGTATGAAAATAAATGGGGATTGATTATGGACTATTTGACCAATGTGATTGGATTTTATTTTAGTTGAATGCTTGAATGAATGGGTTTTATTAAATGGGGTCTGCGTACCTCGTCTTCTCTAATTTTTTTTTCTTGATGTAAAATTCTATCTCCTTCCTATGTACTTCCCCTTGACTGTTGATCAAGGTTTCTATTTAAATTAAATAGTTTAATGTAATAAGAATAGTTAGAATTATCTTGAAGAAATTGGAGACCAAGGAGCAAGGAGCGCGTGAAGACCCGTTTGTATGGAGCCCGAGTTTAAATGTAATAGTTATATTTAAATTTAAATTCTTGCACTCCTAGGTTTGACCTTTTGGTTCACTTGGTGGCTCTAGTGAACCAAACTAGAATAAAAGTCCATAATCAATCCGGGTAGAATATAATATTCTATATTGCATGCTAAATATTATATATATTATATTTTATGCAAACATGCTTCGCATGTTTAATAAAATGACGCGTATTTTATATATATATGTGCATGCGCGCTAAACAAGATGAGACAAATAATAACAAACCCCTCAAAGAAATAATATTAAGTCTGAAGCGTTCAATGATATTTGGAATATCGAACGTCGCCTTCTAGCATGATAAATTAATAGAGTATTAAATATTTAATATGAGCTTGTTGTGCTATCCACAAGGCGAGTATTACGTATTTAAGATGTTAATTAATCACATTTGATGCTTATCAAGAAAATTGAACGATCTAGTCTTGTTGTGCTATCCACAAGGACGAACATTTTTCTTTTTTGAATTTATGGAAGTGCTAGGCTGGACTTAACTTAAATCATTTTAGTTCGGATGTGCACACACTTGACCATTATGATTTAAGAGGCAAAATAAAAGGAGTTATATAGTGTTGTAATTGACAAGAGTTGTCTACCTATTTATTTGTATATCGCTTGTTGTGCTATCCACAAGGTTATATACATTTGAAATGGGATCCTTATTCTCACTAGCAAATCTTTAATTAGTTGTTGCCGAACTATATAAGTGAGGGTAATATAGTTTGATGAAAATAGTGGGAGATACCAATTTAAAATAAAGACCTAAATTTATTTTGGTATGCAAAATTAATAAAATGAATGTTTGCTAAAATGTTATTTTTCACATGCAGAATTTTAAAAATGTCTAAATCACTAATCTCACTACGAAGCATACTTGATGCAAACTAGCTTACCGGGCCGAATTATGAGGACTGGCTAAGAAATCTGAGAATTGTTCTCACTGCTGAAAAGATTTCTTATGTCCTAAATTCAACTGTCCCTGAATCTGTTTCAGAAACAGCCTCTGAGGAAGAGATTGCCACTTTCAATAAGTGGCAAGATGATGCATCTGTGGCTCAATGCATCATGCTCGCATCCATGAATAACGAGCTTCAGCGTCAGCACGAAAAAATGGATGCTCCTGCTATGCTGCTTCACCTCAAGGAGTTGTATGGTGAACAGAGTAGGACTGCTAGATATGAGATATCTAAGGAGCTCTTCCGATCTCGGATGACCGAGGGTACTGCCGTCGAGACTCATGTCCTGAAAGTGATCAATTTGATTGAACGCCTTGGACAGCTTGGGTTCGTCATGGATGGGGAGTTGAGTCAAGACTTGGTCTTGCAGTCACTCCCTGAGACCTTCTCGCAGTTTGTGGTTAATTTTCACATGAATAAGCTAGATGTCAGCTTGCCTGAGCTGCTTAACATGCTGAAAACTGCAGAAGGTCACTTCCCATCCAAGAAGAACCATATCTTGATGGTGGATTCTTCCAATAAAAGGAAGAGACCTAAGGTATCTTCTGAAAAGAAGAAATCCAAGAAGGCTAAGGGAAAGGGGAAAGAAAAGGAACAAAAGAAACCTGAACCAGCTAAAGGAATGTGCTTTCATTGCAACAAGCCGGGACATTGGAAAAGGAACTGCAAGAAGTATCTAGCAGAGAAGAAGCTTGGAGAAGCTTCGACTTCCAATCAAGGTTTGTTTATGATTGAAATTAATTTTTCTGAAAGTCATAATTCTACTTGGGTATTGGATACCGGCTGTGGTTCTCACATATGTAATACTGTGCAGGGACTGGTCAGAAGTAGAAAGCTGAACAATGATGAGGTGATCCTACGAGTGGGGAATGGAGCAAAGGTTGTTGCATTAGCTGTAGGAACTTATTATTTAGCAATGCCTTCGGGAAAGTCCATTTATCTTAATAATTGTTATTATGTTCCGAATATTATTAAAAACATTATTTCAATTTCTGTATTGGATATGGAAGGATTTAACGTTGTTATAAAGAACAATAGTTGTTCTATTTATAAAGACGATGTTTTATATGGTATTGGAAATTTGCGAAATGGACTTTATACACTTGACTTACAAGAAAATATATTTCAAATTGAACAAACTAAGAAAAGAAAAAGAGATGATATTAATTATACCTACATGTGGCACTGTAGACTCGGTCATATCAATGAAACAAGATTATCCAAGTTGCATAAAGATGGGCTCCTCGAGCTATCCGATTATGAATCATATCCAACTTGTGAATCTTGTCTCATGGGTAAAATGACTAAATCTCCTTTTAGTGGAAGAGGAGAAAGAGTTACAGAGTTGTTGGCATTGATTCACACAGACGTTTGTGGGCCTATGACAACAAGTGCACGGGGTGGGTATTCTTATTTTATTACTTTCACTGATGATCACTCAAGATTTGGATATGTGTATTTAATGAAATACAAGTCAGAATCATTTGAAAAGTTCAAAGAGTTCAGAAGTGAAGTAGAGAAACAAACGGACAAGAGTATAAAGATACTTCGATCAGATCGAGGCGGAGAATACTTAAGCGGTGAGTTTCTCAATTGTCTCAAAGAAAATGGTATAATCTCACAATGGACTCCTCCAGGTACACCACAGTTATATGGAGTATCTGAAAGGAAAAATCGAACACTGTTAGACATGATTCGATCCATGATGAGTTTTACCGACCTTCCAATTTCCTTCTGGGGATATGCCCTAGAAACGGCTGCATACCTACTTAACAAGGTACCTACCAAATCCGTCCCAAAGACTCCATATGAGATGTGGAAGGGGAGGAAACCAAATCTTAAGCATGTTAAGACTTGGGGTTGTCCAGCTTATGTCAAAAAGTTTGAACATGATAAGCTGCAGACTAAATCCGAAAAGTGTAGATTTGTGGGATACCCTAAAGAAACTGTAGGGTATTATATCTATCATCTAACTGATCAAAAGGTGTTTGTTGCGAAACATGCTGCCTTCTTGGAAAAGGAGTTTATCCATGAAGGGGTCAGTGGGAGTAAGATATATCTTGAAGAAGTTCAAGAACCACAAATTACCACGGATCAAAGTCAGGTACCTGACCAAGTAGAAGAACCTACTATACCACACCCTGTTCGTAAATCTTGGAGAGTACCGAAGATACCTGAGAGGTATGGATTCGTTATAGAGGATGACGATGAGGTACGCATCATGAATGATGATGATCCATTGAATTACGAACAGGCCATGAGTAATAAAGACTCAGGGAAATGGCTTGAAGCCATGAAATCCGAAATGGACTCCATGTATGAAAACAAAGTATGGACTTTGGTTTCACCACCTGAAGGCATTAAGCCTATTGGGTGTAAATGGGTCTTTAAAAGAAAGACTGGAGCGGACGGCAAGGTGGAGACCTATAAGGCCCGACTGGTTGCAAAAGGTTTCAAACAAAGACAAGGAGTTGATTATGATGAAGCCTTTTCACCAGTAGCTATGCTCAAGTCCATTCGGATTTTGCTTGCGATTGCAGCTTATAACGACTATGAGATCTGGCAGATGGACGTGAAAACGGCCTTCCTCAATGGAAAACTTGAGGAGGATGTGTATATGACACAGCCAGAGGGATTTGTTTCAAAGGTTGGAATAAATCAAGTCTGTAAGCTGCAACGATCCATTTATGGATTGAAGCAAGCTTCTCGTAGATGGAACATTCGTTTTGATGAGACAATCAAAGAGTTTGATTTTATCAAAAATGACGATGAACCATGTGTGTACAAGAAGGTTAGTGGGAGCGTAATTTCATTCCTTGTATTATATGTTGATGATATATTACTGATAGGGAATGACATTCCTATGCTACAATCAATTAAAATCTGGTTATCTAAACACTTCTCCATGAAGGACTTGGGAGAAGCATCCTATATTTTGGGGATAAAGATCTATAGAGATAGATCTAAAAGGATGCTTGGTTTATCCCAAGGAACGTACATTGATACGATGCTAAAGAGGTTTAGCATGGAAGATTCCAAAAGAGGTCTCATGCCGATGAGCCATGGAATACATCTCTCCAAGAAACAGGCCCCAAAGACACCTGAGGAGAGAGACCGTATGAGTAAGATCCCTTATGCTTCTGCAATAGGATCTATCATGTACGGTATGATATGTACTAGACCGGATGTTGCTCATGCACTTAGTGTAACGAGCAGATACCAGTCGAATCCTGGAGAAGAGCACTGGAAGGCAGTGAAAAATATCCTAAAGTACTTGAGAAGGACTAAAGATATTTTTCTTGTCTACGGTGGGTCTGAATTAAAACTCGAGGGCTTCACAGACTCAAGTTTTCAAACGGACCAAGATGACAGTAAATCTGTTTCGGGGTATGTTTTACCTTGAACGGAGGCGCAGTGAGTTGGAAGAGTTCCAAGCAGCAAACAGTTGCTGATTCAGTGATAGAGGCAGAGTATATAGCTGCAAGTGAAGCTGCAAAGGAAGCTGTTTGGATGAAGAAGTTCATAACTGAACTTGGTGTGGTTCCTAGCATTGGAGAAGCAGTTCCCAGTTTACTGTGACAACACAGGAGCAGTTGCACAGGCTAAGGAACCCAGGTCTCATCAGAAATCTAAACACGTGTTGCGGCGATTTCACTTGATCAGGGAGATCATTGAAAGAGGAGACGTCACCTTGGAGCGTGTAGACTCTCAAGATAACATTGCAGATCCATTTACTAAAGCTTTAACACAACAGCAGTTTGATCGTCACTTAGAGAAGATGGGTATGAGATACCATGGCGATTGGCTTTAGTGCAAGTGGGAGATTGATAGTAGTGTGCATACAAGCCAATCATGTATGATGATAAAGCACGTACTTTGTAAACAATCTTATTTATTTATTAATAAAATATTCATTTATTAAAGGCATTTAATTATCTACATGTTGCTGTTTTTATAATATGTAAATAACCCATAGTTTTAAGCAATGCTTTTAGAATCATGATGATGATCATGCTAATGAGATCTAAATTCTTAGAAAGTTTTAAAACTAAAATAGTTCCCAATCGTGGGATTACTAAAAAGGGGATTAGTAAATCCGGATAGATTGGTACATATGTTGCTTGCTCATTGGATGAGGATGATTGATCTCATGATCATTTGTGTGGAGACACTAAAGCAAGTATGTAGGTGCTTATTAGAGAATAAGTTCACTGAACGTGATTCGCTATGGAATACCTAATGGAGATTTACTCGCCTGTCAATAGGAATTCCTAATGTGATAGTAGTACAAGTAATCCTTGGACTTGAGATCATCATAGTATCTTGTATGTAACAAATTATACTTTGACTTATTCCTTAAGACCTTTTAAGGCATATATAGGGTATGCTTGGGTATAATGAGTTACATATGGAGATAATGAATGATCAATAAAGAATCTACCACCTCTAGTAAAAGAGGAGATATGTCCTATGTGATTCGTTAAATGACAACCCAGGAATCCTTGGCCAAGGTGAAATGAAATTAGAAAGGAGTTTCTAATTTGCATTATTTGGAGTTGTGCATTTTCTAATCGAAATACATATAATTAAATAAAATAAGACTTGACAGTAAATCCATGTCTTATATTTAATTGGGACATTGTATGGTGGAAGGATTGAATTGTACGGTAACTATTTACTCACAGGTTCTTTTTGATTAATGTTGAAATCTATATTATCTGGAAAGTCGTTGATCGCTAGGGACGGCTTATCCCTATTGTAGAATAAATATTATTTATTTAAATAAATTATTAGTTTAATTTATTTATTTAAATAAGATTAAAATTGTTTTAATTGATTTATTCACAACCGGTTTAATATGGAGAACCTAAAGGGTCACACCATAAAAGGAAGAATAATTATTTAAGAAGGTAATGGCATAATCGTAATAATGCATTAAGTATAATTAATTTAATCTATGGTGATAGAATAAATTAAATAGCTTAATGTTTATTATTTAATATTTTGGAAATATTAAATATAAATTAATAAGAGGAGTCTTATTAATATTATTACAATTATTATTATTTTAATTTCTAAAGGAGTTTAGTAATTAATTTAATATTTAGTACTCTCATTTATTCCTAATAAGATTAGGAGACAAATTAATTAAATGAATTTAATTAATTATTCCCATGTGGTGGGAAGCCTAAATTAATTAAAGGAGTTTAATTAATTAAAAGAAATCCCATGTCTAATAGGATTAGAAGGGTTGACCAATGTCTATATAAGAGAAGTCTTATAATAGATATTAGATTGATGTAATTCCAATTGTTGGAGAGTACTCCTTTTCTATAGAGGATAGAAAACTAAGGTTAAGCCAAACACCCTACTTCTTGATAATTCATCTTCCTTGGTGGATCACCTCTAGAGGCCAAACACTTGGGTGGCTAACGTTGATCAAAGGAAGGAATCTAACCCGGAAATTCAAGGAGATCACGAAGAACAAGGAGTTGAACTAGTACCTGTGGAAGCTTCGTTCTACAAGGGTATGATTCCATAACTTCTTATTTATCGTTTTAAATTAATAATTTGCATAAAGGATGATCCGGGTAATGGTTTTGTAGAAATTTTTTAAACTCTGATATACCATGCTTCCGCTAATTTTTGCAATTTGATTGCGTCACGATTTCGTACAAACCCAACAGGATCGACTGACGAAGTCAGCCCACTTTCTGCCGATCAGGGTCAAGTACAACCTGGATAAGCTAGTGAAGCTATACGTGAAGGAAATTATTTCTCGACATGGTGTTCCGGTGTCGATTGTGTCCGACAGAGATCCATGTTTTACGTCAAATTTCTGGAAGCATTTGCAAGAATGTCTGGGAACGCAATTGCGAATGAGTACAGCGTATCATCCTTAGATTGATGGACAGAGCGGGAGAACGATTCAGACGCTAGAGAATATGCTAAGAGCTTGTGTGATGGACTTCAAAGGAAGTTGGGAGGATCATCTACCGTTGATGGAGTTCGCCTACAACAATAGTCATCATGCGAGTATTGGCATGCCGCCTTACGAAGCGTTTTATGGTAGAAAATGCAGAACTCCTTTGTGCTGGGATGAAGTCGAGGAACATCAATTGTTGGGACCAGAATTGGTACAACAAATCGCCGAAATTGTGAAACTGATCAGAACGAGATTAATTGCTGCTCAAGACAGACAAAAGAAGTATGCCGATCTTCATCGACAAAACTGAGAATACTTATCAGGAAGTTTCGTGTTCCTAAAAGTATCTCCCTGGAAGGGGAAGATTAGATTTGGTAAGAAGGGAAAGCTGAGTCCCAGATTTATTGGACCTTTTGAGGTACTACAAAAGGTGGGCGAGGTAGCTTACGAGATTGCATTACCTCCGGAGCTCGAGAATATACATAACAGTCTTTCATATTTCTGTATTAAGACCTTACAAGCACGATTATAAACATGTAATAGAATATGAACCTTTACAATTTGATAAGAACTTAACATATGAAGAAGTGCTTGTTCAAATAGTTGATAGAAAGGAACAAGTACTTAGGAATAAAGTGATACCTTCTGTTAAGGTAATCTGGAGGAACGACAGTGCTGAAGAAGCTACGTGGGAACTCGAAGATGTTATGATGAAATCTTATCCGCATTTATTTGCATAGTTGTGTGTAACTCCTTATAGACTGATTCTGGGGACAGAATCCTTTTAAGGAGGGAAGAATGTAATAGACGAGATTTTTTTTTTGTGTGATTCTGGGGACAAAATCCTTTTAAGGAGGGAAGATTGTAACGATTGTGATTTTATAGTTAATTTTAATATTTATTGAATTAAATAAATATTTTATGTGATTTATTTATTGAATTAAATAAATAAATTATGTGATTTATGGAGTGATTTAATTAAGTGTTATATATTAATTAAATGAATGTGTAATATTTATTTAACTAATGTATATTAATTTTATGTTATAGTTCTAATTTAATTGAGATAATTGAATTAGAGGAATTATGTGATGAACTGTTTTATAGATTATAATTAGCGAGCAATTATAATTATGTGACAATTTTATGTGATTAATTGATGTTAGATTTTAATTGATTAAATTAGATGATTAATGTTTAATTAATTTAAAATGTGACATTTAAGTATGTGTTAAAATAATTTGTTAAAATAAAAGAAAAAGAATCTTAAATGAGTTTAAATAAAAAGGGCTTTGCATTTGTTTTAAATCTATTTTACCAAACAGGGCCTTAGTAATAATAATCTATTTTTTAAAAAAAACAAAATAATGTTGTTTTGGCCAAACAAAGCCTTAAGGCTTTTTGAATTTTGAAACTTATGTAATTGCTAAATTAATTAGGCTAATTAGTATTAGTTAATACGCGTATTATATTATATTACGTTAGTTCTATACTACGTTAGATTAATCCTAAGTCTAAACTAAGAGCTGAGAAGAAAGAAAAGAGCAGAGAAGAGTTGGAGCAGAAGAGAAGGAAGAAGAAGCTTGTAAAGGCTAGAGTTAATCTTTGTTTTCTTCTCCTATCACCGAAAGGTAATTCATAACCTCTACTTTCATATTCTCAGAACTCGGGTTTAAGTTTCATGTTTTATTCTCTATGAAAACTGAGTTTTTATGTAATTGCATAAACATGGATATATATATATATATATATATATATATATATATAGGTGGTGTTGTTCATGGTAAATTATATGGTTATCAATGATTTTCAGAAATCAAATTACTGTAGAAATATATTTTAACAGAAAATTCATGTTTATATGAGTTCATATGGAATTTCATGAGTTTGGTTAATTTTAATTGAGAAATTGATGAAATTGGTATATGTTAATATGCTTATTAGGTAATTACTTGATGCTATCTTCAACTTGTATATAATGTATGCATATAAATTCGAATTGATGGAGAAAAATAGTTACAGTAGATTATTTTTAAGAAAATATGAGTTTTCATGAAAATGGCCAAAATAGATTTTCAAAACTTGTGATTATCATTGTTTAAATGATTTTGTGTTTTGGAAGCATGCTTTATATATGTGTAATAGCGTATATATGTTTTTACAGAGTCTATAGTACTGTATTTTTGGCGTTGTTGGCTTGTTTGGGTTATTCGGTTAAATAGAGAGCCGTGGCTGTCTGCGTCTGGCCGAGCTGCTGCGCAGCTGCGCTGGTAGCAAGGTCTGGAGCAGCGCAGCTACGCCACTGGCCTATCCCAGATTCCTTCCCTGCGCAGCTGCGCCGGTTTTAAGGCAACTGGCTGCGCAGCTGCGCCGGGCACAGTGCTTGGGCAGTGAGTTTTGCTTACTTGGGCAGTTTTATTTGATAGTTTATGATAATTGGTTATGATAATGAGCATGAACTCAGTGGCTATAACATGTTGCTAGTATGAGTTGGACAATTTCATAATCAGAGAAAAGAATTTTGAAAACCTTAATTAAACTATAATTGTTTGATAATAAAATGAGTTACTTAATTTGATTAATTATAATTAAGAGTAAGTGTTTAATTTAAAGTATAATTTTTTTAAGTTATAATGAGTATTAGTTGATTTATTTTAATCAATTAGATGTTAATTTAAATTATAATTTATGTAATTATAATTTAATAAATGCATGATTATTATAAATTACAATTGATAAATACATGATTAATTGTAAATTGTGTAATTATGATGCATGATATAGTTTAATTAACTATTAATTATGAAATTTTGATAATTTAAAAGGTAATTATAATTGAGTAATTATAATTTGATTAAGTGTTTAAATTATAATTATTTAATTATAATTTAGCTAAAATACATAATTAATTTAATTATGTGAGTATGTGTGATGTAATTAATTATGTGATAGTTGATTATTTATTTAATTAGAGTGAGTTAACCGTGAGGGTTAACCACTTATGTGAATTAGTTATGTGTTAACTAATTTAGGTTTTTGTGACTTAATATATATGTGTAGGAAGTATTAAAGTACGTGAATTGTGTTAAGTAGCTTGCGCTTAAGGCAAGTATGACGACCAAAACTTAAAGTTCTAGTGATGTTCTGTCATCTGAATTATATAAAGAGAAGCCAAGTGTGGCGTTATTGTTCAAAGTACTTCATAACTATTTGTTCAGTTATTGAACTGAAATCATATCATTCTTAATTGTGCTATTGTTGAATTGTTAAACTTGCTGGGCAATTTAATGCTCATTCCTTGCTTCAACTATATGATTTCAACTAGGGTTGTTGTAACGGAGCATCCAGTAAAGGAAAAGACTAAAGGAAGATTTAGAAGTGTATGTACCGGAACAATGTTATTATGTAATGTGAAATATTATGATGGTAGGAACATGTAGTGGGTAAGAATCTGGGGTTTGAAGGTTTTGATGTAATAATATAAGTTTAGGTTTGTATCAGTAAGCTTGTATTATTGAGGGTTTGTTGAATGTTGTAGCACCGCGTAGCACCATCTTTAAGGTTGGAAGATACCTGAATTTGGGGGCGTCACAATGGATATGTTGTTATTCTTCAGGATATAATGACATATGTATGGAGTGTGATGTACTCGTGATGTACGAAATTTGGGTGTTAAGATTGACCAGATTTCGGGGCGTCACAGGTTCGTATCAGAGCTAATAGGTTATAAACCTTAGGTATGGGTACCTAAGGCTATAATCGGAGAGGGAAGAATAAGAAAATCGTTGAGTGAAACGATTAAGGAAGAAGATCACCACGTGATCATATTAAATCATAATAACAGATTTTCTGTTAAATGATGGATGAGTTATAGCTAAGTGTTATAATGAAATGGTACTGTGAATTAGTACAAGGAAAAAAACTCGGTAGAGTTGTAAAGGATAGGATACGAATTAAACCAAATTTGTTTTAAGAAAAGGGAAAGTTAGAAGGTTGTAAATTTCAATTGAGGACTCATGTGATAGTTGAGTTGTATGAACTTTTGTTTTAGGGCAAACGTTTGTGCTTTGGTGTAACAACAACTTAGTCTATTACAATGATAATCATTGAAATATTAATGTCGCGCTATCAATATGTTTATAACGAGAAGATGAATCTTTTCTCATATGTATATTATATAGTAGAATGTATTAAGGTAGGTGCGAGTTCTTAAAACTCATACTTATGAAAAGTTTGTGACTCATAGTTATATGCTATGTTTCTGAGCCCTAAGCGTATGGATAGTCCTTGATTTGTTCTTGGATTAAATATTGCGAAGATAAGTTCTTAAACACATATGGTTGTGGAAAGTTCCTAAACATATAAAGTGTGGTAAATTGATGAACTATACTAAGGTATAGGGATGTGGTAGACTAAAAATGTATCATTTTCAGTATACTTAGTATTGAAGGTGTTAGAGAAGATTAAGAATTGTCGCAAGAAAGACAATGAACGAAGGTGGAGAAAAAGGATATTCTAAGTCTTCTAGCTATGCTAGATTTCAAAATTATTAACATTGCGCTGATCTATATGTTTTTGGAAAGAAAATATTGGTTTCAACTTTTGGAAACGAATGGATTTTAAAAAGGAACTATTCTTTGTATGTCTATGTTAATCATTTCGGCTAGACAGAGTTTGATTTGAAATATCAAAATGAATTTTGTATCTTCAGTGCATTTGATGCATAGGTGGTAAAAAGACAGAGTTATCAATGCATTAAACCTAGTGTGGGATGTGATCGTAAGATCATCAACACACTATGTCAGTATGTAGTATGACAAAGTCATAAACTGACGAAGTCCTCAACGTACTGTAAATCAGTACGATATCATGACGTCATTAAATGTTTTGAAGTATTGTGAAAGAATTTAAAAGGAGTAGTCAATGTCAATTGATTTGACTAGACGAATATTTCAAGTTGGTGTCCAATTTATTGGTATGGTCTGAGCTATTTGATTTGGCTAGACAAATGGTATGTCATGTTTAAAGAAAATCAAGCTTTCTTTGAGAAGTTGTACCAAGCCAAATTATTTTGGTGCGGAATCTGATAAATAAGTCTAAGGAGAACAAACCCCGAGATATGGGGATGGGCTAATCACCAAATTTATCGAAAAAAGTTGTTTACCTTCTTTGTGATTGTAAACGCACTGGGTGAGTAAGGATGGTTTATGGTGAAATATTGTTAAACCTAGTAAGAGATCATGTAACGACCCCAAAATTCATACAATAAGTATAAAGATTGAGTTCCTTACTCAATCCACATTTTTACTCAATCAATGAAATCATAAATTGACTTTATCATTTTATACTTACAACATATATAGCATATCATACTCTTTGCAATACAGTTTAAAATAATTCATCATCAAGTTCACATAGCAATTAGGAACTGAAAGACTTGCCTGGCTCGTAGATTACCAATTAACAAAAAACAACTTATAATTATCTGCACTTCATGAATCCTACACAACGTATTACCATACACATCAACTATTAGTCATATAGCAACGCTTAACAATCGTTTAAGTAAATTCTACTTTACATTTCATAATTCTCTCCCATTTGTTTAACATACTGTCAAATTATATATATAATTAATAATATAAATTAATTATCACATATCTAATTCTCATAATTAGTTAACCCTATTTAGGTTAACTCATTCCTCTTTAATTATTAAGTTAATAATTAATTATCACATAATTAATCACATCACATAATCATATTACATTTTCACATAATTAATCAACTAATAATTACGTACTCATATTAATTAAATTATAATTTAAACAAATTATAATTTAAATTACACATTCTCCTCAATTATAATTAATCAACTAATAATTTTATTTTATATTAATTAAATTATAATTAAACAAATTATAATTTAAATTAAACATTTATATTGATTAAAATTAATCAAACTCAATTTATGCATTTATATTAATTAAATTATAATTAAACCAATTATAATTTAAATTAAACAATTACTTTGATTATAATTAATCAATTTCAATCCATGCACTCATTAAATTATAATTAAAATGAATTATAATTTAAATTACACATTTACCTTAATTATAATTATTCAAATTATAATTACATATTAAATTATAATTAAACAAATTATAATTTAAGTTAAACATTTACTTTAATTATAATTATTCAAATTATATTTACATATTATATTTTATTAATATAATTCATTACTGTCCATTTAGTATTTAAATTTTATTAACATGCTTTATAAATTATTATATCATTAATATTATAAAACTTCACGTTTAAAAATTAGCTTTCTGCACTTCTGCAGGACCAGCGCGGCCGCGACACTGCGTAGACAGTTTTGACAGAGTCACGAACTTTGCAGAGAAAAAGCCAATTTGACTTATTTCTCCACACCAAATTTTGAATTTAGCACATATAATTCACATAAACTTTTATAAAATTATCAGTTTATGTTTCTAATCATATTCTAATACATATAACATCAAAACACATAATTTAAATACCAAATTTCATTAATTTTGAAGAAAAGATAATTTTCAGTGTTCTTGATGAAATTGAACACTACGAATTTATTTTTAAACCAATTCACATGATTTTAAACATATTGAATTCGTTTCTCATCATATTAACATACTCTACAATCAATTTACACAATAATATACAATCAAACATAAATTTTGATTTTAAAAGAACTATATATTTTCAAAACAAGTTTATTGTAACTTTTGATAAACATGAATTCTTCATGTTCATCATGTATACGTGAATTAACCAACTTAAACCATCGTACAATTTATATTTAAACAATTTATGAACACAATATATATGTATAATCATGTTATGAACACCATATAACATATCTATACATCAAAATAATAAATTTCCATAAAGTCTCATATTTACATTAACTAAAACTTGAAGAACATAAAACAAGTTTTTAAAACTCTAATGTTAGGAGTTATACCCTTATGAGTTGTGAGGAAGAAGGAGATGATGATTTCTTTGTTGATCTTCAACTCATCCTCTTTCTTTCTCCTTTTTCTTTCCTCTTTCTCTCTAACTTTTATTTTCTTTCTCTGTATTTCTCTGTTCTTGTTTTGATACTGATAAAACTCTAACTCTTGTTTTAATCTAACGTAATATACATATAATATAATATGCATATATTATACATATAATACATAATTATAAGATATATAACTTACATATATTAATTGTTGCTAATAAATATAATTATTACAATTAATTCATAAGTTATAATTTTTTTTTGAAATTTATATAGCCCTAAGGCTTGTTTGGAAAAAATAGCTTTAATTTAAAAACATGTTTTTAGTAGTTAAGACCCTGTTTGGCAAAACGGATTTATAACGGTGCAAGGACCTTGTTTGGCAAAACGGTTTTAAAAACTCTTTTAATTCTTTTAATAAATCCTTTAATACATATATTTAATGTTATACTTTAATTAATTAAATCTTAACATTCTAATTTAATTAATTAAAAGTTAACATCAATTAATCACATAACAATTATAATTACTCGCTAATTATAATTTCATGTAACAATTATCACATAACTTCATCTAATTTAATTATCCCAATTAAATTAGAACTATACCATAAAATTATTACATATTAATTAAATCAAATATTAAATAATCATTCAATTAATATATTACATTTAATTAAATTACTCCATAACACTCACATAATCATTTATTTAACTCAATAAATAAATCAATTAAAATATTTATTTAATTTAAATATTAAAATTAATATATAAACTTCTCTTCACACCAAATCACATATTTCACAATTTATGACACACATACACATTCTCAAACTCAAAATATCTTAAAATAAGAATTTTATTTATTAAATTCTCATTTATTAATTCTTAAAAAACCCGGGTTGTCACAGATCATGGTCTATAAGACCCCTCAACAACATATGAAATGTCTTAAAGGAATCCTTATATTCCTAACTATTCATTCTACTTCATAATTCATTATAAATTGTGAAGGTTCTTGAAAGTACAAAGGATGACAACTTCTTTAAAGAGAAGTTGAGAAAGAGATTATGCTAACAATTTCGAGGGCAAAATTTATAGAAGAAGGGGTGAATGTTATATCCCAAGAGATTTGAAGTATAGTTATCATGATGCTTAACATCTGATGATTATAACAGATAATGATCTTGGGGGGGGGGGGACATGTTGAAGAGATAATGAGAAGGAATAATTAGGTAAATACTTAACTGAATTAGTATGTTGAGATTTTTCAACGAAAATAAGAAGAAGTAAGACTAAAACCTTTGTTGAAGGTGGTAAGGATAACGCATTAAGGTATGAATGTGGTTTTAGAAATTCCGAGGATAGAATTTTTACAAGGAGGGAAGAATGTGACAACCCAAAAAATTGGATTGTCAAGAAAATAGGTTTAAAGAATTAATAGTTAATAATTTTTTTTTTAATAATTATATTATGTGTTATGTGTTTATTAGTCATTCTATGACATAGGATGACTAGAAACCGAGAGATTCTGGCTACGAGCTAGAATGAAAGAGTAAGAATTTTCAAGACGAAAATAAAAGAGTTCCGAGAAAAAAATATTTATGAGAAAAAGACAAAATAGACACTATTCACATGATGAAACCCTAAGGGTTAGGGTTTGAAAACACTAATCTTTTTTGGGAGATCGGGATGTCGGAATGACATTTTGTCGAAAGATTTGACGATAATATGTCGTGAAAAGTTATGTTAGCGGATAAAACTTTTTCTCGAAAAACGCGCAGAAATTGGATGAAATAAAAATGACGAAAAGTACGGTTATGCACTTTTCATTCGTTTAAATACGTTAGGGAAAAACGTGAAGGAAAACACTTAAGGTCAAAAAGTATTTTTAAGTTTTTCGAAGTTTCGAAGGATGTATAAAAGTTAATCGGTAGAAGAAAGAAGGAATATTCAAAAATATTTGAATTTCGAGAAACGCATAATGATAGGATTCTAAGACAAGATGGGATATTTAATAATATTTCAGTTATGGCTCATGAAGTTTTTGCTTGCGGACTTAAAACCTTAAAGGTTAGGTAAAGTGAAATCGAAGAAGAAAATGGTTAAGTGTAATAATAACGATTATTGCATATAACGAATACGAGTATAATACTAGTTATTATACGAGTATGGTACGAAGATGAATACGACGTATAACATGAATATCATACGAAGTATATACGATGAGAATACGATAAGTCTTAATGGACTTTAACTATTGGACTTGAGTTTTGTCAAGCCCAATTGGTGAATGATTAAGGCCCAATGATTAATAAATCAAGCCCAAGAATAAGCCCAATGGGAATTGATGTTAAGCCCAAATTAAGAACCGAACCCGTGGGTCGAACCGATGGGTCATCGGGTGGGTAAAACCCATGGGGCAAACCATGATAGCACATAAAAGTACATGGGGGAGACATGGTGGCCATGTGCTAGCACATGGGTAGCACATGGTGGCATGTGTAGCACATGGGATGACATGTGGGAGATATGGGGGGGGGGGTAAGGAGGTTTGCCTAAATGACCCTTATACCCTTGGTCTTGCAATTTCTATAAATAGCAAGCTTAAAATTTGAGTGGTGGTTTCACAAATCACCAACTTAGACATTTAAGAGAGAATTGAGAGGAAGAAGTAAGGGAAGAAGCAAAGGAAGCTACCTAAGATTATTGTTAAGAACAAAATCTAAGAACTCAAGAGGCACCAAGAGGTATAAGTGTTAAACCTTGAATTTTCATCTTCCTTCAATATTTAAATTGATAGAGAAGTGATTATTGGTAGAGTATAAATTGTAAGATATGATAAGATGGATATTAGTGGACTTTAAAACACTAATAACCAAGAACAAGTAAAACCATAATGGAATGGTTAAGAATTTAATGAAGAAATGAGTTAAAACCTTGAAATGGTTGTGAATGAATAAGTTAAACCATAATTGAATGGTTAAGGAACTTAAAGAAGAACGCCATTAAAACTTAGATGTTATGATAGTTAGAATCATAGATGAATAACCAATGGATTGATTCCATTTAGTTTGGAGTAAAAATCTCGAGTAACGAAGTTATAGCGAAGTTTACGAGATTAATTGTTAATCGCCGAATCGTAAATTTTCCCGGAATGAAAGTCAAAAGTCGTCGTTTAACTTGGAAACCTTGGTTTTAGATGGCATATCGTAGAATTAGGTAAATAAGACTTGTGAGAGCAAGAACGAACGAATTCAGACTTCAAACGAAGAATTGAGTGTCGGACGTTCACGAACGTTTTACGAACATGTAAAAATGGACGAAACGGCGAATTTTTCATCAACAGATTCAGAAATTGAATCTGACTGGATAGAATCATAGAATATATGATGTATGAACTAATGGTTTTGGAATGAGCCAATTCCGAGTTATAACGATCGCGTTACGAGCTCGGGAAGTTCATATGTTGAAAAAAAATAAATCAAAGAGACAAGGCCGACGCCGCAGCGCAGCCCATGCCTACGAAGTTGGCGCTGCAGCGCCAGACCTAGGAGCTAGACACTGTAAGCCGACGCTGCAGCGCCGAGTTTAACACTTAGGGTGGCGCCACAGCTCCCTTAAGTGGAAAATTTCTGACTAGAGATTTTTATAACCTAACTTTTTACATGGTAATTGTGGGGCAAGTAAATGATTAATATTCATGAAGAGAGAACCCTTAAACAACATGTTTAAGGATGGTTTTAAGAATTAAATATTGAATAAATGTATTTAAATTTAAAACTCAAAATTCAAAAACGTAAACGGTGAATCGTAGTAGAGTTTAATGCGCGCCTTAAGGTTACATGATATGTAATAGAGATGTGACATACGAGAATGTTAAGAAGTGAAGATAAAACATATGTAATTTCTATACGGAGTCCGATAACGGTAATCCGGTGGAAATGTGTGCGACCTAGCGAACCCATTAGGGTTTTGTTTGTCGTTGTGTCTAACGAAGATTGACGAGAATCAGTTTATGACATATGAATATTAATAAGCCATAGCGAACGGTAATAAGAGAATGAAAAATAACGTATAACGTTGAAAAGATGAGTTAATTATAATAACTTGGATAACATTCCGAGTCAGATATATCGGACGTTGTAAGATATGTAATGAGGATTAACTTAACGAACATTACAGTTATAATGGTTCGGATAAGTTAAGTCTAAGTTGTAATACAATTGTAGTATATAATGGTTGAGATATAATATCTAGGCTAAACGATTCTGGCAGAGAGCGACGGTTAATACGGACTAGCAACCGATCTAACTCATTGTGAAAGATAGTGTAGACGAGATGGGAAACTAGTTTGTTGGTTGTTTGTGGGAATACACTCAGTGTACTATATTGAATACTGTTAGAGACTCGATGTGTGCTAAGTATAATGTTATTAAAAGAATAGAAGAAGTGAATATGGGGGGTTGGTCGCATAAACTTAGATTACAAGAACGCGAACCATAAGAAGTAAAGTGAAGTTTAAACTAATGCATAAGTCAAGTATATGACTAATGGATATGTGTTTTCCTTATGTGTTATATAGGGATTGTGATGAATGGTATAGCGTAAGAAGTATGTGTGACACCCCCAAATTCGGGTACTTCGTTTTCACATGATTTGGTGTTCACTTTCTAATTAAAACATACATCTACCCAATAATAAAGAATTGAAAAGTAAATTACAACCTTTATAAATACTTAAATAAAATTTTCCTTATGAAAAAGGATTACGACTTAGTCCAAAATTATCCTAGGTTTGCTAACCTTAACATAACAAATAAGTGCAGAAATAAAATATCATAAACTAGTCTTATTACAATCAAGATTGAACACAACAAGCCTTTACTTGCTCATCTTTTCTTTCCCTTTACTTGTTGACGGTATGTCAATATTCTCGGCTTTAACTGCAAGAGTTATAAAAATACGCAAGAGTGAGCAAACAAAAGCTCACTTGAAATATACAATGATATACCATGACTGAATATCTTCAAGAGAGTTTGAATAACTTCACTTCCATAAAAATAAAGAATTGAATAATAATTCTTTATCATATTTAAAATTCGAATATAGAATTTATCTGAGGGTCACACGACCTTGAACTATGTCCTAGGTTATAAATATTTCTATTTAAACCTTTAATAGTCATTATTGAGGCTATGGACCTTTAACTCGTACTTAGGGGGATCAGCCCTTCGTACCATGTATTGTGCACAAACATTCAATGCTTTCGTGTACTAACCTCCCCTAATAAATAGGGTTGTTCATCTCAGTATTTGAGTACAAGTACACACTAAAGAAAGTATGGTTTGGATAACTAAAAGGAAATTTGGAGTTTTAACTACCATCAACTAAGGAGTAGTTGAATCGACTCACAATACTTTAATAGTTCGATAATATAAGAATCATGAACCAAATGTATGGTACAACAATAGATTTCATAATAACTGGACATGCTTTGGAATAACTTAAAGCATTAGAAAGATTGGTGGATCTTGCTTGAACAATTTGGTGAAGATCACAATATTATGACAATAACGCATTATGAACATTAGAATACAATATAACTTGTACAATACATAACAAGTTAAGAATCAAAAATAAACTTGCGTGATATAATGAGAAAGGGTTAGAGAACTTGCACAATGAAAAGATACAATGATAAATCTTGCATAACGTATAAGAACAAGGATTAGAAAACTTGCTCAAGTAAAAGATAAGGAGTAGAGAACTTGCCTCAAGCGCAAGCTACACTTTACTATTATAAACCACTTCCACAATTATCCTACATACCACGTTACGTTTAAAACATCTATTAGTACCCAACTATAATGTTTAAACCGTCGAACTTGATACTCAAGTCCAACTCACAACGTTGTTTGCAACATAGGTTGCTAACTAGCCACATACATGAGTCTATACTCACAACATACATTTCACAAGCTTATAACGCTTTAAATCATTATGTGTACCTTATGAAAGTATTACACCCATGCACATGTAATACATTCATATAAGACTTCAAGTTATCTTAAACACATCAAAAGTAGGTTATCTCATTACTTATTACACTTACAAGCCATGAAAATAAGTTAGCTAAACAAACGCGGCATGAAAACTCAACGAAGCAAAAACAAATTTCCCAGGTAGCAAGGTGCTTCGCTGGGCTGGGTCCTCCATGGGTGAAAGCCCCGCTGGGGTGGGGCCCACTGCTGTGGGAACCCCTCAGCTCGCGAACAGCAGAGAAATAAGCCAATTTGGCTTATTTTTCCACACCAAAGTTCGATTTTTCTCAACATGATGAACATGAAACTTGATAACAACAAAATTTTGGACTCTTTAACATGATTATAACATATAAAATCCTTACAACACATAATCAAAACCAAGTTTTTATGATTTTTTTGAAGAAAACTACAATATTAAGCGTTCTTGACAAAATTTGCTATTACGAATTTGTTTTTCAATCAATTCATGTTATTCCAATTGGCAATAACTCTAATTCCTAACATATTAACATAACTCATGATCAATTTAAATAATAATCCATAATCAAACACCAATTTGATAGTTCAAAGGCTATTCTTTCAAAATTAGTTACAGTAAATCATTATGAACATAATTTATTCTTGTTTATCAAAATTGCATGGATTGAATTGTTAAAAAAACCATATAACCCATATAATAACATCAATATATATATATATATATATATATATATACATCACATATATACATCATGATCACATAATTTACACAAAAGGCTTTTACAAAGAAGTTCTTTTATAAAGAAACATGGAATATATAAAACACACAATAGAGAAGATTTAAGTATGGAGATTATACCCTTTTCTAGCTTGGATAGGAGAAGAGATGGAGATGATGATGGTGTATTGTTCTTCTCTTGCTTTCTCAAAGCTTCTTCTTCTCTCTCTTCTTCCTCTTCTTCTTCTATGAGTATTCTCTCTCACTCTCTCTGTTTTCTTTCTTTCTTTGTTTTCTAAAACTAACGTATGTTTTGTATAACATATATATCTGATATACATATAACTATATAAAACATATAACTCCTATATATTAATTATATACACTAACTACTATTTAATATATAGGTTACAAGAATTTGAAAAGTCTAAGGCTATGTTTGGCAAAACAAAATTATTTTAAAAACAAATTCTTTTATTAACTAAGGCCATGTTTGGTAAAATAAGTTTAAAACAAAAGTAAGGCCTTGTTTGGTAAAATTAATTAAAACTCCTTTTCAATTCTTTTAATAAATCTTTAATCCATAGATTAAATGCTACACTTATTTAATTAAATTGCAACCTTCTAATTTAATTAAATATAAACTAACATTCATTAATTAATTAAAAATGCACATAATACTCAATTGTCACACTTGCAATTCTCTTATTAAACATAATTCATGTAACAATTAGTAATTTGCTATACACACTTAGCGCATAATATTATTCTAATTTAAATTAGAATTATACAACACCATTTCTTTCATATCAATTTAATAAATTCTATTGCACTTAATTAAATTATCCACAACAATCACACACTTTATAAATTACATAATTTATTTATTTAGCTCAATAAATAAATTTAATAAAATATTTATTTAATTCAATAAATATTTATGATTAATATATAAAATTCTCATTCGTTACAATCTTCCCTCCTTAAAAGGATTCTATCCCCAGAATCACAACATAAAAAAAAATCTCATCTATTACATTCTTCCCCCTTTAAAAGGATTCTGTCTCCAGAATCAATATATAAGGGGTTACACAAATAATTAAGCAAATAATTGAGGATACGATTTTCTCATTACATCTTCGAGTTCCCACATGGCTTTTTCAGCACTGTGGTTCCTCCAGATTACCTTAACAGAAGGTATCACTTTATTCCTAAGTACTTGTTCTTTTCTATCAACTATTTGAACAGGCACTTCTTTATATGTTAAGTCTTTATCGAATTGTAAAGGCTCGTATTCTATTACATGTTTGTAGTCGTGCTTGTAAGGTCTCAACATAGAAATGTGGAAGAAGTTATGTATATTCTTTAGCTCCGGAGGTAACGCCACCTCGTAAGCTACCTCGCCCACCTTTCGTAGTACCTCGAAAGGTCCAATAAATCAGGGACTCAGCTTCCCCTTCTTGCCAAATTGAATTTTTTCATTCCAGGGAGATACCTTCAGGAAAACGAAGCTTCCTGGTAAGAATTCTCGATTCTGTCGATGTTGATCGGCATATTTCTTTTGTCTGTCTTAAACAGCAACCAATCTTGCCCTGATCAGCTTCACGATCTCAACAGTTTGTTGTACCAATTCTGGTCCAAACAATTGACGTTCATCGACTTCATCCCAGCACATGGGAGTTCTGCATTTTCTGCCGTATAATGCTTCGTAAGACGGCGTGCCGATACTTGCGTGGTAATTATTATTATTGGCGAACTCCACCAATGGTAGATGATCATCCCAGCTTCCCTTGAAGTCCATCACGCAAGCTCTGAGCATATCCTCTAGCGTCTGAATCGTTCTCTCGCTCTGGCCATCAGTATGAGGATGGTATGTTGTACTCATTCGCAATTGCGTTCCCAGACACTCTTGCAACCGCTTCCAGAAATTTAACGTAAAACGTAGATCTCTGTCGGACACAATTGACACTGGAACACTGTGTTGAGATATAATCTCCTTGATGTATAGCTTTGCTAACTGGTCAAGGTTGTATTTAATTCTGATTGGTAGAAAGTGGGCTGACTTCGTCAGTCGATCTACTATCACTCATATCGCATCAAAACCCTTCTGAGTTGCTGGAAGACCAATCACGAATTCCATCGTGATATGCTCCCACTTCCACTCTAGAATTTCCAACGGTTGTAGCAATCCGCTAGGTCTTTGGTGTTTTGCTTTAACTTTTTGACACGTTAAGTATTTCGCAACTCATTCAGCAACATCCCCCTTCATATTCGGCCACCAAAAATGGTGCCTGAGATCCTGGTACATCTTCGTACTCCTAGGGTGAATAAAATATCTCGAGCTGTGAGATTCGCTCAAAATATCTTCTTTAGGCTTTTGGTACTGGTGGTACCCAGATTCTACCTTCAAATCGTAGCAGTCCTTTGTATCGATCTTGAACTTGAACTCTTCGTCATCTGCTATTCTCTTCCGAATCTTCTCGCATTCTTCGTCGTGAAGTTGTGCTTCTTTTACTTTGTCTACCAGAGTAGAACCAGTAGTTACTTGAAATAACTTCTCATCCAACTCTTTCAGAAACTTCACTTCCAGCTCTAATCTAGCCATCTGTTCTATCAACTGATCCTGATTAGTTAACATGTTCAGCTTCTCCCGACCTTTTCTGCTCAAAGCGTAGGCGACGACGTTAGCTTTACCCGGATGGTAAAGTATTTCGCAGACGTAGTCCTTGATCAGTTCCAACCATCTTCTCTGGCGCATGTTCAAATCCTTCTGGGTGAAAATATACTTCAGACTCTTATGATCTGTGTATATTTCACACCTCTCTCCATATAAGTAGTGTCTCCATATCTTTAGAGCAAACAGTACTTCTAAATCATGGGTCAGATACCCCTTCTCGTAATCCTTCAGCTGACGTAACGTATAGGCAATGACTTTGTCGCTCTGCATCAGCACACAGCCTAATCCCTTATGTGAGGCATCACTATAAACTACAAAATTTCCAATACTATCCTGGCAAGGACAACACAGGCGCAGTACTCAACCTCTTCTTCAGTTCCTGAAAACTTTCCTCACACTTTTTTGTCCAAATAACTTAACTATTTTACGAGTCAAATTCGTCAACGGGGTTGCGATCTTGGAAAAATCTTGGATAAATCTTTGGTAATAACCTGCCAATCCCAAGACACTCCTCACTTCAGACGGCATCTTTGACTGCTCCCAATTCATTACAGCTTCAACCTTCGACGGATCTACCGAAATCCCATCCTTGTCGATCACGTAGCCAAGAAATTGCACACGTTCCAACCAGAATTCACATTTCGAGAATTTTGCGTATAGCTTTTCCCGTCTAAGTGATTCCAACGTCAGCCTTAAATGTTCGGTGTGTTCCTTCTCGGTCTTAGAATAAACTAGGATGTCATCTATGAACACCACTACGAACTTATCTAGGAACGGCTTGAACACCCTATTCATTAAGTCCATAAATGCAGCTGGGGCATTCGTTAGACCAAATGACATCACTAAGAACTCGTAATGTCCATACCGAGTTCGAAAAGCCATTTTTGGTATATCTTCTCTCCTCACCTTCAACTGATGATACCCGCTTCTCAAATCGATTTTTGAGAAGTATCTAGCACCCTTCAGTTGATCGAACAAGTCATCGATCCTAGGTAAAGGATACCTATTCTTGATCGTAACTTTGTTCAACTCCCTCTAATTAATGAAAAGCCGCATCGATCCATCCTTCTTCTTCACGAATAAAACTGGCGCTCCCCACGGCGAAACGCTCGATTGAATATACTTCTTGTCCAGCAGTTCTTGCAGTTGAACCATCAGTTCCTTCATCTCGACTGGAGCCATTCGGTAGGGAGCATTCGAAATTGGAGTAGTTCCCAGTGCTAAGTCGATCACGAACTCTATCTCCCTATCTGGTGGAAGTCCTGGCAAATCGTCCGAAAACATGTCCGCAAACTCCCTAACCACTGATATCTCTTCTATCTTCGGGCTCTCCTTACCCGTATCTACTGTGTAGGCTAGATATCCCACACAGCCTTACGTCAAAAGTATCTTAGCTTGCATGATCGTCAGACAACTCGTTTATCTAGGCAATTTATTACCATAGAACACTACCTTCGACGGAGTCGTAAGGTTTACCGACTTCTTCTGACAATCGATTACCGCCCCATGGTTGAACAACCAGTTCATACTCTGTATGACATCGAATTCCCCAAGTTTTATCATAATCAAATCTACCCTTAATTCCTGACCCTTAATGTCCAATCTACAGTTCCTGTAAACAAACCTAATAGGAATAATCTCCCTATTCACAATCTCTATGTTTAAGGGGTAAACTAAATCATCTTTAGGTAAGTCTAGGGTCTTAGCAAAATCATCATATATGAATGAACAAGTAGCACCCGAATCAAATAAGACATATGTATTTATACAATTGATCAAAATAATACCTGCCATCACATCTTTTGATTGCACAGCGTCCTGGACCGTCATATTGAATGTGCGGGCAGTGGGTCGAACGGCTTGCAGTGGTCCAACGATAGTCAGAGTGCTGCCGTTGCCATTTCCTCCATTCCCTGTTGACCTTGCCGCTGGCTTCTTTGGGCAGCTATGAGCCATGTTATCCTTGGATCCACAAGTGTAACAAGCTCCCTTCTTCAGGTTTGGGCAATTCAGTGGGATGTGGCCTTCCTGACCACAGTTGTAGCACACCCGTTTCCCTTTCATGCACACTCCAGTGTGACTCTTCCCACATGTAGCACATGCTTCGAGCTTCCTCTTCTGCTGGCCTCCCTACTGACTCCCAGCAGAGGTGTTGTCGTTCCACTTTCTTTTTTGATGGATAGCCCCGCTACCACCAGCCTTGTTTTCCGTCTCAATCTTCTTCTTCTTGTTCTGGTTGAATTTAGTCACGGCGTCACTCCCTCTTTCAGCAAGAATGGTCTTTTCTAGCACAACTACAAACGTGCACAGCTGGAACATGGAAACCTTGCTATAGAGCCAAGGTTTCAGTCCCCGCTCAAACCTCCTTGCCTTCCTAGCGTCAGTGCTGACCTGGTAAGTAGCGAACCTGGCCAACTCGTTAAACTTTGTGGCGTATTCCGACACTGTCATCCCTCCCTGCTTAAGCTCTAGGAATTGGACCTCCATCTGGTCTTGCGAGTTAACCGAAAAGTACATTTCAAAGAACATCTCTTTGAAACGCTCCCACGGAATCACTCCTTCACCTTCTCTGGTCTTGTTGGCTTGCCACCAAAAACTAGCATCTGACTTCAACATAAAAGTCACGAATGCCATTTTCTGGTCTTCACCAACTCTAGCAACATCGAAGACCTTCTCCATTTCCATTACCCACGTCTGGGCATCTATAGGGTTTACCGATCCCTTGAACTCTGGAGGTCCTACTACCTTAAACTATTTAAATGTTGTGCCCTGCACTTGCGGTTGGTTTGCAAGGGCTCCTGTCAGTAGGTTCACCAACTATTGAACCGAGTTGGGATTCATCGCATCGTTATTATTGTTGTTGTTCGTCGAACCCTCGGGATTTTGACATGTAGGTCTTCTTGTAGGAGGCATTTTTTGCTAAGAAATATTACTATTAGCTCCTCTACTAAATTCTTAAGTATCCAAGTTCAACTCTAAACATTTAAATAACTCAGTTCGTATCTAAACACATAGCACATCAATAACTTCTTTTATTCATTACTTGTAGTTTTTGAAAAACATAGAATAGATAGCATCTCTGCTATTTACATCATCTTTCCTAAACTGAAACAATTTGCAGGATTACATTATTATCTCATCCCATTCTTATCTCAAATTATGGGATTTATATTTATTTATTACAAAAAGAAACACCTAATTTAAAAGCTCTAATGTCTAGGCATATTTAGATGTCGCACAACCTCTCTGCGTTATTCCTCCATCACCCTAAACACTGTTCTTCGGTCCACCACATACCATGGTAAACCTTGGAACTTAGCTGGGTAATAGAAGACATGATCCTGGACCCTATCTATGGCCGTATGGAATGCGTATTCTATTTCCCTCAGCTTGGCCCTCTTGGCTTCGGCCTCATCTTCAGCTCGGTCGGCTCGTTGAGTAGCCCTCAAGCTTGTTTCCTCCGCTCTAGCACGCTTTGTTGACTCCTCCTGGATGTCTTGCTTTAGCTTTGCTAGCTCGACTCGGGCCTCGTCTCTATCATTCTCTATGTGAATTAGCTTCCACTGCGCTTCTCCTAGCTCACTATCCATCTCTTCGATAGTCTCGTCCTACTGCTGGATGGTTTCTTCGAGCTCTCCGACTCTACCATGTAGCTCCACGTTACTATCGTAGATTGCCTCGTACATCTCAGCATTAGTAAAGTGAGGTGGGAATTCCTCTTCGGGATCCTGTTCCTCCTCTGACTCATCTTCATCCTCCTCCTCTTGAATAGGTGTCAGCTCATGCTCTCGACCAGCTACGGTGATCATTGGAGATGGCTCTCTCCTAACCAGCTGCTCCCAGACAACATGGATGTCTCGGGGCTCCTCCTCCCAAGGCACCTGAGGTAACTCCTCTCTATCCTGACTGGACTCTCCAATGTTCGTCATACTGACAAAAGAATTTTAAAGTTTATTATTATGTGATATCAAGTCGTCACTCTCTGAATACTTAAACGTAAACACATAGCACATAAAGTAATTTATTATCTTTACCTATCACCACTATCTTTTCAATATTTTTTATAAGGCTACTACCTTAGGTTTTTTCCCCCACCTAAGGTTCATAACCTACTGCTTTCATACCAACCTGTGACACCCCCAAATCCAGGGTACTTCGTTTCCATATGATTTGATGTTCACTTTCTAATTAAAACATACATCTACCCAATAATAAAGAATTGAAAAGTAAATTACAACCTTTATAAATACTTAAATAAAATCTTCCTTATGAAAAAGGATTAAAACTTAGTCCAAAATTATCCCAGGTTTGCTAACCTTAACATAACAAATAAGTGTGGAAATAAAATATCATAAACTAGTTTTATTACAATCAAGATTGAAAACAACAAGCCTTCACTTGCTTATCTTTTCTTTCCCTTTACTTGTTGACGGTATGTCAACATTCTCGGCTTTAAGTGCAAGAGTTATAAAAATACGCAAGAGTGAGCAAACAAAGGCTCACTTGAAATATACAATGATATGCCATGACTGAATATCTTCAAGAGAGTTTGAATAACTTCACTTCCATCAAAATAAAGAATTGAATAATAATTCTTCAATTATATTTAAAATTCGAATATAGAATTTATCTAAGGGTCACACGACCTTGAACTATGTCCTAAGTTATAAATATTTCTATTTAAACCTTTAACAGTCATTGAGACTACGGACCTTTAACTTGTACTTAGGGGGATCAGCCCTTCGTACCATGTATTGTGCACAAAGATTCAACGCTTTCGCGTTGTAACCTCTCCTAATAAATAGGGTTGTTCATCTCAGTATTTGAGTACAAGTCCGCACCAAAGAAAGTATGGTTTGGATAACTAAAAGGAAATTTGGAGTTTCACCTATCATCAACTAAGGAGTAGTTGAATGGACTCACAATACTTAAACAGTTCGATAATATAAGAATCATGAACCAAATGTATGATACAACAATAGATTTCATAATAACTGGACATGCTTTGAAATAACTTAAAGCATTCGAAAGATTGGTGGATCTTGCTTGAACAATTTGGTCAAGATCACAACATTATGACAATAACGCATTATGAACATTAGAATACAATATAACTTGTACAATACATAACAAGTTAAGAATCGAAAATAAACTTACGTGATATAATGAGCAAAGGTAAGAGAACTTGCACAATGAAAAGATACAATGATAAAGCTTGCGTAACGTATAAGAAAAAGGATTAGAAAACTTGCTCAAGTAAAAGATAAGGAGTAGAGAACTTGCCTCAAACGCAAGCTACACTTTACTATTACAAACCACTTCCACAATTATCCTACATATCACGTTACATTTAAAACATCTATTAGTACCCAACTATAACGTTTAAATCGTCAAACTTCATACTCAAGTCCAACTCACAACGTTGTTTGCAACATAGGTTGCTAACTAGCCACATACGTGAGTCTATACTCACGACATACATTTCACAAGCATATAACACTTTAAATCATTATGTGTACCTTATGAAAGTAATACACCCATACACATGTAATACATTCATATAAGATTTCAAGTTATCTTAAACACATCAAAAGTAGGTTCTCTTATTACCTATTACACTTAACAAGCCATGAAAATAAGTTAGCTAAACAAACGCGACATGAAAACTTAATGAAGCGAAAACAAATTTCCCGAGCAGCAAGGTGCCCTGTTGGGGCGGGTCCTCCATGGGTTAAAGCCCCTCTGGGGCGGGCCCACTGCTGTGGGAACCCCCCAGCTTGTGAATGGCAGAGAAATAAGCTAATTTGGCTTATTTCTCCACACCAAAGTCCGATTTTTCTCAACATGATGAACATGAAACTTGATAACAACAAAATTTTGTACTCTTTAACATGATTATAACATATAAAATCCTTACAACACATAATCAAAACCAAGTTTTCATGATTTTTTTGAAGAAAACTACAATATCAAGCGTTCTTGACAAAATTTGCTATTACAAATTCGTTTTTCAATCAATTCATGTTATTCCAATTGCAATAACTCTAATTCTTAACATATTAACATAACCCATGATCAATTTAAACAATAATCCATAATCAAACACCAATTTGATAGTTCAAAGGCTATTCTTTCAAAATTAGTTTACAGTAAATCATTATGAACATAATTTCTTCTTGTTTATCGAAATTACATGGATTGAATTGTTAAAACAACCATATAACCCATATAATAACATCAATATATATATACATCACATATATACATCATGATCACATAATTTACACAAAAGGCTTTTACAAAGAAGTTCTTTTATGAAGAAACATGGAATATGTAAAACACAAAATAGAGAAGATTTCAGCATGGAGATTATACCATTTTCTAGCTTGGATAGGAGAAGAGATAGAGATGATGATGGTCTATTGTTCTTCTCTTGATTTCTCAAAGCTTCTTATTCTATGACTATTCTCTCTAACTCTATCTGTTTTCTTTCTTTCTTTGTTTTTTAAAACTAACGTATCTTTTGTATAACATATATATCTGATATACATATATTATACATTTAACTATATAAAACATATAACTCCTATATATTAATTATATACACTAACTACTATTTAATATATAGGTTACAAGAATTTGAAAAGTCTAAGGCCATGTTTGGCAAAACAAAATTATTTTAAAAACAAATTCTTTTATTAACTAAGGCCATGTTTGGTAAAACAAGTTTAAAACAAAAGTAAGGCCTTGTTTGGTAAAATCAATTAAAACTCCTTTTCAATTCTTTTAATAAATCTTTAATTTATAGATTAAATGCTACACTTATTTAATTAAATTGCAACCTTCTAATTTAATTAAATATAAACTAACATTCATTAATTAATTAAAAATGCACATAATACTCAATTGTCACACTTGCAATTCTCTTATTAAACATAATTCATGTAACAATTAGTAATTTACTATACATACTTAACACATAATATTATTCTAATTTAATTATTCTTATTTAAATTAGAATTATACAACACTATTTCTTTCATATCAATTTAATAAATTCTATTGCATGCACTTAGTTAAATTATCCACAACAATCACAAATTACGTAATTTATTTATTTAGCTCAATAAATAAATTCAACAAAACATTTATTTAATTCATTAAATATTTACGATTAATATATAAAATTCTCATTCGTTACAGTATGCAGCGCTAAGGCAAGTTTTCTAACTTCATTCATATTTTATTATGAATGTTAGTTTCTTAACTTTCTCAGATGTTGAACATGAGAAGGTATTTCGTATGTGCAAATGTGTGATATTTGTACAAGGTGTTGGTATGTATGAGGTCTTGTGCCACAATGTTAACATTTTGGTGTTTCTGTGAAATTAATTATTATGTGATTGAACTTCTTTATGTTAAGAAATTTGGTTTATTCATAAACCATTATTGTTAAGTCTGTGCTAATGAATCTAGCCAGACATAATGTATATGAACAAGTAGAAAATGAAAGTATGACAAAGGAAATATAATGAATGTTTTAAAATGATAGGGATCAGAATGTATTCCTATTATTCGAGATGCTTCTTAACATTGTTCGGTTATTGAAGTCTAAAAAGAATTTTGATTCTTGCTTTGGTTGTTATTAAACTGCTACGACTTGTTGAGCAATTGAATGCTCACACTTGCTTGAATTAAAAACATTTTCAGCGAACGACGGTAGTATGTATTAAAGGACCCTATGAAGATCAAGATTATCGATGTCCTGCTATGGTTGCGAGTACCATTAGCGTCACAAGATGAAGTGTCATTCGTCGTATGAATGAGCATGAAGATCAAGACAAGACTTATAGAATAGTTAGTTAAACTATTTTGTAGATATGGTGACTAGTTAAGTCACACTTGTAAGATGATAAGAATAATATAATTATCATTATTTGTAATGAATGAAGGTTTTCAGGTAATAGAACCTGGGAATTGAATGGATATGTTGTTATTCTTCAAGATATAATAACATATGTATGGAGTGTGATGTACTCGTGATGTACAGAATCTGAGTGTGAAGATAGACCGAATTTCGGGGGGTCAGATTCTTAGTCAGTTACTTTATTTTAAAATTCAAAAGCCACTAAGGCTTGTTTGGCAAAACTAGATTAAAATAGGAATTTCAAAAGTCTTAAGCCTTGTTTGGTAAAACTAAATTAAACTTCTTTTAATTTATTTTAATAACTCATTTACTATATAGTTTTAATTGTCACACTTTATTCAATTAAATTCTAATATTCAAATTCAATTAAATTAAAGTTAGTATCAACTTATTAAATCAAATGGCCACATATATCAAATTGCTACACAATTATAATTTATTTATTAATCATAATTTCATGTAATAAATTAGTAAATCTCTAATTTAATTATTAAATTAAATTATACATCACTATAATTATTCATCAATTCATTAAATCATTACTACAAAATTAAAACTTAATATTTCACCTAATTTAATTATCCCAATTAAATTAAAACTTCAACTACAAAATTACTAAACATCAACTTAATTAATATATTACACTTAATTAAATTACTCCACAACAAAATCACATCACTTAATTAATTATTCAACTCAATAAATAAATCAACTAAAATATTTATTTAATTCAATAAATATCTAAAATCAAATACATAAATCTCAATCGTTACAATAATAACTCAAACACATTGACAAGCAATCAATAAACTTCTTATATTATTATGCCTCTGCTTGTAGCATAACACTACAACGTTAGTCATTACATGGCTTTAGCCATTTACAACAATATCCCGTAATTGCTTTCCAAAATTTGGGATTTACAAAAGACTACCCTTTGTTTATACAAAAGAGGGTTTTACGTCACTACTGGCTACACAATATTTACATAGCTACAATAACTGGACTACATCTGTCTAACGGCATTGGCGTAATTCGCATCGGCCATACTGACCACTATATCCTGGCTAATAGTATGCCGAGTCTGCCCTTCCTCCACCGGATACTCAACAATCTGATGTTGGTAATCCTGATGCGAACTCCTATGAATATAGCACATTCAACTTATCTTCTACTTCTTGTTTAGAAGATCTTCCTTCAGTTCCTGGACCTCAAGTTTATGATCTCGAACCTTATCCTTAGCTAGCACTTTCTCATCGTGCTTGACCTCCCAGAAGACCTCCATATCCTGTAACGAATGAGAATTATATATATGAATTTTAATATTTATTGAATTAAATAAATATTTTATTGATTTATTTATTGAGTTAAATAAATAATTTATGTAATTGTTGTGGAGTAATTTAATTAAGTGCAATATGTTAATTAAACGAATGAGAATTTTATATACGAATTTTAATATTTATTGAATTAAATAAATATTTTAATTGATTTATTTATTGAGTTAAATAAATAATTTATGTAATTGTTGTGGAGTAATTTAATTAAGTGCAATATGTTAATTAAATGAATAATTAATATTAAATTATTATGTAAGCAATTTTATGGTATAGTTCTAATATAATTGAGATAATTAAATTAAATGAATATTATGTGGTAATTGTTAAATGAGATCATGATTAGCAAGTAATTATAATTGTTATGTGGTAAATTTTATTTGATTAATTGATGATAGCTTTAATTTAATTAAATTAGAATGTTAAGATTTAATTAATTAAAGGGTAACATTGAAAGTATGTGTTAAAAGGATTGATTAAAATAAAATATAAAGAGTTTTAAAGAGTTTTTTCAAACAAGGCCCTTACACCTGTTTTAATTTCGTTTTGCCAAATAGAGCCTTGACTGCTAAAAATCTGTTTTAAAATAAACTGTTTTGCCAAACAAGCTTTATGGCTTTTAAAATTCAAAATAAATTGTAACTGATATATACTTAATATAGTTATTATATTTTTGTCAGTTACAATATATGTATTATATTCTATATATAATACATATATATATATATCAGTTATAGTTAGTCAGTGTTAGAACAAAGATAGAAAATTACAGATTAGTTTAGAGAGAAAAGAGAGAAGAAGAAGAATAAGGAGGAGGAAGCCTTGCTAAGCCAAAACAATCATCATCATCTTCTTCTTCCTCACAATTCAAAAAGGGTATAATTTTTAACTTTATAGTTTTTAAAATTATGTTTCATGTTCTTCATGATTTTAGTTCTCTATATATATATGAATTATCATGAATTTGATGTAAACATGATATATATATATATATATATATATATATATATAATGTGTTACAAATTGTTTATATATGAATTGTTTGATGATTTTAGTTGTTTAATTCATGTAAACATGATGAACATGGAGAAATCATGTTCATCAAAAGTTACAGTGAATTAGTTTTGATAAATGGATCCTTTAAAATCAAAAATTCATATTTGATGGTATTATATTATATAAATTGATTATAGATTATGATAACATGCTTATAAACAAATTCAATATGCTTGGAATTATGTGAATTGATTTAGAAACAAACTCATAGTGTTCAATTTCATCAAAACACTGAAAAATGGCTTTTCTTCAAAATAACAAAATTGAAGTTTTTAAATTATGTGTTTTGATGTTTATATGTATTAGAACATGATTAGAAATATAAACTAATGTTTTACAAAAATTTATATGAATTATGTGTGCTTAAAATTAAAATTTGGTGCAAAGAAATAAGCCAAATTGGCTTTTTCTCTGCACAGTTCGCGAACTGGGATTTTCCCGCAGCAGGGTACCCGCCCTGGCAGGCCCCTCATAGGCATAATACCAGCCCCGGTGGGGGGGGGGGGTGCAGAAGTGAAAACTATTTTGTTGTTTTGTGTAGTTTTTGTTCGTATCATGAAAAGCTAACCTAATGTGATGTACTTGATGACATGTTAGGGATACCTTAAGATGTTAAAGTGATTCATTAATATATTTTACATGATTAATTTGTAAATAGGAAATGTATAAAGTAGATTATAATTTGATTAATTGTAATATACGAGATTATTATGTAATTTACTAGGTATCAATAAACGAACTTATGTGAAACTCTTGTGTGATTTCTTCTATTAGATGTATATGTGTTATACATATGTGTTTTATTTTAAGCTATGTGATGTGATGGATTTAAATAGTTGGTTTAGGTTAATTTAACTATTTGATTTGGTTATAGAATTAATTCTATTAATTTCGTGGGATGGCTTTAAAGTATGAGTTGACTTTTTGGTCAAAGTCAACCGGTTGACTTTTTCGGGTAAAAATTCAACCACGAATTTCAGAGATGAATTTGACAAAATGGATAGTCCCATGACGTCCGGGACGTCGATTTTAGTAGGAGTCGATATGAGTATCGAAGCGTTTGGTTACGGAGGGCAAAATGGTCAAAATAGTTTATTAAGTGATTTAATTAATTAAAATAATATTTTATTTAAATGGAGCAGCAGCTGTTGGAACCTTGTGTCACACGAATTGGGACTAGGAAGGCGGGAGTATACATATTCTAGGAGGATGAGGGAGAGGGAGTTACAACTCCTTAATAAACCAAACATAATAAACCAAACCTTTTGATTTTTCTAACTCCCCTCTCCATACTAAACCATTGTATTATGAGTATGATTTGTAACTGCTGTATTGAGAATGGAAGAGGCAAGGGAAGCTTATACTAATGGTATCTATATATACTCTCCACCTAAAAATCTATTTCATTCTTTTGTAAAATATCCTACTGTGAGTGAAGTTGAGAGTGAGAGAGGAAAGAGCTTGAGAGGGTGGCGAATTCGGGAGTTTACAGAGACTAACCAAGCAAAGAGAGTCATTAGAGGAATTCGAACAAGAAGAATTCATCAAAGAGGTAAGCCATGAACTCTCTTTTATATGTTTTTGAGAAAACTAGTAAGAAAATGCATGTATATTCATGGAAAATGATTTTTTTTTTGCTTCTATGATGCTATGTTGGTGTTGATTACTGATATGTGGCTGTTATAGATGAAAATTTAGGTTTGATCATGCTTCAATTACATAGAGAATCATAGAATCCATAGATGCATGCTATATGTTTGATAAAAAGCCACTAAGATGCTAAATTCATCAAAACATGGAAAGTTAGTGTGTTTGATTGTTGTAACATGTGTATATATGCTAATGGAGGTGATCTGGAAAGTAGGAATCGAATCTTTGCATGCTAGAATCAAAATCATAATTTTGTCAAAGTGGGTTAAAAAGTGAAATCTGTGATTTTTGGGTTTTTCGGAGCCTTAGAACCATGGTTTCTGTGACCCGTTTGTGGTAGGTAATAATTTTATAAAATAGTATGTTGTATGATGTCCAATCTGTCCAAATTTCAAAGGAATCGGAGTTATATTGAGCAAGATATGAGATTCGTTAGCTAGCATGTTGGTAATAAAATTTGCATAAAATCTGGGTTTTCCAGAATTTTTCTAAGTATGAAAACCTGTTCTGGCATGCTTTTCAAGGCAGCCAGTTTATGGTCTTAACATGCTAGTTTCTGGTATGTGTTATTTTCATAAAATACTATGCTATATGAAGTATGTTGTGTCCAAGTTTCATGCTCATATCATGTATGGTTTATCGGAATTAAATCGCAAAGTGGGCTGCTCGAGTTACAAAGTTTTTTGGGCAACGAAGAGCAGTGTAGCTGCGCCGCTCATCATGCTTGTGCCTACGCAGCTGTGCCGGTTCGGGTCGGTCCAGGTCAGGTTTGATCCTGGTCGGGTCGGGCGGGAAAAAATTTTAGAAACTTATTTTTGCTTAGATTCTCATATTGAACCACTTTACCTATATGACGCAACATGTTATATGATTGAATTGGTTTGATGATAGCATACGTGGTAGTTTAATAATCAAATTAAAATAAAAAGGAAGCCATTATACTTCCAAGCCGTGTTCAAAAACCTAATTGCTTAACGTGACACATATGATTAGGTTACGTGAAGGTTAATTGCTAGCTTTAACAATAGCAGACATATCAGGCAAGTCTCCTTACTCAGATTTGATTATGCAAGTTTCTTAACCTTATATCCATTGAGAAATTATTAAATCCTTACTCATTTGATTGCAGTGAGGGTAAGTTCAGACTTGTGGTTATTTAATCATTCGTACGAGTTCCTTTGTCTTAAAGTTCTATAACTTCAATTATTTTGCAAAACATTATTGATGATTACCCAGTTATTAATTCAACTGTTATGCTTTAAAAGTTGTATTGCTATCATGAACTGTTTCCAAGAATGCTTTCTAGCTTTTGTTTCGGCTAGAGATTATTGATGAAAAAGGGTTTAACATTTGAATAATTCAAATCCTTTGAAGCTATTTAATGTTTACCAATCCAAATTGTTTTGGTGCAGTCTCGCAGGAATACTAAGATGAATAACCCGAATAAACGGGCAAACAGATGTCGGGCATATAATCCCATTTATGCATATGCAGTTTAAACTTTATACTTGTGCACAATGTAGGGTACGATAGGCTGATCACCTGGAGTACTTGCAGAGACCGTTTAAAATCTATTTGATTGTTAAACCGTCTGATGGTTTTCGATTAAACAAAGTAACGTTCAGGGTATTTAACACCCCTTAGTATGCTATTGAGAATTCTAAACTCTTATCTTTGATATTCTCGTTTAACACTTGATATTTCTTTCAACTATTGAGATTTAGTCATTCAAATATTTTTACTCCTGATGTATATTTTCAAACTATTGTATATACTTGCTGGGCAATTCGTGCTCATTCTTGCTTAAACATTTCAGTTAAGGATGAACAGACTGAGGGCTCGGGCAAGGACAAGGAGAAGTCTAAGATGAAATGTTGAGAGTTGTTTATGTAATAAGTTATATTTCCGCATATGATGTAATGTAGCGATAAACGCTAAGTTTGAGTTTTAATTTATTTAAGGTTGTAAAGACTTCGGATTTTATTTGAAATAAGTATGTAATAGTTATATTATTATTATTATTGTTGGAGTTTACATAGATAGATGACGATGTTTGTTGTATATTGAGCACTAGGTCCTGTAATCGATGTTACACGAATTTGGGGGCGTCATAGGTTGGTATCAAAGCTGTAGGTTATAAACCTTAGGTGAGGAACCTTAGACTATAACCTTAGGGAAGTTAGTGGAGGATATAAGAAGATGAACTCACGTAGAGTTCTAAGGGTTGTGTCAAATTTATTTTTCTAAAAATAAAATCAATATCTATTTTAAAATACTAATCGAGTTGTTTGTCTTGATTGTAGGATGTCAGGAGAAGATGAGGTTAGAGATATTCACGTTGTGAGTGAGCAGTTGGTGACAGCTGTACCTGAGCCTATAGCTGAGGCAGCAGCTGACTCAGACCCAGAGGAGTATCCTGAAGAGGAAAAGGAGCCCGAGGAGGACTCCGAGGAAACTACTGGGGATGGTCTATTGGATGAGTTGATGGATAGGATTATAGAGCTGGACGACAAGGTCCATGAGTTGGAGGAGCTGTATCAGGGGGAGCAGCAAGCTGCAGCATTGCTGGAGGCATTGGTACACCACCTGATAATTAGGAACGGGGATCTGGCTGACAAGCTGCGAACAGTACGTCAGAAGGTGGACAGGCTGAAGGATGAGAAAGAAGCTATCAGGACCCACTTGGGACATACCATCAATGGGTTGGAGTCGAGGATTCAGAGTCTCCAAACTGACAAGCAGATTATTACCACATTCTGGGGAGATGAGAGGAGAGGTCGTGTTCGGGCCGAGAAGCTAACAGGCGAGTTAGAAGGAGAAGTAAGAGATAAGAAGGTTAGGATGGATAAAATAAAGTACGCGTTTAAGTCAGCACATGGGAGGTTCCAGCATAGGGTGTATCACTTTCCACGTGAGGAGTACCGGTCTAGACATGCCATAAGCCATGGGCTGGTGCTGGAGATAGCGGATGAAGAGCATAAAGATGCCATTAGGTGGGGTCTTTAGTATTCGTGATGAACTTTTACTATTAGCATATAGAACGCTTAGCTATGGAATAAAAACTCAGTTTCCAATTTTTACCAAGTGTTTTGGGTTAAAGAGATGTAAATGGCGTAATGTCATAAGATGATGAGATACTTTGTGATTATGTTTTTAAATAAATATGCTTTTATTTAAATATGTGATGTGATGATTAAGTTTTATATGAAATATATCTACTGTAGGAATAAGTTATGAGATGATAACATTAAGTTTATTTAATTAGATAGATGGCAAGAGGAAGACGTCGTCAAGTACCAGAAGGGTCAGGCGGTAATGCTAGGGGTCCACCGAACCCCATGCAAAAATTCGTAGACATGTTAGTTGGGGAACTTCAGAATCAAACCCCAAATACCAATAACCCTCCAGCGAGCCAGGTGGCACACTTTAAGGACTTCAAGAGCGCGGGACCCCCAGAATTTAAAGGAACCACCGAACCCATTGAAGCCTAAATTTGGGTTAAGGAAATCAAAAAGGCGTTCGCTATCGCCCGAGTAGGAGATGATCAGAAAACAATCTTCGCCACGTATATGCTGAAGGGTGAAGCCAACTACAGGTGGGAGGCAAACCAGACCAGGGCTGGAGAAGGTGTGATATGTGGGGAAGGGTTTAAGAAGATATTTTTCGAGAATTACTTTCCTGTGAGTATGCAGAGTCGCATGGAGATGCGATTCTTGGAGCTGAAGCAAGACGACATGACGGTACCCCAGTATGTCGCAAAGTTCAACGAACTGGAGAGGTTCGCGCCTCATCAGGTCGACACTGAGGAGAGGAAAACGAGGAGGTTTGAGTAGGGTCTCAAACCATGGTTATACAGTAGACTTTTGGTGCTGCAGACGAACAGCTTCGCGACTCTCCTGGAGAAGGCTATAATTGCTGAGGGCGGAAGTGAAGCCCTAATGAAGTTTAATAAGGAGAAAAAGAAGAAGAATGAAGGAAGGAATCGCGGGGAAGGTAGCAGCAGCAGTGGTGCAAACAAGAGGAAGTGGAACAACAACAACAACAACAATAATTTCAACTCGATAAACTCTGGGGGAAAACCAGGGGAAACAAAGAAGAGGGTTGAGGCATGCAAGGAGTGTGGGAGGAATCACTCGGGTGCATGTCTAAAGGGGAAGAATGTTTGTTTTAATTGCGGGCAAGAGGGGCTCATCTCTCCCAATTGCTCTGCACCAAAGAGGAATGGATGCTTCAACTGTGGAGCATTGGATCATCAGGCAAGGAATTGCCCAAAGAAGAATTTAGCAGGAGGAAATGGAGGAAGGGGACCAAGCGGTGGAAATCTCACAATTACTGGACCACCAACTTAGAATCGACCAACAGCAAGGACTTTCAACATGACAGTTCAGGATGCGGTCGTATCCAAGGATGTGGTTTCAAGTATCATTCCGATCAATGATATATCTGCTTATGTCTTATTCGATTTGGGTGCTACTTGTTCCTTCGTGTCGCATAAATTCTCCCAACGATTAAACTTACCCTAGGAAGAATTAGAATATCCGATGAGCATAGAAGTTGCTAATAAGGAAAGAATTCCCGTTAGCCATGTCAATAGGAATTGTGTTGTAGATATCAGGGGATATAAGTTACCTGTGGATTTAATTCCGATTCAATTAGGGGAATTTGATGTAATTCTAGGAATGGATTGGTTATTTAACCATGGAGCAATGATAGATTTCCAGAAGAAGTGTATAAACCTTAAGACTCCGAATCAGTCTAAGGTAGTGTTTTACGGGAGTAAGTCGCCGAGACACTCGAATTGTCCGACGATGATGCAAGCGAGGAAGTTGCTAAGGAAGGGATGTATAGGTTATTTGGCCCATATCGTCGATATGCAAAAAGTAGGGGTAGGGATGGGATAGATACCAGTAGTGAATGAATTTTTGGATGTATTTCCGGAGGAATTGCCAGGTATTCCACCGGATAGGGAGGTCGAATTTGTTATAGATTTAGTACCGGGAACGGCCCCTATTTCAAAAGCCCCGTATAGAATGGCACCAGCAGAGATGAAGGAGCTGATGGTACAGTTGCAGGAATTATTGGATAGGAAGTATATTCAACCGAGTGTGTCTCCTTAGGGAGCACTAGTTTTATTTGTGAAGAAGAAGGACGGGTCGATGAGACTTTGCATCGACTATCGAAAGTTGAACAAGGTGACGATCAAGAACAAGTATCCGTTACCTAGGATTGATGATCTGTTTGATCAATTGAAGGGAGCAAAATATTTTTCTAAGATAGACTTGAGGACGGGATATCACCAGTTGAAGGTGAGGAAGGAAGATGTACCTAAGACAACATTCAGGACTCGTTACGGACACTATGAGTTTCTGGTGATGTCATTTGGGTTAACGAATGCGCCGGCGGCATTTATGGACATGATGAACCGGGTATTCAAGCAATACTTAGATAAATTCGTAGTCGTGTTCATAGATGATATCCTGATCTATTCCAAGACTCAGGAGGATCATGCTGAACACTTAAGGTTGGTATTGGAGGTATTGAGGAAGGATAAGTTATACGCAAAATTTTCAAAGTGCGAGTTTTGGTTGGAGAAAGCTCAATTTCTGGGTCACGTGATCGACAAGGACGGAATCTCCGTGGATCCAGCAAAGGTGGAAGCGGTACAAAATTGGGAACAACCAAAGACGCCGACTAAAGTAAGAAGTTTCTTAGGACTGGCAGGCTATTACAGACGGTTCATTTAAGATTTTTTGATGATAGCACGAACGTTGACGAATTTAACGAAGAAGTCTATAAAATTTATCTGGATAGAGAAGTGTGAAGAAAGTTTTCGGGAGCTTAAGAAAAGATTGAGTGAGGCACCGGTGTTGTCTTTACCAGACGATATTGATGATTTCGTAATTTTTAGTGATGCATCACACAAAGGACTTGGCTGTGTGCTTATGCAATATAGTAAAGTTATTGCGTACGCATCGCGTCAGTTGAAGGATTACTAGAAAGGATATCCTACCCATGACCTTGAGTTGGTAGCGTTAGTATTTGCCCTAAAGATTTGGAGGCACTATTTATATGGTGTAAAGTGCGAAATATACACGAACCATAAAAGTCTGAAGTATAACTTCACGCAGAAGGAGTTGAATATAAGACAGAGAAGATGGTTGGAACTAATAAAGGATTACGATTGCGACATCTTATATCATCCGGAGAAAGCTAACGTAGTAGCTGATGCGCTAAGCAGAAAGTGCAGTGGTCGATTGGCAATGCTAACAGCTCAAGAGGAATTAATTAAGGAGATGGCTAGATTGGAACTCGAGATAAAGAGTCCAAGGGAGTCAGATGAGAAATTGTTCGCAATGGAGGCTCATCCAACTCTATTGGACAAAATCAAGGTAGAGCAAGGCAGCGATGAAGAATGTGAGAAGGTGAGGAAAAGAATTTTAGATGGAGAAGAGCTTAAATTCAGCAAGGGTGGTGATGGACTGTTAAGATTTGAGAAGAGAATTTGGGTGCCCGCGGTATCTGAATTAAAGGAAGAAATCTTGCAGGAAGCTCATAGCTCAAGTTACTCAATCCATCTGGGAAGCACAAAGATGTACCAGGATCTTCGCCAACATTACTGGTGCCCCAATATGAAAAGAGAAGTTGCAGGGTGCGTCAGCAAGTGTTTAACATGCCAGCGAGTCAAGGCGAAACATTAGAAATAGAGCGGGTTACTTTAACCTGTAGAAATTCTGGAATGGAAGTGGGAGCATATCACGATGGACTTCGTGGTAGGACTTCCAACGATATAGAAGGGTTACGATGTAGTATGGGTGATCGTTGATCGATTGACCAAATCAGCGCATTTTTTACCAATTAAGATCAGACATAACTTGGATCAGTTGGCAAAGCTTTACATCAAAGAGATCATTTCCAGGCACGGTGTACCTGTATCAATTGTGTCAGATCGTGATCCGCGGTTCACAGCAAATTTTTGGAAAAGCTTTCAAGAATGCATGGGAATGAAACTGAGATTGAGCACGGCGTATCATCCTCAAACAGATGGCCAGAGCGAGAGAACTATTCAAACGTTGGAGGACATGCTGAGAGCATGTGTTATGGACTTCAAAGGAAGCTGGGATGACTATCTAACGTTGGTGGAATTTGAATACAACAACAGTTACCACGCGAGCGTCGGGATGCCACCTTATGAATCTTTATATGGAAGAAAATGTAGAATGCCATTGTGCTGGGATGAAGTAGGAGAACGTAAACTGCTAGGTCCAGAATTGGTGCAGCAAACTGCGGATGTGATCAAAACAATACGAGCGAGATTAGTGACAGCTCAGGATCGACAGAAGAAATATGCTGATCAACATCGGCAACAACGAGACTTCGATGTTGGCACTTATGTGTTTCTGAAGGTGTCACCTTGGAAAGGGAAAATGAGATTTGGGAAGAAGGGAAACCTTAGTCCTAGATTCATAGGACCCTTTGAAGTGTTAAGGCGAGTCGATGAGGTGGCTTATGAAATAGCTTTACCTCCGGAGTTAGAACATATACACAATGTGTTCCACGTATCAGTTTTACGGCCTTATAAATAGGATTAAAAGCATGTCATAGAGTATGAACCCATTCAGTTCGAAAAAGACTTAACCTATGAAGAGTTTCCAGTGCAGATAATTGATAGAAAAGAACAAGTGTTAAGAAATAAGATAATACCTTCTGTTAAGGTAGTATGGAGGAACCACAACGCCGAAGAGGCTACGTGGGAACTCGAGGAGAAAATGATGAAAAATTACACTAGTCTTTTTGGTTGATGTGTAATGATTCCGGAGACGGAATCCTTTTAAGGGAGGGTGAATGTAATATCCGAGATTATTATGTAATTTACTAGGTATCAATAAACGAACTTATGTGAAACACTTGTGTGATTTATTCTATTAGATGTATATGTGTTATACATATGTGTTTTATTTTAAGCTATGTGATGTGATGGATTTAAATAGTTGATTTAGATTAATTTAACTATTTGATTTGGTTATGGAATTAATTCTATTAATTTCGTGGGATGACTTTAAAGTATGAGTTGGAGTTCGAAGCGGAATTTAGAGACGCGGACTGCGTATTTGAGTCCGGAACGTCGAAATTAGTCAGGATAGACTGTAACCACAAACATGTGTCACGGTTGAATTTTTGGTCAAAGTCAACTGATTGACTTTTTCGGGTAAAAGTCAATCACGAATTTCAGAGATGAATTTGACAAAACGGATAGTCCCATGACGTCCGGGACGTCGATTTTAGTAGGAGTCGATATGAGTATCGAAGCGTTTGGCTACGGAGGGCAAAATGGTTAAAATAGTTTATTAAGTGATTTAATTTATTAAAATAATATTTTATTTAAATGGAGCAGTAGCTGTTGGGACCTTGTGACACCCCCGAATCCGGGTCCTCTGACCCCGGTTCGGTCGTCACGATCTAACATAAACATCCACCTCTAAACAACATAAAATGACTAAATGCGGAATATAATAAACGTATGTCGTTCATTCAAAAGGTGTTACTAGTCCCAAGATTCAATAACCTTAATATTGATAGTAGTGTGCATACAAGCCAATCATGTATGATGATAAAGCACATACTTTGTAAACAATCTTATTTATTTATTAATAAAATATTTATTTATTAAAGGCATTTAATTATCTACATGGTGCTGTTTTTATAATATGTAAATAACCCATAGTTTTAAGCAATGCTTTTAGAATCATGATGTTGATCATGCTAATTAGATCTAAATTCTTAGAAAGCTTTAAAACTAAAATAGTTCTCAATCGTGGGATTACTAAAAAGGGGATTAGTAAATCCGGATAGATTGGTACATATGTTGCTTGCTCATTGGATGAGGATGATTGATCTCATGATCATTTGTGTGGAGACACTAAAGCAAGTATGTAGGTGCTTATTGGAGAATAAGTTCACTGAACGTGACTCGCTATGGAATACCTAATGGAGTTTTACTCATCTGTCAATAGGAATTCCTAATGTGATAGTAGTACAAGTGATCTTTGGACTTGAGATTATCATAGTATCTTGTATGTAATGAATTATACTTTGACTTATTCCTTAAAGTCCTTTAGGGTATATAAAAGGGTATGCTTGCGTATAATGAGTTACATATGGAGATAATGAATGATCAATAAAGAATCTACCACCTCTAGTAATAGAGGAGATATGTCCTATGTGATTCGTTAAATGACAACCCAGGAATCCTTGGCCAAGGTAAAATGAAATTAGAAAGGAGTTTCTAATTTGTATTATTTGGAGTTGTGCATTTTCTAATCGAAATACATATAATTAAATAAAATAAGACTTGACAGTAAATTCATGTCTTATATTTAATTGGGACATTGTATGGTGGAAGGATTGAATTGTATGGTAACTATTTACTCACAGGTTCTTTTATGATTAATGTTGAAATCTATATTATCTGGAAAGTCGTTGATCGCTAGGGAGGTTTATCCCTATTGTAGAATAAATATTATTTATTTAAATAGATTATTAGTTTAATTTATTTATTTAAATAAGATTAGAATTGTTCTAATTGATTTATTCACAACCGGTTTAATATAGAAAACCTAAAGGGTCACACCACAAAAGGAAGAATAATTATTTAAGAAGGTAATGACATAATCGTAATAATGCATTAAGTGTAATTAATTTAATCTATAGTGATAGAATAAATTAAATAGCTTAATGTTTATTATTTAATATTTTGGAAATATTAAATATAAATTAATAAGAGGAGTCTTATTAATATTATTACAATTATTATTATTTTAATTTCTAAAGGAGTTTAGTAATTAATTTAATATTAGTACTCTCATTTATTCCTAATAAGATTAGGAGACAAATTAATTAAATGAATTTAATTAATTATTCCCCATGTGGTGGGAAGCCTAAATTAATTAAAGGAGCTTAATTAATTAAAAGAAATCCCATGTCTAATAGGATTAGAAGGGTTGACCAATATCTATATAAGAGGAGTCTTATAATTGATATCAGTTTATGCAATTACAATTGTTGGAGAGTACTCCTTTTCTATAGAGGATAGAAAACTAAGGTTTAGCCAAACACCCTCCTTCTTGATAATTCATCTTCCTTGGTGGATCACATCTAGATGCCAAACACTTGGGTGGCTAACGTTGATCAAAGGAAGGAATCGAACCCGAAAATTCAAGGAGATCACGAAGAACAAGGAGTTGAACTCGTACCTGTGGAAGCTTCGTTTTACAATGGTATGATTATATAACTTCTTATTTATCGTTTTAAATTAATAGTTTTCATAAAGGATGATCCGGGTAATGGTTTTGTAGAAATTTTTTTAAACTCTGATATACTATGCTTCCGCTAATTTTTGCAATTTGATTGCGTCACGATTTCGTACAAACCCAACAGTGGTATCAGAGCCAAACCTTTATGCAATTATTAATTTATTTTTGATTTCATATACATATGGGTATATATTTAAAATAATTTATTGGGCATAATTTTATTGTATAAAATTATTTTTTTTAAGAAAAAAAAAATGACTTTTTTTTTTGGGACGAATCATAAATTTTTTTTTTGGGTGCTAATCTGGAATTCTGCAAAGAAAATGTGTTGTCTCTTTCTTACTCCAAAAAAAATGTGACCCATCAGGAAAAGACTCTTTTAATAAACCTGCAGGACTCTTTTATTAAAAGAAGGTTACTTCTTTTTTAAAAAAATAAATATGATATATTTATATATTATATTCTAAATAATTTTATAATTAAAATAAAGAGTTTATTTTAATCTTGAAATTGGATTTCATGCAATTTAAAATTGCCCATTAAATGATACTCATATATATATGGAATGTTTTAATTCATGATATGAATATTTATTTATTGATATATATGGTGATATGTATGATAATAAATGGGGATTGATTATGGACTATTTGACCAATGTGATTGGATTTTATTTTAGTTGAATGCTTGAATGAATGGGTTTTATTAAATGGGGTCTGTGTACCTCGTCTTCTCTAAATTTTTTTTCTTGATGTAAAATTCTATCTCCCTCCTATGTACTTCCCCTTGACTGCTGATCAAGGTTTATATTTAAATTAAATAGTTTAATGTAATAGAAATAGTTAGAATTATCTTTAAAAAATTGGAGACCAAGGAGCAAGGAGCGCGTGAAGACCCGTTTGTATGGAGCCCGGGTTTAAATGTAATAGTTATATTTAAATTTAAATTCTTGCACTCCTAGGTTTGACCTTTTGGTTCACTTGGTGGCTCTAGTGAACCAAACTAGAATAAAAGTCCATAATCAATCCGGGTAGAATATAGTATTCTATATTGCATGTTAAATATTATATATATTATATTTTATGCAAACATGCTTCGCATGTTTAATAAAATGACGCGTGTTTTATATATATATGTGCATGCACGCTAAACAAGATGAGACAAATAATAACAAACCCCTCAAAGAAATAATATTAAGTCCGAAGCGTTCAAATGATATTTGAAATATCGAACGTCGCCTTCTAGCATGATAAATTAATAGAGTATTAAATATTTAATATGAGCTTGTTGTGCTATCCACAAGGCGAGTATTGCGTATTTAAGATGTTAATTAATCATATTTGGTGTTTATCAAGAAAATTGAACGATCTAGTCTTGTTGTGCTATCCACAAGGACGAACATTTTTCTTTTTTGAATTTATAGAAGTGCTAGGTTGGACTTAACTTAAATTATTTTAGTACGGATGTGCACACACTTGACTATTATGATTTAAGAGGCAAAATAAAAGGAGTTATATAGTGTTGTAATTGACAAGAGTTGTCTACCTATTTATTTGTATATCGCTTGTTGTGCTATCCACAAGGTTATATACATTTGAAATGGGATCCTTATTCTCACTACCAAATCTTTAATAAGATGTTGCCGAACTATATAAGTGAGGGTAATATAGTTTAATAAAAATAGTGGGATATACCAATTTAAAATAAAGACCTAAATTTATTTTGGTATGCAAAATTAATAAAATGAATGTTTGCTAAAATGTTATTTTTCACATGCAGAATTTTTAAAATGTCAAAATCACTAATTTCACTGCGAAGCATACTTGATGCTAATAAGCTTACCGGGCCGAATTATACGGGCTGGCTAAGAAATCTGAGAATAGTTCTCACTGCTGAAAAGATTTCTTATGTCCTAAACTCACCTGTTCCTGGAACTGTTCCAGAAACAGCCTCTGAGGAAGAGATTGCCACCATTGTAAAGTGGCAAGATGATGCATCTGTGGCTCAATGCATCATGCTCGCATCCATGAATAACGAGCTTCAGCGTCAGCACGAAAACATGGATGCTCCTACTATGTTGATTCACCTCAAGGAGTTGTATGGTGAACAAAGTAGGACTGCTAGATATGAGATATCTAAGGAGCTCTTTCGATCTCGGATGACCAAGGGCAAGGTGAACATAAAGAAACAAAAGAAACCTGATCCAGCTAGCAAAGGAATGTGCTTCCATTGCAACGAGCCGGGTCATTGGAAGAGGAACTGCAAGAAGTTTCTGGCAGACAAAAAGTTTGGAGAAGCTTCGACTTTCAATCAAGGTTTGTTTATGATTGAAATTAATTTTTCTGAAAGTTATAATTCTACTTGGGTATTGGATACCGGCTGTGGTTCTCACATATGTAATAATGTGAAGGGACTGGTCAGAAGTAGAAAACTGAACAATGATGAGGTGATCCTACGAGTGGGGAATGGAGCAATGATTGCTGCATTAGTTGTAGGAACTTATTATTTAGCAATGCCTTCGGGCAAGTCCATTTATCTTAATAATTGTTATTATGTTCCGAATATTATTAAAAATATTATTTCAATTTCTGTATTGGATATGGAAGGATTTAACGTTGTTATAAAGAACAATAGTTGTTCTATTTATAAAGACAATGTTTTATATGGTGTTGGAAATTTGCGAAATGGACTTCATACACTTGACTTACAAGAAAATATTTTTCAAATTGAACAAACTAAGAAAAGGAAAAGAGATGCTATTAATTATACCTACATGTGGCACTGTAGACTCGGTCATATCAATGAAACAAGATTATCCAAGTTGCATAAAGATGGGCTCCTTGAGTTGTCTGATTATGAATCATATCCAACTTGTGAATCTTGTCTCATGGGTAAAATGACTAAATCTCCTTTTAGTGGAAAAAGGAGAAAGAGGTACAGAGTTGTTGGCATTGATTCACACAGACGTTTGTGGACCTATGACAACAAGTGCATGAGGTGGGTATTCTTATTTTATTACTTTCACTAATGATCACTCAAGATTTATATATGTGTATTTAATGAAATACAAGTCAGAATCATTTGAAAAGTTCAAAGAGTTCAGAAGTGAAGTAGAGAAACAAACGGGCAAGAGTATAAAGATACTTCGATCAGATCGAGGTGGAGAATACTTAAGCGGTGAGTTTCTCAATTGTCTCAAAGAAAATGGTATAATCTCACAATGGACTCCTCTAGGTACACCACAGAGTAATGGAGTATCTGAAAGGAGAAATCGAACACTGTTGGACATGGTTCGATCTATGATGAGTTTTACCGACCTTCCAATTTCTTCTGGAGATATGCCCTAGAAACGGCTGCATACCTACTTAACAAGGTACCTACCAAATCCGCCCCAAAGACTCCATATGAGATGTGGAATGGGAGGAAACCAAATCTTAAGCATGTTAAGACTTGGGGTTGTCCAGCTTATGTCAAAAAGTATGAAAATGATAAGCTACAGACTAAATCCGGAAAGTGTAGATTTGTGGGATACCCTAAAGAAGCTTTAGGGTATTATTTCTATCATCCAACTAATCAAAAGGTATTTGTTGCGAAACATGCTGCCTTCTTGGAAAAGGAGTTTATCCATGAAGGGGTCAGTGGGAGTAAGATATATCTTGAAAAAGTTCAAGAACCATAAATTACCACAGATCAAAGTCAGGTACCTGACAAAGTAGAAGAACCTACTATACCACACCCTGTTCGTAAATCTGGAAGAGTACCGAAGATACCTGAGAGGTATGGATTCGTTATAGAGGATGACGATGAGGTAAACATCATGAATGATGATGATCCATTGAATTACGAACAGGCTATGAGTAATAAAGACTCAGGAAAATGGCTTGAAGCCATGAAATCCGAAATGGACTCCATGTATGAAAATAAAGTATGGACTTTGGTTTCACCACCTGAAGGCATTAACCCTATTGGGTGTAAATGGGTCTTTAAAAGAAAGACTGGAGTGGACGGTAAGGTAGAGACCTATAAGGCCAGACTGGTTGCAAAAGGTTTCAAACAAAGACAAGGAGTTGACTATGATGAAATCTTTTCACCAGTAGCTATGCTCAAGTCCATTCGGATTTTGCTTGCGATTGCAGCTTATAACGACTATGAAATCTGGCAGATGGACGTGAAAACGGCCTTCCTCAATGGGAAACTTGAGGAGGATGTGTATATGACACAGCCAGAGGGATTTGTTTCAAAGGTTGGAATAAATCAAGTCTGTAAGCTGCAACGATCCATTTATGGATTGAAGCAAGCTTCTCGTAGATGGAACATTCGTTTTGATGAGACAATCAAAGAGTTTGATTTTGTCAAAAACGACGATGAACCATGTGTGTAAAAGAAGGTTAGTGGGAGCGCAGTTTCATTCCTTGTATTATATGTTGATGATATATTACTGATAGGGAATGACATTCCTATGCTACAATCGATTAAAATCTGGTTATCTAAACACTTCTCCATGAAGGACTTGGGAGAAGCATCGTATATTTTGGGGATAAAGATCTATAGAGATAGATCTAAAATGATGCTTGGTTTATCCCAAGGACGTACATTGATGCGATGCTAAGAGGTTTAGCATGGAAGATTCCAAAAGAGGTCTCATGTCGATGAGCCATGGAATACATCTCTCCAAGAAACAGGCCCCAAAGACACCTGAGGAGAGAGATCGTATGAGTAAGATCCCTTATGCTTCTGCAATAGGATCTATCATGTACGGTATGATATGTACTAGACCGGATGTTGCTCATGCACTTAGTGTAACGAGTAGATACCAGTCAAATCCTGGAGAAGAGCACTGGAAGGCAGTGAAGAATATCCTAAAGTACTTGAGAAGGACTAAATATATTTTTCTTGTCTACAGTGGGTCTGAATTAAAACTCGAGGGATTCACAGACTCAATTTTTCAAACAGACCAAGATGACAGTAAATCTATTTCGGGGTATGTGTTTACCTTGAACGGAAGCGTAGTGAGTTGGAAGAGTTCCAAGCAGCAAACAGTTGCTGATTCAGTGACAGAGGCAAAGTATATAGCTGTAAGTGAAGCTGCAAAGGAAGCTGTTTGGATGAAGAAGTTCATAACTGAACTTGGTGTGGTTCCTAGCATTGGATAAGCAGTTCCCGTTTACTGTGACAACACAGGAGCAGTTGCACAGGCTAAGGAACCTAGGTCTCATCAGAAATCTAAACACGTATTACGGCGATTTCACTTGATCAGGGAGATCATTGAAAGAGGAGACGTCACCTTGGAGCGTGTAGACTCTCAAGACAACATTGCAGATCCATTTACTAAAGTTTTAACACAACAGCAGTTTGATCGTCACTTAGAGAAGATGGGTATGAGATACCATGGCGATTGGCTTTAGTGCAAGTGGGAGATTGATAGTAGTGTGCATACAAGCCAATCATGTATGATGATAAAGCACATACTTTGTAAACAATCTTATTTATTTATTAATAAAATATTTATTTATTAAAGGCATTTAATTATCTACATGGTGCTGTTTTTATAATATGTAAATAACACATAGTTTTAAGCAATGCTTTTAGAATCATGATGTTGATCATGCTAATGAGATCTAAATTCTTAGAAAGCTTTAAAACTAAAATAGTTCTCAATCGTGGGATTACTAAAAAGGGGATTAGTAAATCCGGATAGATTGGTACATATGTTGCTTGCTCATTGGATGAGGATGATTGATCTCATGATCATTTATGCGGAGACACTAAAGCAAGTATGTAGGTGCTTATTGGAGAATAAGTTCACTGAACGTGACTCGCTATGGAATACCTAATGGAGTTTTACTCGCCTGTCAATAGGAATTCCTAATGTGATAGTAGTACAAGTGATCTTTGGAATTGAGATCATCATAGTATCTTGTATGTAATGAATTATACTTTGACTTATTCCTTAAAGTCCTTTAGGGTATATAAAAGGGTATGCTTGGGTATAATGAGTTACATATGGAGATAATGAATGATCAATAAAGAATCTACCACCTCTAGTAAAAGAGGAGATGTGTCCTATGTGATTCGTTAAATGACAACCCAGGAATCCTTGGCCAAGGTAAAATGAAATTAGAAAGGAGTTTCTAATTTGCATTATTTGAAGTTGTGCATTTTCTAATCTAAATACATATAATTAAATAAAATAAGACTTGACAGTAAATTCATGTCTTATATTTAATTGGGACATTGTATGGTGGAAGGATTGAATTGTATGGTAACTATTTACTCACAGGTTCTTTTATGATTAATGTTGAAATCTATATTATCTGGAAAGTCGTTGATCGCTCGGGAGGCTTATCCCTATTGTAGAATAAATATTATTTATTTAAATAGATTATTAGTTTAATTTATTTATTTAAATAAGATTAAAATTGTTCTAATTGATTAATTCACAACCGGTTTAATATAGAGAACCTAAAGGGTCACACCATAAAAGGAAGAATAATTATTTTAGAATGTAATGACATAATCGTAATAATGCATTAAGTGTAATTAATTTAATCTATAGTGATAGAATAAATTAAATAGCTTAATGTTTATTATTTAATATTTTGGAAATATTAAATATAAATTAATAAGAGGAGTCTTATTAATATTATTACAATTAATATTATTTTAATTTATAAAGGAGTTTAGTAATTAATTTAATATTAGTACTCTCATTTATTCCTAATAAGATTAGGAGACAAATTAGTTAAATGAATTTAATTAATTATTCCCCATGTGGTGGGAGGCCTAAATTAATTAAAGGAGTTTAATTAATTAAAAGAAATCCCATGTCTAATAGGATTAGAAGGGTTGACCAATATCTATATAAGAGGAGTCTTATAATAGATATCAGTTGATGCAATTCCAATTGTTGGAGAGTACTCCTTTTCTATAGAGGATAGAAAACTAAGGTTTAGCCAAACACCCTCCTTCTTGATAATTCATCTTCCTTGGTGGATCACCTCTAGAGGCCAAACACTTGGGTGGCTAACGTTGATCAAAAGAAGGAATCTAACCCGAAAATTCATGGAGATCACGAAGAACAAGGAGTTGAACTCGTACCTGTGGAAGCTTCGTTTTACAAGGGTATGATTCTATAACTTCTTATTTATCGTTTTAAATTAATAATTTGCATAAAGGATGATCCGGGTAATGGTTTTGTAGAAATTTTTTTAAACTCTGATATACCATGCTTCCGCTAATTTTTGTAATTTGATTGCGTCACGATTTCGTACAAACCCAACAAATATAACATACAAACATACCCTAGAATAGTCAATAGGGTTCATATTACATAACAGTAAATTAATTAAACATAAAGATAAAGTCTGCTCCTTGCAAACTAATCCTACATCTTCCCTTTACCCTTGTCCTTCCTTGAAGTCTCGGGCTTAACTGCAATATAAGTCATGATATAGCAAGAATGAGCAACAAGTTTGCTCAGCAAGTTGAAATACAACAATAAAAGATATATCATGATGAATAGAAAATATCTGACAATGAATTCAACAATATGAATATCGAAAGCAAGGATAATGATTGCTTTTAGAATAACTGATAGTCAAGTAGACTTGTGAACTATAAAACTCCAACGGAATCAATAGCTGATTGACCCTTTGGTTACTGGCTATAGAATAAGTACTTGAGGGGATCAGCCTCGCGTACGCCATGTATATGCATAACATTCAACTCTGCTATTTGTATCTTTATACTAGATACCTGGGGTACTCCCCTATATATAAGGGGTGTTCTTTTCAGTCTAAGAATCCATACCATCAATTGGTCTGGATAGCTTTTATAAAACTTCATACAATTGTCTGACCGAACAAAGGTTCAAACTCTATCTGACGCAGTTCAAGAATTATAGAACTTTTAAATAAGGTACAAGTCCAAGACTGTACGAACTCAAGTGCACCAAGTGCAAATAACAGTAATATAGATGTGGAATAATTGTTAAGTAATTAAACCACCTAATAGCATGCTTGAAAATAAAGTTCAAGCTTTAAATAATTAACTGTCAATACGGTAATAACCTGCTCAATATGATATGAGAAGGATAGGAACTTGCACAATAAAGAGTGTAAGGGAACATGCATTCAAATCAAGTGAAGTTTAAGAAACTCGCTTACAACGTTCCTTGAGTAAAGTAAACACAAGGATAGGATACTTGCTCAAGTAAAAGAGTAAGAATTAAAGGACTTGTCTGATTGCACAGCTACAATTTAAGTTCTAGCTTTAATTCACTTGCGTCGAAACGACCTAACATTAATAAGTCGGCCTTTCAATTAGCATGTGTAAACTAATACGAGTCTACACTAACAAGAATCTAATTATCATATAATTCTAGCACATAGTTCACGTAAGTCCATCTACTCATGTCTTAGATTTAAAAACTTTAGATTATCTAGTTACTATACATCAATATAGCACTTTAAGTTATAAATCAACACACATGCTTATACGTTTTATAAACTCGAGTTAGAAACTAGCATGCTTATCCTAATCTAATTCAAATTCATGTTTTCATGCCGGTAATTCACATACTTTAACTAATACAAGTTCATGTTACGAGGGTTAGCTACATAGTCATATTACCACATCACGGTCTAACCATACTTAGTAAGCATGATTGTGCGTATATTACTCATATATACTTAAATTACATAGGTTATGCCTTATAAATTTATTTTCTATGAATATGCGTGCACATGCAAAATACATGTATAAACAAATGAGGTCCATGTTAATATGTCTATAGGCATAATGAACTCTAATATACATGCTTGCATGATCAATACGTAATCCACATGGCGATCGATGATATAATCCTTCACGTTCTAAGCTTTTCGTTGATAAGTACACTAAGTCAACTTAGTATATACAAGGCATCTCGACATATAGTTTATATGCATTTGAAACACATAACAACGCCATATAAACATATTCAAATGGTCAGAATCTACAAGATAAAAGTCTTGGTCAAGTTCACTTCGAAAAGTCTTAAGTTTCTCATTTCGAAAACCTTTAAATCTTGCAATCACGTATGCTAGTGTGTGAACACACTTTAAACATGCATTTCATGTCAATATAAACCATATGATCATGTTTAGAATATCAGAATATATACATGCCCCGTATGTGTCTAAATTCATAATTAAATCTATAAGTTTCATTACAAATCACAAGTTTTCCTTTCATGGAGTACATATTAAGATGGTTAACATTATACATGTAGTATCAAGAAACATAGTTATAGAAGTGATACTAGTTTTCATGCTTGCCTTAAACCATAGCAACAAGTTATCACATAGCAGGCCTTAACAGGAAGCAGGAAACAAAAACTAGCAACAGGGACCTGCGCAGCTGCGCAGGCACAAGGTATAAACCCGGCGCAACTGCGCCGGTGTCCGGCCAGTGCTTGAGCAGGCTGTTTTCGGCAGAAACTTAGCCCAACTCAGAAAACAATTACGAAATTTGTTTCTATTATTACATATTGCTATTTTAACATATTAAGAAGTTTGTATAACACTTAGCAATATATCGCCAAATCAAATATCAACTAATATATGATTAATTCAAAGAATCAATAACTTAACATTTTATCAGAAAATGAAGAACATGAAGGTAAATGTTATACCTCTGTAACTATGAGCTTGCAGCTATACTAATTCTTCCTTAACTCAAATGGGAACTCAGTATACTAACTCTATTAGACAATATCTCAGCAAAAGAAATTACAAGGAGGAGAGCTTACTCTTATAGGCATTTGAAAATACAGACAAAACATTTACTCACCAAATCAAACCAAAGGATTGCAAGTATGTTCAATAGATAAGAAAGAGTTGGTGAGGGTTGGTGATTCCACTCATGAATCCCACTCCCCATCTCATGATTATGGCTATGTTTGTGGAATTTGAGAGAAAGAGATAGAGTAGCTAGCTTATTGTTTGTTCATGTGTGGGAGAAGTGAAGAGGAAATGGCTCTTATTATGGGACAATGTAAACTCAGTAATATTGCAAATGGGTGTATATCATATATGTCCCATACTTGTTACATAATAATACACTAGATAGTATAATATATATACACATAGTATATAATAATGTTACTTCTAATGAGCAAATGTTGATATAATATATCAAGTAGTATACATTCATATAATCCATGTACATTTTCTATTAACACTAAAGATAATTCAATCATGTATTGTCCATTCTTCCATTAACATAACTGTTATTATTATAATTATAATAACTTATTAAAAATCATTATCAAATAACAATAGTTTATAATGATATTAATATAAAGTGATAGGGTATCATATTAATGTCTATTCATACATAACATGTAACTCACATAATGTCATTAATCATACTATATAGTCTACATATATAATATATAAACATATTGACGTGTCACCTTGTACTATATATAATATATAGTTAACTACCATATATGGCAAGGTTTACTTATCACATGCTTGTATAAAAATAATAAATCAATTAAATATAATGATAATATATTATCAGTTCTCTTACTCATTAATTATTATTTATTCATAATAATAATTAAACAACACATTATCGGTTAATTAATCATAATTGAAATTAATCAATTGGTTCAAATCTTGCCACTATATTCAAATAAATTGAATATTCAATTAATAATAATCTCATAAATTCTCTGATATTAAATCCTTAAGGTTAGTCCACTAATTTAACCACTAATTTAAATAACTCATTAGTGACTTCTTTTAATCATTTCACAATTCTTACCCCCACATAAGGTTTAAATAAACTCACAAAATTAACTCGTTAAAATTAAATCACATATTTAATAAATAAGGAGTTTAAAATTCATGGTCGTTACATCCCTCCCCCCTTATAAAAATTTCGTCCTCGGAATTGTAAAAAAAAAATAAGGTTACTCAAATAAAAACGGATAATTCGCTCTCATTTTCTCTTCTAGCTCCTATGTAGCTTATTCAACTGCGTGATTCCTCCAAAGAATCTTAACGGAATGAATGATCTTATTCCTCAGCTTCTGTTCCTTCCTATCTAGTATCTGGACAGGAAATTCCTCGTATGATAAGTCTTTCTTGACTTGGATAGGTTCATAGGAGATAACGTGCTTGTAGTCTGGTTTATACGGCCGCAATAATGACACATGAAACACGTTGTGAATGTGCTCAAGTTCAGGAGGTAACGCCACCTCGTACGCCACTTCACCTACTCGCCTCAGAATCTCGAACGGTCCTATGAACCTGGGGCTCAACTTTCCCTTCTTCCCAAAACGAATCTTCCCCTTCCAGGGAGATACTTTCAGAAAAGCATAGCTTCCTAATTCAAATTCTTTCTTCTTGCGATGCAAATCTGTATACTTCTTCTGGCGATCTTGAGCCGCTACCAGCCGTGCTCTTATCACCTTGATAATCTCTACAGTCTGCTGTACCAATTCTGGTCCCAACAGTCGACGTTCTCCAACTTCGTCCCAACACAACGGTGTTCGACACTTTCGCCCATATAGCGCTTCGTACGGTGGCATTCCAATACTAGCGTGATAACTATTGTTGTACGCGAATTCTACTAATGGAAGGTGATCCTCCCAACTACCCTTGAAGTCCATTACACAAGCTCGGAGCATGTCTTCAAGTGTTTGAATTATTCTTTCGCTCTGCCCATCGGTCTGCGGATGATACGCGGTGCTCATTCGTAACTGTGTCCCCAATCTCTCTTGAAGACTCTTCTAGAAATTTGACATGAATTGAGGATCTCTATCAGATACAATAGATATCGGCACCCCATGTCTCGAGATAATTTCCTTGACATATAATCTGGCTAGCTGGTCCAAACTACACTTAATCTTAATCGGCAAAAAGTGAGCTGACTTCGTAAGACGATCTACAATTACCCATATGGCGTCGTGCCCTTTCTGCATTGCCGGAAGTCCTACCACAAAGTCCATCGTGATGTGCTCCCATTTCCATTCTGGAAATCTCTAACGGTTGTAATAACCCGCTTGGTCGTTGGTGCTCTGCCTTGACTCTCTGACAAGTTAAACACCTACTTACGCATTCTGCAACCTCCCTCTTCATGTTTGGCTACCAAAAGTGATGACGCAAATCTTGGTACATCTTCGTGCTTCCTGGGTGTATCGAGTATCTCGTACTGTGCGCTTCTTGCAAAATTTCTTCTCTTAATTTCGGTACTAATGGTACCCAAATTCATCCTTCAAACCTTAGCAGTCCAGTGCTATCAATCTTGAATTTCAAATCATCACCTTCAACAATCCGCTTTTTGATAATATCACAATCTTCGTCCTTCCCTTGTGCCTCCTTAACCTTATCTAATAAAGTCGGGCTCATTGTCATTGTAAATAATTTCTCGTTGGCCTCCATCAGATACTTAACCTCCAAATCTAGTCGTTCGAAATCTTTCACTAACTCTTCTTGAAAGGTTAACTTCAATAACTTCTCTCTGCCTTTTTTGCTCAAGGCATCTGCCACTACATTTGCTTTGCCTGGATGGTACAGAATCTCACAATCATAATCTTTGATCAATTCTAGCCATCGACGCTGCCTCATGTTTAGCTCCTTCTGCGTGAAGATATACTTCAGACTCTTGTGATCCGTGTATATTTCACATTTCTCGCCATATAAATAATGCCTCTAAATCTTCAAGGCAAAAACTACTGCTGCTAATTCCAGGTCATGAGTCGGATAACCCTTCTCATAATCCTTTAACTGACGTGAAGCATACGCAATGACCCTGTCGTGTTGCATTAGTACACAGCCAAGACCCTTGTGTGACGCATCGCTACACACTACAAACCCTCCTGTGTTATCTGGTAAAGATAACATAGGTGCTTGACTAAGCCTCTTCTTCAACTCTAGGAAACTCTCTTCACACTTCTCCGTCCAAACGAACTTAACTGTCTTTCTAGTAAGATTGGTCAACGGCGATGCTAATTTCAAAAAATCCTGGATGAATCTTCGATAGTATCCCGCTAATCCTAAGAAACTCCTGATTTCTGTTGGCGTCTTCGGCTACTCCCAATTGATAACCGCTTCTATTTTTGCTGGATCCACCGAAACACCATTCTTGTCGATAACGTGCCCCAAAAACTGCACTCTCTACAACCAAAACTCACACTTGGAGAATTTTGCATACAGCTTCTCTCTCCTTAATTTCTCTAACACTATTCGAAGATGCTCGGCGTGCTCTTCCTCCGTCTCCGAATACACCAGAATGTCATCGGTGAATACAACAACGAACTTATCCAAATACTGTTTGAACACTCTGTTCATCAAGTCCATAAATGCTGCCGGCGCGTTCGTCAATCCGAATGACATTACCAAAAGCTCAAAGTGTCCATACCGAGTTCTGAATGCCGTCTTTGGAATATCCTCCGGCCTCACCTTCAGTTGATGATAATCGGTCCTCAAGTCAATCTTTGAAAAGTACTTTGCCCCCTTCAACTGATCAAACAAATCGTCGATCCTAGGCAATGGGTACTTGTTCTTAATGGTGACCTTGTTCAACTCACGGTAGTCGATACAAAGTCTGAGCGATCCATCTTTCTTCTTCACGAATAAGATTGGTGCTCCCCACGGTGATACGCTCGGTTAAATGTATCCCTTATCCAACAACTCTTATAATTGAGCCATTAGTTCCTTCATCTCTACCGGCGCTATACGATACGGCGCTTTGTATACCGGTGCTGTCCTCGGTGCCAAATCAATGACAAACTCAAGTTCTCTATCCGGTGGCAATCCCAGAATCTTGTCTGGGAAGACATCGGCGAATTCCCTTACAATAAGTATCTGACCCAGTTCACCCTCGACTCGTCGAGTATCAACCACGTGAGCCAAATAACCTACACAACCCTTCCTAAGCAATATCTGCGCTTGCACCATCGTCAGACAATGAGATTGTTTTGGCGATTTACTACCATAAAATACCACCTTTGATTTATTCGGAGTCTTAAGGCTTACACATTTCTTCTTACAATCAATAACTGCTCCGTGATTCGATAACCAATCCATTCCAAGGATTACATCGAACTCCACCAAACGAATCGGTATCAAATCCACTCTGAGCTTAAATCCTCGCAATTCGGTATAACAGTTCCTATGAATGTATTCTATGGGAATAATTTCCTTGTTCGCTACTTCTACGTTCATAGGGTGTTCTAATCTTTCACTGGGTAAGTCTAACTGTTTAGCAAATTCTTCGGAAACAAAAGAGCAGGTAGCACCCGAATCAAATAACACATATGCATCTATATTATTGATTGGGTGATACCTGACACCACGTCCTTAGACTCCACCGCATCCTGAACGGTTGTAACGATTGAGATTTTATAATTAATTTTAATATTTATTGAGATAAATAAATATTTTATGTGATTTATTTATTGAGTTAAATAAATAAATTATGTGATTTATGGTGTGATTTAATTAAGTGTTATATACTAATTAAATGAATGTGTAATATTTATTTATTTAATATTAATGTTATATTATAGTTCTAATTTAATTGAGATAATTGAATTAGATGAATTATGTGATGAAGTGTTATATGAATTATAATTAGCGAGTAATTATAATTATGTGGCAATTTTTATGTGATTAATGGATGTTAGATTTTAATTGATTAAATTAGATGATTAATATTTAATTGATTAAAATATGACATTAAAGTATGTGTCAAAATGATTTATTAAAATAAAAAGAAAAGAATTTTTAAATAATTTTTACCAAACAAGGCCCTTGTATTTGTTTTAAACCTATTTCTACTAAACAGGGCCCTAACTATCAAAAAGCTGTTTTTAAATAAATTGTTTACCAAACATGGCCTTAGCATTAATAATCTATTTTTTTAAAAAAAACCTTTTTTTCCAAACAAGGCATTGTGATTTTTGAATTTTGTAACTTATATAATAAATGTATTTATTATGTATATTAAGTAATTAGCTGTTACATATATATCATTAGTATACGTATATTATATCAGTTATAATATATCTATACTACGTTAGATTAGAGTAAGTCTGTAAAGCTAAGAACTAAGAAGAAAAGAGAACAGAGAAAAGGAATAGTAGAGAAGAGAAAAGAGGAAGAAGAATTGCTAGAATTGAACTCACATCACCTTCTCTTTCAATCTATTAACAAAAGGTATTATCTATAATCTCTAATTATTATAGAACTCAATCTATATGTTCCTTGTATTTTATTCTCTGTCAAAAGTTGAGTTTTCATGGAAGTGTGCAAACATAAATTATATATATATGTATTGTGTTCATGTGTTATTATTGGTGATTGTATGCTATAAAGGATTTTCAGAAAATCAAATGGTTATTAGAATATGTCTTAATGGAAAATTGATGTTCTTGAGAGTTCATATGTTTTGGTTGAGTTTTAGAATGAAAACTTATGAAAATTTTATGTAGTAAGATGCATGTTTAGAATTGTTTATGATGCTATCTTCAATCATGAATATAATGCATGTGTTATAAGTTTAATTGGAGGAGATATGTTGTTACAGTGAATTATTTTATGAAAAATATAAGTTTTCTTGAAAATGGCCAAATTGGATTTTAAAATTTGTGATTATCATTGTTTAGATGGTTTTGTGTTAGAAGCATGTTATATATATATGTATTATTGCATAGGTATGATTTACAATGTTTAAGTTACTGTGAATTGCCGATTGTTGGCTTGTATGGGTTAATCAGTGAAGCAGAGTGCCGTTGTTGTCTGCCTCTGTCCGTGTTCCTGCGCAGCTGCGCTGGTAACACAGCCAGAAGCAGCGCAGCTGCGCCGGCTGCCTTTCCCAGAAACCTTCCCTGCGCAGCTGCGCCGGTTATAGGGCAGCTGGCTGCGCAGCTGCGCCGGGAACAGTGCTTAGGCAGTGAAGGTTAGCTACTTGTGCAGTGTTGATTTTGCACCTAGTTTAATTATGCTATGACAGTGAGCATGTATCTAGTTGCTACAACATGTTGTTAACATAAATTTGACAAATTTATATTTAGAAAAGAAAAGAGGTTTGAAAACCTTAAAGTATGATTTGAATTATTATTTAAATGTGATATATGATTATAATTTAAATAATTATAATCAAAAGTAAATGTTTATTTTAAATTATAATGAATAAAGGTTGATTTATTAGATGTTAGTTTAAATTATAATTTATGTAATTATAATTTAATAAATGCATGTTTAATTGTGGATTTTAAATTAATAATTACATAATTAATTATAAATTGTGTAATTATAATGCATGTTATAGTTTAAGTAATTATTAATTAAATTGATAATTACATGATTAATTATAAATTGTGTAATTATAAATGCATGAATGTAGTTTAATTTATTTTAAATTATAATTATTTATAATTTAAATGGTAATTATAATTTAAATAATTATAATTTGATTAAGTGTTTGAATTATAATTGTTTAATTATAATTTAGTTATATACATAATTAATTTAATTATGTGAGTATATGTGTGATGTGATTAACTATGTGATAGTTAATTATTATTGTTTATTTAATTAGAGTGAGTTAACCATGAGGGTTAACCACTTATAAGAATTAGTTATGTGTTAACTGATTTAGATTATTATAATTGAATGTGTATAGGAAGTATTAAAGTACGTGAATTGAATTAAGTAGCTTGCGCTTGAGGCAAATCTTCTAAACCCTAAACTCGTTAATTTTATGCAAGTTTTCTGTACCCTAAACTTGTTGATTATATACAAATTCTTGAATTCATATATTCATTGTTGAGAATGTCCTTTCTATTTCTGTATTGGACAATTGTTTATTTAATTGAAATGATCTTAACTTATTGTTCAAGTAAGATCCAGTTATTATTTTAAATGCATTAAGTTGATTCTAAAGCATATGTTAATTCATAATTCTTTTATTTATGAATTATTGGAAGTCGATTCAACTAATCTTTAGTTGATGAACGTGAATTCTAAATTACCCTTGTAAGTTTATCCAACCCAAACTTTCTTTGGTGCGGACTTGAATTCAAATTACTGAGTTGAACAACCCTATTTACTAGGGGAGGTTACTACGCATAGCGTTAAGATGTTTGTGCACAATACATGGTACAAAGGGCTGATCCCCCTAAGTACGAGTTAAGGTCCATAGTCTTATTGACTGTTAAAGGTTTAAATAGAAATATTTATAACCTAGGACAAGAGTTCAAAGGTCTTATGACCCTCAGATAAATTCTATATTCGAATTTTAGTGTTGATAGAGAATTATTATTCAGTTCTTTATTATTGAAGCAAGCTAAGTTGTTCAGATTCTTTTAAATATATCCTTTCATGTCTATGTTATTGTTAAACGCCAGTGAGCTGTGGTTTGCTCACTCTTGCATTAAATAATAATTTCAGTTAAGGTTGTTAACGCTAATGCTCCGTCTACAAGTAAGGGCAAGGGAAAGCAAAGCAAGTGAAGACTTATTTTTATTATAGTGAGAATGATTGTAATAAGACTTGAATGTTATGTTTTTGTTTCCGCACTTTATTATATTCATATCAAGGTTAGAGTAACCCTAGGATTAATTTTGAGAAGGTTGTAACCCTTGTTTTATGGGAGATTTTATTAATAGTTGAATAAAGGTTGTAATTTATTTTAAGATATATTGGGTAGATGTTTGTTATAGTTAGAAAGTGAACACCAAATCATGTGGAAACGAAGTACCCGGATTTGGGGGTGTCACAAGTTGGTATCAAAGCTATAGGTTATGAAACCTTAGGTGGGGAAAAACCTTAGGTTAGTAGCCTTATAGGTAAGATCGAAAAGATAGGTGTGATACGTAAAGATAATAAACTACCTTATGTGCTATATGTTTACATTATACTATTCGAAGAGTGACGATTCGTTATCACGTAATAATGAACTTTAAAATTCTTTTGTAAGGATGTCGAACATGGGAGAACCTAGTTAGGCTAGAGAGGATGTACCTCAGGTGCATAGAGAGGAGGAGCCCCGTGACATACATATTGTCTGGGAGCAGCTGGTTAGGAGAGAGCCATCTCCAGTGATCACCGTAGCTGGTCGGGAGCGTGAGCTGACACCTATTCTAGAGGATGAGGATGAGGACGAGTCTGAAGAGGAGGAAGAGGAGGAAGAGGATCCCGAAGAGGAATTCCCACCTCACTCTACTAGTGCTGAGATGTACGAGGCAGTCTACGATAGCAATGTGGAACTTTATGGACGAATAGGAGATCTCGAGGAGACTATTTACCAGCGTGATGAGACTATCGAAGAGATGGATAGTGCACTAGGAGATGCACAGTGGAACCTGATACATATAGAGGTCGAAAGAGATGCTGCTCGTTTTGAATTGGCAAAGCTGAAGCAAGACATCCAGGAGGAGTCGAGGAAGCGTGCCAGAGCTGAAGAGTCAAGCTTGAGGGCTCATCAACGAGTCGATCGAGCTGAAGGTGAAGCTGAAGCCAAGAGAGCCAAGCTGAGGGAAACGAAATATGCTTTTCATACAGCGATAGAGAGAGCTCAGGACCATATTTTCTACTACCCAGCTCAGTTCCAAGGTTTACCGTGGTATGTGGTGGACCGAAGAACGACATTTCGGGTAATAGAAGAGGAACGTAGAGAGGCTGTGCGACGTATTAATATGCCTAGGCAGTGGTATTAGCAGTAGTAGTAGAGCTTTTGTTTATGTGTTATTTTTTGTAGTAAATAAAGTAAATTCCATAATTTGAGATAAGAATGGGATGAGTTAACAATGTAATCCTGTAGCTTTTCCAGTTCCGGAAGGATGATAAAAATAGCAGAAGTGCTATCAGTTTGATGTTTTTAAACTACGCGTAATAAATAAAAGAAGTTTATTGACGTGCTATGTGTTCTATGTGCACTGAATTGTTTAAACATTTAAGTATGAACTTGGATACTTAATAGTTGGATAAAGGGTCTAATAATAATATTTTCTTAACAGAAAATGCCTCCTAGAAGAAGAGTAACACGTCAAAACCCCGAGGGTTCGACGAACAACAACAATAATGAGAGAACGAATCCCAACTCGGTTCAGCAGTTAGTGAACCTGTTAACAGGAGCTCTTGTGAATCAGCCCAGGTGCAGGGTACTACTTTCAAGGAATTCAAGGCAGTAGGATCGCCTGAGTTCAAAGGATCGACTAACCCTATCGAAGCACAGACATGGGTTATGGAAATGGAGAAGGTATTTGACGTGGCTAGGGTAGGAGAAGACCAAAAGACAATGTTCGCGGCTTTCGTGTTGAAGTCGGATGCTAGCTTTTGGTGGCAGGCTAACAAGACTAGAGAGGGAGAGGGAGTCATCACGTTGGAACGTTTCAAGGAAATGTTCTACGAGATGTATTTTCCAGTGAGATTGCAGGACCAGATGGAGGTCCAGTTCCTAGAACTTAAGAAAGGATGGATGACGATGTCTGAGTATTCCGCTATGTTTAACTGAGTTGGCCTAGGTTCGCTACATACCAGGTCAGCACTGACGCTAGGAAAGCGAGAAGGTTTGAGCGGGGACTAAAGCCCTGGCTCTACTGCAAGGTTTCCATGTTCCAGCTGAATACCTTTGCAGCGGTGCTAGAGAAGGCTATACTTGCTGAGGGAGGAAGCGAAGCGGTGACGAAGTTCAACCAAGATAAGAAGAAGAAGAATGAGGTAGAAACCAAGTCTGGGGGTAGCAGCACTGTGAACCAGAAGAGGAAGTGGTTTGATAATACCTCTGCTGGGAGTCAGCAAAGAAGCCAGCAAAAGAGGACGTTCGAAGCATGTGCTACATGAAGTAAGAATCACACAGGCATGTGCATGAAGGGGAAGCGGGTGTGCTTCAATTGTGGTCAGGAAGGCCACATCGCGCCTAATTGCCCATACCCAAAGAAGGGAGCTTACTTTACATATGGATCCAAGGATCACATGGCTGGCAACTACCCTAAAAAGCTGGCGGCAGGGTCAACAGGGAACGGAGGGAATGGAAGCGCCAGTTCCGTGACTATAGCTGCACCATTGCAAGCTGTTCGACCCACTACACGGACATTCAATATAACGGTGCAGGATGCTGTGCAATCAAAAGACGTGGTGTCAGGTATTATTCCGGTCAATAGTATAAATACGTATGTATTATTTGATTCGGGTGCTACTTGTTCATTCATATCTGATGATTTTCCTAAAACCTTAGACTTACCTATAGAGGAGTTAATTTACCCTTTGAACATAGAGATTGCGAATAGGGAGGTTATTCCTGTTAGGAGCGTTTATAAGAACTGTAGATTGGACATTAAGGGTCAGGAGCTTAGTGTAGATTTAATTCCGATAAAACTTGGGGAATTTGACGTCATACTTGGTATGGATTGGTTGTTCAACCATGGGGCGGTAATCGACTGTCAGAAGAAGTCGGTAAACCTTACGACTCCGTCGAAGTTGGTGTTCTATGGTAGCAAATTGCCTAGGCAAGCGAGTTGTCTGACGGTTATGCAAGCCAAGAAACTTCTGACGCAAGGCTGTGTAGGATATCTAGCCTACATAGTAGATTTGAGTAAAGAAAACCCGAAGGTGGAGGAGATATCGGTAGTTAAGGAGTTTGTGGACGTTTTTCCAAGCGATTTGCCAGGACTTCCGCCAGATAGGGAGCCAGAGTTCGTGATCGATCTAGCACCAGGAACTTCTCTGATTTCAAAGGCTCCGTACCGAATGGCTCCAGTCGAGATGAAGGAACTAATGGTTCAACTGCAAGAACAGCTATACAAGAAGTATATTCAACCGAGCGTTTCGCCGTGGGGAGCGCCTGTCTTATTCGTGAAGAAGAAGGATGGGTCGATGCGTCTTTGCACTGATTATAGAGAGTTGAATAAAGTTACAATCAAGAATAGGTATCCTTTACCTAGGATCGATGACTTGTTTGATCAACTGAAGGGTGCGAAATACTTCTCGAAAATTGATTTGAGAAGCGGGTATCATCAATTGAAGGTGAGGAAGGAAGATATACCAAAAATAGCTTTTAGAACTCGGTATGGTCATTACGAGTTCTTGGTGATGTCATTTGGTCTCACGAATGCCCCAGCTGTATTTATGGACCTAATGAACAGGGTGTTCAAGCCATTTCTGGACAAGTTTGTGGTAGTGTTCATAGATGACATCCTGGTTTATTCCAAGACCGAGGAGGAGCATGCTGAACACTTATGACTAACCTTAGAAGCACTGAGACGAGAGAAGGTTTACGTTAAATTCTCGAAATGCAAATTTTGGCTGGAACGTGTGCAATTCCTTGGCCACGTGATCGACAAGGATGGTATTTTGATAGATCCGTCGAAAGTTGATGCCATAATTAGTTGGGAATAGCCAAAGACGCCTTCTGAAGTGAGAAGTTTCTTAGGATTGGCTGGTTATTACCGAAGATTTATCCAAGACTTTTCTAGAATCGCAACTCCATTGACGAATTTGACTCGTAAAATAGTTAAGTTTGTTTGGACGTAGAAGTGTGAGGAGAGTTTTCAGGGGTTGAAGAAGAGGTTGAGTACTGCGCCTGTATTATCTTTACCAGATAGTTCGGGAAATTTCGTAGTATATAGCGATGCCTCACATAAAGGATTAGGCTGTGTGTTGATGCAGAGCGGCAAAGTCATTGCCTATGCGTCACGTCAGCTGAAGGATTACGAGAAGGGGTATCCGACCCATGATCTAGAATGGCGGCAGTAGTGTTTGCCCTAAAGATTTGGAGGCATTACTTATATGGAGAGAAGTATGAAATATACACAGATCACAAGAGTCTGAAGTATATATTTACCCAGAAGGATTTGAACATGCGCCAAAGAAGATGGTTGGAACTGATTAAAGACTACGATTGTGAGATACTTTACCATCCGGGTAAAGCTAACGTTGTTGCCGATGCTTTGAGCAGAAAAGGTCAGGAGAAGCTGAACGTGTTAACTGATCAGGATCGGTTAATAGAACAGATGGCTAGATTGGAGTTGGAGGTGAAGTTTCTGATGGAATCGGATGAGATGTTGTTTCAAGTAACCGCTGGTTCTACTCTAGTAGACAAGGTGAAAGAAGCACAACTTCACGATGAAGAAAGTGAAAAGGTTTGGAAGAGGATAACCGATGGCGAAGAGTTCAAGTTCAAGATCGATAATGAAGGTCTGTTACGATTTGAAGGTAGAATATGGGTACCGCCTGTACCAGAGGTCAAAGAAAAGATTCTGAGCGAAGCTCATAGTTCTACATATTCTATTCACCCTAGGAGTAGGAAGATGTATCAGGATCTCAGGCATCATTTATGGTGGCCGAATATGAAGAGGGACGTTGCTGAATGTGTTGCGAAGTGCTTAACGTGCCAGAAAGTTAAAGCAGAACACCAGTGACCAAGTGGTTTGCTGCAACCGTTAGAAATTCCATAGTGGAAGTGGGAGCACATCACGATGGATTTTGTGGTAGGACTTCCAACGACTCAGAAGGGATTCGATGCGATATGGGTTATAGTGGATCGACTGACGAAGTCAGCCCACTTTCTGCCGATCAGGGTTAAGTACAACCTCGATAAGCTAGCGAAGCTATACGTCAAAGAAATTATTTCTCGACATGGTGTTCCAGTGTCGATTGTGTCCGACAGAGATCCGCATTTTACGTCTAATTTTTGTAAATGATTGCAAGAATGTCTAAATCTAGGTTTGGGCTTCGATTGGGTCTAAGGTTCCCCGGAACTCTGGTGGTCCTACCAATTTAAAATCTTTGAAGCTAGCCAAGTGATGTCCTGACTGCCCTGCTGCTGGCTGGGGTCTATTCTGCATTGCCTTAGTTAACAAGTTAATGAAGTTTTGCATAGGGTCAATATTTTCCCCTCCGCCATTATTAACGAATCCTTCCTCCCTCTGGTTCCGCGGTAGTCTCCTAGGCGGCATGATCCTGAGGAAAGGAAGAAAACATTAGGCTTTACGTGATATGCTATTAATGTTAGCATTAAGAAGTTTAAGACGTCTATCAATCATATGTGATTCAAATAAACAACTTCAGTATCATAATAAAACCCGATGGATCTCCTTAACCCATCACTTACATACTCTACTTGAGTTTCTACTAAGGTTATAACCTAGGTTTCGCATTCCTAATGTTTATAACCTAAGGCTCTGATACCAACCTATGACACCCCCGAATCTGGGTCCTCTAACCCCAGTCCGGTCGTCACGATCTAACATAAACATCCACCTCTAAACAAAATACAATGGCTAATTGCGGAATATAATAAACGTATGTTGTTCATTCAAAAGGTGTTACTAGTCCCAAGATTCGATAACCTTAATACAACATACAAACATACCCTAGAATAGTCAATAGGGTTCATATTATATAATAGTAAATTAATTAAACATAAAGATAAAGTCTGCTCCTTGCAAACTAATCCTACATCTTCCCTTTACCCTTGTCCTTCCCTGAAGTCTCGGGCTTAACTGCAACATAAGTCATGATATAGCAAGAATGAGCAACAAGTTTGCTCAGCAAGTTGAAATACAACAATAAAGGATATATCATGATGAATAGAAAATATCTGACAATGAATTCAACTATATGAATATCGAAAGCAAGGATAATGATTGCTTTTAGAATAACTGATAGTCAAGTAGACTTGTGAACTATAAAACTCCAACGGAATCAATAGCAAATTGACCCTTTGGGTACTGGCTACAGAATAAGTACTTGAGGGGATCAGCCTCGCGTACGCCATGTATATGCATAACATTCAACTCTGTTGTTTGTATCTTTATACTAGATACCTGGGGTACTCCCCTATATATAAGGGGTGTTCTTTTCAGTCTAAGAATCCATACCATCAATTGGTCTGGATAGCTTTTATAAAACTTCATACAATTGTCTGACCGAACAAAGGTTCAGACTCTATCTGACGCAGTTCAAGAATTGTAGAACTTTTAAATAAGGTACAAGTTCAAGACTGTACGAACTCAGGTGCACCAAGTGCGAATAACAATAAAATAGATGTGGAATAATTGTTAAGTAATTAAACCACCTAATAGCATGCTTGGAAATAAAGTTAAAGCTTTAAATAATTAACTGTGAATACGGTAATAACCTGCTCAATATGATATGAGAAGGATAAGAACTTGAACAATAAAGAGTGTAAGGGAACATGCATTCAAATCAAGTGAAGTTTAAGAAACTCGCTTACAACGTTCCTTGAGTAAAGTAAACACAAGGATAGGATACTTGCTCAAGTAAAAGAGTAAGAATTAAAGGACTTGCCTGATTACACAGCTACAATTTAAGTTCTAGCTTTAATTAACTTGCGTCGAAACGACCTAACATTAATAAGTCGGCCTTTCAATTAGCATGTGGAAACTAATACGATTCTACACTAACAAGAATCTAATTATCATATAATTCTAGCACATAGTTCACGTAAGTCCATCTACTCATGTCTTAGATTTAATAACTTTAGATTATGTAGTTACTATGCATCAATATAGCACTTCAAGTTATAAATCAACACACATGCTTATAAGTTTTATAAACTCGAGTTCGAAACTAGCATGCTTATCCTAATCTAATTCAAAGTCATGTTTTCATGCCGGTAATTCGCATACTTTAACTAATACAAGTTCATGTTACGAGGGTTAGCTACATAGTCATATTACCACATCACGGTCTAACCATACTTAGTAAGCATGATTGTGCTTATATTACTCATATATACTTAAATTACATAGGTTATGCCTTATAAATTTATTTTCTATGAATATGCGTGCACATGCGAAATACATGTATAAAGAAATGAGGTCCATGTTAATATGTCTATAGGCATAACGAACTCTAATATACATGCTTGCATGATCAATACGTAATCCACATGGTGATCGATGATATAATCTTTCACGTTCTAAGCTTTTTGTTGATAAGTACACTAAGTCAACTTAGTATATACAAGGCATCTCGACATATAGTTTATATACATTTGAAACACATAACAACGCCATATAAACATATTCAAATGGTCAGAATCTACAAGATAAAAGTCTTGGTCAAGTTCACTTCGAAAGTCTTAAGTTTCTCATTTCGAAAACCTTTAAATCTTTCAATCACGTATGCTAGTGTGTGAACACACTTTAAACATGCATTTCATGTCAATATAAACCATACGATCATGTTTAGAATATCAGAATATATACATGCCCCGTATGTGTCTAAATTCATAATTAAATCTATAAGTTTCATTACAAATCACAAGTTTTCCTTTCATGGAGTACATACTAACATGGTTAACATTGTACATGTAGTATCAAGAAACATGGTTATAGAAGTGATACTAATTTTCATGCTTGCCTTAAACCATAGCAACAATTTATCACATAGCAGGCCTTAACATGAAGCAGGAAACAAAAACTGGCAACAGGGACCTGCGCAGCTGCGCAGGCACCAGGTATAAACCCGGCGCAGCTGCGCTAGTGTCCGGCCAGTGCTTGAGCAGGCTATTTTCGGCAGAAACTTAGCCCAACTCAGAAAACAATTACGAAATTTGTTTCTATCATTACATATTGCAATTCTAACATATTAAGAAGTTTGTATAACACTTAGCAACGTATCCCCAAATCAAATATCAACTAATATATGATTAATTCAAAGAATCAATAACTTAACATTTTATCAGAAAATGAAGAACATGAAGGTAAATGTTATACCTCTGTAACTATGAGCTTGCTGCTATACTAATTCTTCCTTAACTCAAATGGGAACTCAGTATACTAACTCTATTAGACAATATCTCAGCAAAAGAAATTACAAGGAGGAGAGCTTACTCTTATAGGCATTTGAAAATACAGACAAAACATTTACTCACCAAATCAAACCAAAGGATTGCAAGTATGTTCAATACATAAGAAAGAGTTGGTGAGGGTTGGTGATTCCACTCATGAATCCCTATCTCATGATTATGGCTATGTTTGTGGAATTTGAGAGAAAGAGATAGAGTAGCTAGCTTATTGTTTGTTCACGTGTGGGAGAAGTGAAGAGGAAATGGCTCTTATTATGGGACAATGTAAACTCAGTAATATTGCAAATGGGTGTATATCATATATGTCCCATACTTGTTACATAATAATACACTAGATAGTATAATATATATACACATAGTATATAATAATGTTACTTCTAATGAGCAAATGTTGATATAATATATCAAGTAGTATACATTCAAATAATCCATGTACATTTTCTATTAGCACTAAAGATAATTCAATCATGTATTGTCCATTCTTCCATTACCATAACTGTTATTATTATAATTATAATAACTTATTAAAAATTATTATCAAATAACAATAGTTTAAAATGATATTAATATAAAGTGATAGGGTATCATATTAATGTTTATTCATACATAACATGTAACTCACATAATGTCATTAATCATACTATATAGTCTACATATATAATATATAAACATATTATTAACATATTAACATATTAGTAACTCACATATACATCGGTTGAATTGTTGAAACAACTATATAACTCATATAATATCATGCTATAACGCATATCACACATAAATTCATGCTCACATCAATTTTGTGAAAATAATTTTTACAGAGAGTTCTAAACTGTGAAAATATTGAAGAGCATAATTAAAACTTATGGAGTTCTAGGATTATACCCTTTTTCTAGCTTGGATTTGGAGAAGAGTTGAAGATGATAGTGGATTCTTCTTAGCCTTCTCAAGCTTTTCACCTCTTCTTAGTCTCTCTTCTTCCCTTTTCTCTCTATATTTTTCTCTGTAATTCTTCTTCTCTTCTCAAACACTAATATTCTCTCTTTCTCTTTTCTTCTTTTTGTTTAGGCTTTAGACTAAAACTAACGTAAACATATAAAGTATAATACGTATACTTTAACTGACAAAATATATAATAATATGTATTAAGGGCAATTACTTCCCACATAAATTATCAGTTATAGAATTTCAAAAGCCACTAGGGCTTGTTTGGCAAAATAAAGTTATTTAAAAACAAATTTTATTAGCTAATGCCTTGTTTGGATAAAATAGATTTAAAGCTAGTGCAAGGGCCTTGTTTGGAAAAACCTTATTAAAACAAAAGTAAGTGCCTTGTTTGGTTAAAATAATTTAAAAACTCTTTTCTTTATTTTAATAAATCCTTTTAACACATATTTTAATGTTACACTTTCAATTAATTAAATCTTTAACATTCTTATTTAATTAATTAAAAATCTAACATAAATTAATCACATAAAAATTATCACATAATTATAATTACTCACTAATTATAATTCATGTAACACTCATCACATAATTCATCTAATTTAATTATCTTAATTAAATTAGAATTATACTATAAAATTAATATACATCAATTAAATTAAATATTAAATATTTATTTAATTAATATATAACTCTTAATTAAATCATTCCACAAAATCACATAATTTATTTATTTAACTCAATAAATAAATCGCATAAAATATTTATTCACTCAATAAATATTTAAAATTTAATATATAAAATCTCAATCGTTACAGAATTAAAGTACCCGAATTTGGGGGTGTCACGTATCCCCTTTTTCTTCTTGGATGTCATAAACTTCCTCCCTAAGCTCACGCACCTCCTTACTCAGCTGGATATTCCGGTCTAACACCACCATGAACAATGCCTTCATGGACTCTACCGATGTCAACTCCTCCTCCTTAGTAGGCAGTACCAGATTAATCGATACCGTCTCCACCTCCTCCTTAGACATACCATCAAACAATGATGAAAAATCAAAGTTATCGGAATGTTCTGATGGATCCTCCTCCTCTTGATCAGTCTCCTCTTGATCAGTCTCCTCTAAGTTCATAATAGGTACCTCCACTACGGTCATCGGTACTATCTCTACAAAGTTGACAAATTCTTCACTGACTTCATGTACTTCCCTATACATGGACATATCTCCTGACATGTACAATAAGACACAATAGCTTGATTAGTACAAAATCAAAATAGTATAAACAGATATCACATTTAATATGTTTAAGGTTACTTTCTTCTTTGAAACTCTAGTCGAGTTTATTTACTTCTAACTTCTACTTCTCTTCTCAAGGTTATAGCTTAAGATTTTTTCCCTTTAAATTTTTAACCTACAGCTTTGATACCAACCTCTGATGCCCCCAAATCTGGGTACCTTCAAATCCTGGACATGGTGCTACACGGTGCTACTATCTACTCATACATTCAATTGAAGACTTCAATAATATACATAAGTTCACTAAATATTACATTATAATAATTCCTTCCCAAGTTCTTTATAACCTTACATTCGTTCTATATCATAATATCATTCATTACAAAAATAATACTATGTTACTACAAGGATAACTATTTATCCATCATGGACTTGCCCTTGTCCTTACCAGATCCTTCGGTCCGTTCGCTCTTAGCTGAAATCATATAATTTTTAAGCAAGAATGAGTATAACTAGCTCAGCAAGTTTAACATTATATTCTGTAACTACAAAATCAAGAATCATATGACTTCATCTTCAATAACTGTACAATAGTTATGAAGGGTTACGAATAATCAAAATAACATTTTGATTCCTTTAAAACCATTCCCAAGAACTTATAGTCTCTTAGGAATCTGAGCTGGTCAACGACCATGAACATTCATTTAGTTTTCATTCATAAAAAGAACAACCTGGCACTGAGACCGCAATTTCGATATAGCTTATGAGCACATCCATGTGATCAGCATGTAGTACTCTATGTTGATTAACACTCATTCATTAAACGTATTTACGTTTAAGTTTTGGCAACTTCAAGTGCCTATCGATTTAACGACGTAAAAACCTTTGTGTATTCATACTCAGTCTTACCTTTGAGTCCGTACCAAAGCAATTGGCATAGGATAGCAACATTATGAATATTTTTGAAAGATTTATGGAAAAACTAACTAAAATACTTTAAGTCTTAGTCTAGCCAAATCACATATAGTTTATGCATAGGAAACCTGCATATTGACAGCTTGTCCAATATAACGTGTAGACAAGAGTTTAGAAAACTTGCCTTTGTGTCTTTAATCCGTTAAGTCTACTTTACTCGGTCTTTACAACTTCTACAAGACATAAACACATAGCATACCAATGAGATTTTCACAGTTGATATACCTTGTATGAACTATCTTCTCCTTCTTATATACCTTATCCAACTTGTTAAACCAATAACATTCGTTTAATTTATTTAACATTCATTACTTCTTATTAACATACATATGTCATAAGTCAACTCTCATCGATCATCGTTAAGCACAATGATAGATGAAACCCTAATTGAGTCGATAATTCAGGCAAACTTCCCCCGAACTATTGATATCGAATTTCGTATAGAAATTACATAAGTTTTAACTTCATTTCTAATCATTCTCGTACTACGCACCTCTATTACATATCATATAACCTTAAGACGCGTATTAAACTCGACTACGATTCACGGTTTACATTTTTGGATTTGGAGTTTTAAATTTAAATATATTTATTCAATGTGTAATTCTTAAAACCATCCTTAAACATGTTGTTCAAGGGTTCTCTCTTCATGAATATTAACCAATTACTTGCCCCATAATTACTATGTAAAAAGTTGGGTTAATAAATGACCATGTCAGAAATATTTTTGTTAAGGGCGCTGCAGAGCCAACCTTAGTTATAAAGGTAGCCCTGCGGCGCTGTCTTGCAGTGTGCTTAGCCTTGTTCTTGCACTGCGGCACTGGAAAACAAAGCCAGGGCGGCGCTGCGGCACCGGCCCTGAGCCTTAGAAATTTTGTCAAATATTGAGATTCCTGAGCTCGTAACACGATCGTTATAACTCAGAATTGGCTCATTCCAAAGTTCTTAGTTCACCTATCTCATGTTCTACGATTCCATCCAGTCAGAATTCATTTCTAAATCCGTTAGCGAGAAATTCGTCATTTAGTCAATTTTTAAGCGTTCGTTAAACGTTCGTGAACGTTTGACGCTCATTTCTTCATTTTAAGTTTGAATTCGTTCGTTCTTGCTCCCACAAGTCTTATTTACCTAATTATATGTTACGCCATCAAAAAATAAGATTGTCGAGTTAAACGGCGACTTTTGACTTCAAATCTAGGAATTTTACGATTTCGACATTTAACGTCTAATTCCTGAACTTTCGCCATAACTTCGTTATTCAATATTTTTAATCCAAATCAAATGGAATTAATCCATTAGTTATTCATTAGTGATTCTAACCAATATAAACTTCTATGTTTTAATGGTTTCACGTACTCATAAAAATCTCAAGATTTTGATATGTTCTTTATTAAGTTCTTAATCAACCATTATGATTCCTCTTATTAATGGCTTATTAGTATTTTAAGTCCACTACAAAGCCATCCTTATTACTTCTTACATAACATGCTCCACCAATTCACTTCTCTATCAATTATATATTGAAAGAAGATGAAAATTAAGATTTGAACAATTATACCTCTTGGTGTTCTTTAAGTTCTTGAACTTTTGTTCTTGACAAAAGGCCTAACTGGCTTCCTTGCTCTTTGATTCCTTATTAAAGCTTTCTTCTCTCTCTCTCAATATGCTAGTTGCTCAAATTTGTGAAACCATCAAATGACCAACCAAGCCTCTCTTATATAGATTTGCAAGACCAAGGGTATTTTGGTCTTTTAGGCAAACCTCCCTAACCCCATGTCATGCCTATGTGCTACCATGTGCTATCATGTGCTATACATGTCATCCACATGTCTCCCCATGTGCCCTATGGGCCCCTCATGGGTTGCCCCATGGGTTTAACCCACCCGTTAACCCATCAGTTCGATCCACAGGCTTGGTTATTAGAATTAATTTAAATTGGACACATTTACTTCGTATAAGATTCATATTATACGTCGTATGAATTCTCGTATCATACTCGTATAGTACATATTACCATACTCGTATTCATTTCGTATAATAATCATTATTATTATACTTAACGATTTCGTTCTTAGGTTTCTCTTTCTCTAACCCTTAGGGTTTTAAGTCCTCAAGTGAAAACTTCGCGAGCCATAACTAAAATATTATTAGATATTTCATCCCGTCTTTAAATCATATCATTACGCGTTCCTCGAAAATTCAAAAATAATTCTCAAGTAGAAACAGATGAATAGTGATTTTAGGAAAATTTCTCGGAAAACTTTTATTTTTGTTTTAGAAATTCAAATCATTTAATTCTAGCACATAGCCAGAATCCTAACGACATTCGCATCTTCTAGGTCATAGAACGACCTTCAAACAGCTTACTCAGTTTAATAAACATAAATTAAAATTTTATTCAATAAAATCAAATAAAATTTATTTACATAAAAGTACGATTTTCTCGGGCGTTACATTCTCCCCCTCTTATAAGAATTTTGTCCCCAGAATTACAATACAAGTTAGTCAAATAGATAGGGATAAGCTTTCTTCATCTTGTCTTCGAGTTCCCACGTTGCTTCTTTGGCATTGTGGTTCCTCCATAGAACGACCTTTAATTAGCTTACTCACTTTAATTGTGACAACCCGAAAAATTGGATTGTCCAGAAATTAGGTTTAAAGAATTAATAAAATAAATTTTTATTAGTTATATTCTGTGTTATGTGTTTATTAGTCATTCTATAAAATATGATGACTAGAAATCGGGAGGATTCTGGCTACGAGCTAGAATGAACGAGTAAGAATTTTCAAGACGAGAATAAAAGATTTTCAGGAACAAAAATATTTCTGAGAAAAAGATGAAATAGGCACTATTCACATATTGAAACCCTAAAGGGTTAGGGTTTAAGAACCCTAAGCCTTTCTGAGAGATCGGGATGCCGGAATGACATTCTGTCGAAAGATTTGACGATAATATGTTGTGAAACGTTAAGTTAGCTAATAAAAGTTTTTCTCGAAAAACGCATAGAAATCGGACGGAATAAAAATGACAAAAGTACTGTTATGTAATTTTCATTCGTTTAACTACGTTAGGGAAAAACGAGAAGCCAAACGCTTAAGGTCAAAAAATGTTTTTCAGTTTTTTGAAGTTCCGAAAAATGCGTAAAAGTTAATCGATAGAAGAAAGGCGAAATATTCAAAAATATTTGAATTCCAAGAAATGCGTAATGATAGGATTCTAAGAGAAGATGGAATATTTAATAATATTTTACTTATGGCTCGCAAAGTTTTCGCTTGTGGACTTAAAACCCTAAGGGTTAGGGAAATGGAAATCGAAGAAGAAATGGTTAAGTGTAATAATAACGATTATTATACATAACGAATACGAGTATAATACTAGTTATTATACGAGTATGGTACGAAGATGAATAGGATGTATAACATGAATATCATACGAAGTATATACGAATATAATATGAGAATTATACGAAGAGAATACGACAAGTCTTAATGGACTTTAACTATTGGACTTGAACTTTGGCAAGCCCAATTGGTGAATGATTAATTCCCAATGATTATTAAATCAAGCCCAAGAATAAGCCCAATGTGAATTAATGTTAAGCCCAAATTAAGAACCGAACCCGTGGGTCGAACCGATGGGTCATCGGGTGGGTAAAACCATAGGGCAAACCATGTTGGCACATAGGTGCACAAGGGGGAGATATGGTGGGCATGTGCTAGAACATGGGTAGCACATGGCATGTGTAGCACATGGGATGGCATGTGGGGGATATAGGGGGTAAGGAGGTTTGCCTAATGACCCTTTTGCCCTTGGTCTTGCAATGTCTATAAATAGCAAACTTAACATTTGGGTGGTGGTTTCACAAAATCACCAATTTGTTACGTTTGTACGAAATCATGGCGCAGTCAAATTGCAAAATTTAGCGGAAGCATAGTATATCAGAGTTTAAAAATTTCTACAAAACCATTACCCGGAACATCCTTTATGCAAATTATTAATTTAAAACGATAAATAAGAAGTTGTAGAACCATACCCTTGTAGAACGAAGCTTCCACATGTATGAGTTCAACTCCTTGTTCTTCGTGATCTCCTTTAATTTTTGGGTTAGATTCATTCCTTTGATTAACGTTAGCTACCCAAGTGTTTGGTCTCTAGAGATGATCCACTAGGAAAAAGGAATTGTTCAAGAAAGAGGGTGGTTGGCTAAACCCAAGTTTTTATATTCTCTATAGAAAAGGAGTACTATCCAACAATTAGAATTTCATCAACTGATATCTAACATAAGGATCCTTTTATACAGATATTGGTCAACCATTCTAATCCTATTTGACATAGGGTTTCATTTAATTAATTAAACTCTTTTAATTAATTAGGCTTCCCAACATATTAGGATTAAATAATTAAACTCCTTAAATTAATTTGCCTCCTAATCTTATTAGGAATAAATGAGAGTACTAATATTAAATTAATTCCTAAACTTCTTTAGAAATTAAAATAATAATAATTGTAATAATATTAATAAGTCTCCTCTTATTAATTTATGTTTAAAATTTCCAAAATATTAAATAATAAACATTAAGCTATTTAATTTATTCTATCATCATAGATTAAATTAATTACACTTAATAGAATATTACAATTATGCCATTACCTTCTTAAATAATTATTCTTCCTTTTATGGTGTGACCCTTTAGGTTCTCCATATTAAATGGGTTGTGAATAAATCAATTAGAACAATTCTAATCTTATTTAAATAAATAAATTAAACTAATAATCTATTTAAATAAATAATACTTATTCTACAATAGGGATAAGCCTCCCAAGCGATCAACGACTTTCCAGATAATATAGATTTTAACATTAATCATAAAAGAACCTGTGAGTAAATAGTTACCGTACAATTCAATCATTCCACCATACAATTTCCCAATTAAATATAAGACATGGAATTACTGTCAAGTCTTATTTTATTTAATTATATGTATTTCAATTAAAAAATGTACAACTCCAAATAATGCAAATTAGAGACTCCTTTCCAATTTCATTCTTCCTTGGCCAAGGACTACTCGATTGTCATTTAACGAATCACATAGGACATATCTCTTCTTTTACTAGACGTGGTAGATTCTTTATTGATCATTCATTATCTCCATATAACTCATTATACCCAAGCATACCCTTTGATATACCATAAGGGTCTTAAGGAATAAGTTAAAGTATAATTCATTACACACAAGATACTATGATGATCTCAAGTCCAAGGGTCACTTGTACTACTATCACATTAGGAATTCCTATTAACAGGCAAGTAAAACTCAATTAGGTATTCCATAGCGAGTCACGTTCTGTGAACTTATTCTTCGATAAGCACCTACATACTTGCTTTAATGTCTCCACACAAATGATTATGAGATCAATCATCCTCATCCAATGAGCAAGCAACATATGTACCAATCTATCTGGATTTACTAATCCCCTTTTTAGTAATCAAATGATTGGGAACTATTTTAGTGTTAAGCTTTCTAAGAATTTAGATCTCATTAGCATGATCAACATCATAATTCTAAAAGCATTACTTAAAACTATGGGTTATTTACATATTATAAAAAAAGCATCATGTAGATAATTAAATGCATTTAATAAAGTATTACTTTTATTAATAAATAAATAAAATCGTCTCCAAAGTATATACTTTATCATCATACATGATTGGCTTGTATGCATACTACGTTCAATCTCCCACTTGCACTAAAGTCAATCGCCATGGTATCTCATATCCATCTTCTCTAAGTGACGATCAAACTAATGTTGTGTTAAAGCTTTAGTAAATGGATCTGTAATGTTGTCTTGAGAGTTCACTATCTCTAGTGACTTCTCCTCTTTCAATGATTTCTTTAATCAAAGTGTTGCAACACATGTTTAGATTCAAGAAGAGACTTAGGAACTATTCGTAGTTCTGTAATGAACTTTTTATCTAAAACATCAACTTGCAGCTTCACTTATAGTTATATACTTTGTCTTTGTCACTAAACCAGCAACCTTTTGTTATTTGGAACCTTTCCAATTCACTGCACCACCTTTCAAGGTAACGACTTACCCTAAGGTGGATTTCCTGTCATCTTGGTTAGTCTGAAAAAATTGAGTCTGTTTAGTTCTCTAGTTTAATTCAGACACATCATGTGTCATGATGACATCCTTAGTGTCAGTTAAGTACTTTAAGATGTTCATCAATGTCCTATATTAATGATCTTCTCCAAAATATGACTGATCAACATTAAGTATCGTATATTTCATTGCATACATGATAGTAACTCATGCGATCTCTCTTTTATTGAGGATAATTTTAGAGAGAATAACACCATGGCTCATCATCATTAGACACCCTTTGGAGTTTGACATGCTAAACGCCTTTAGCATCTAATGAATATATGTTCATTAGGTTATGCCGAACATCTTTTTAAATCTTTCTATACTGATTTATATCTCCAATGTAAGATGTTCTACCCAAATCATTCATGGAGGAATGTTCAGATAACTTTATTTTGATCGATTGTAGCATAGGAATTTCATTCCTTATCAGTAGTATATCAACATATAATACTTACTAATGTCACAACGCTCCCACTGACCCTTTTGTACACACTAGGTTCATTTTCATTTTTGATAAAATCAAACTCTTTGATTCTCTCATCAAAACGAATGTTCCATCTACGAGAAACATGCTACAACCCATAAATAGATTGTTGTAGCTGATATACATGATTTTCTTCAACCATTGAAACAAATCCATCTGACTGTATCATACATACATTCTCCTCTAATAATATATATTTGAGGAAGGATGTCTCCACGTCCATTTGCCAAATTTAGTAATATTAAGCTACAATCGCAAGTAAAATTCGAATGGTCTTGAGCATTGCTTTAAAGATCTATTTTAGATTTTTATGGCCATCTACCATTTCTCTGAGTCTTTATTACTCAAAGCCTGTTTGTAATTCAATGGATCATCATCATTCATGACGTGTACCTCATTGTCATCCACTATGATGAATCCATACCTATCAGGTATCTTCGGTACTCTTCCAGATTTACAAACAGGGTGTTGTACAGAAGGTGTCTCTACTTGGACAGGTTCATCCAATTGATCTGTAGTGGTTTGTGGTTCTTGAATTTCTTCAAGATCTATTTTCATCCCACTATCCCTTCAAGGATAAACTCATTTTTAAGAAGGCAGAGTGTTTCGCAACAAACACCTTTTGCACAGTAATTTTGAAGAAATGGTATCCCAAACTTTCTTTAGGATATCCCACAAGCGTGCAATTATCAGATCTTATCCCAAGCTTATCATTTTGAAATTTTTTCACATAAGTTGGACATCCCTAAATCTTAACATGCTTAAGACCAGGTTTCCTCCCTCTCTACGTCTCATATGGAGTCTTGGGGACGGATTTCGACGGGACCTTATTTAGTATATATACAGTCGCTTCTAGGGCATAACCCTAGAATGAAATTAGAAGATCAGTAAAACTCATCATGGAACGAAACCTATCCAACAATGTTCGATTTCTCCTTTCAGATACTCCATTTAACTGTGGTGTACCTGGTGGAGTCCATTATCAGATTATACCATTATCTTTGAGACATATGAGAAATTCACCGGTTATGTATTCTCCACCTCGATCTAATCGAAGAATCTTAATACTCTTGCCCGTTTGTTTCTCTACTTCACTTATGAACTCTTTGAACTTTTCAAATGATTCAGATTTGTATTTCATTAAATACACATATCCAAATTTTGAGTGATCATCAGTGAAAGTAATAAAATAAGAATACCCTCCCTGTGCATTTGTTGTCATAGGTCCACAAACGTCTGTGTGAACCAATGCTAACAACTCTGTAACTCTTTCTCCTTTTCCACTAAAAGGAGATTTAGTCATTTTACCTATGAGACAAGATTCACAAGTTGGATATGATTCACAATCGGATAGCTCTAAGAGCCCATCCTTATGCAACTTGGATAATCTTGTTTCATTGATATGACCGAGTCTTCAGTGTCATATATAGGTATAATTAACATCATCTCTTTTTTTTTCTTAGTTTGTTCTATTTGAAATATATTTTTATGCAAGTCAAGTATATAAAGTCCATTTCGCAAATTACTAACACCATATAAAACATTCGTTTTATAAATAGAATAACTGTTGTTCTTTATTATAATGTCAAATCTATCCATATCTAGTACGGAAATAGAAATAATATTTCTAATGATATTTGGAACGAAATAACAATTATTTAAATAAATGGACTTTTCCGTAGGCAGTGCTAAACAATAAGTGCCTATAGCTAATGCAGCAGCATTTGCTCCATTTTTCACTCGTAGGACAATCTCATCCTTGTTCAGCTTTCTACTTCTGACCAGTCCCTGCACAATATTACATATGTGAGAACCACAGCCGGTATCCCGTGACAAACGAGAATTTTGAAATTTAATTTAAATATTTATTGAATTAAATAAATATTTTGATGATTTATTTATTGAGTTAAATAATTATTTGATGGAATTGTGGTAGAATAATTTAATTATGTGCGTTACATTGATTAAATTAATGTGGCGAACTTTTATAGTTCAAAGTATGTATTTAATTGAGTTTATTTAATTAACTGAATTACTTAATAAGCATAATGTTATTCTAATTAATTTAATAATTAATTAGAGATTTAATGATTTGTCATAATTAATAAATAAAAATTTTGATTATATGATGATGTGATTTAATGTGTAATATCATATTTATTTAATTAATTTAAATATGATTAATTGATTAATTAAAGTGTGATAATTAAAACTATGTAATAACACTTTAATTAAATTAAATGGGAAAGGAGCCTTTTGTGCAAACCAAACATGCCTTTAAGAACATGGGAGCAGTTAAGGCCTAATGCGCTTAACCGCTTCCCATATTCCCAACCAGTTATTATATACGTGAAAGTTATATAAGTTAAGTTATATATCATATATCATTAGAGAGAGAGAGAGAGTCAGAGAGAATTTTAGAGAAAACTTGTGGGTTGAATAAGAGAATTGGAGAACCAAAGAGAAGATTCTAGCAAATTTAAACAAACAAGCAAGGGGTAATTTCCTTATCTGAATTTCTAAGTTCGTACTTTTATTTTCTCAATTAAAACATACTTTAAGTTCTCTATAGATGAAATTTTTGGATGAATACTTGAGATATGATCATATATGTACTAATATAGATTCATACCATGTTTTCTATAATTTATTCATGTTTTGAAATAATCAATTTCATGTGATTATGCTTAAGTAAAGATTTGAAAGTAACAGAGTATGAAAAGTAAGAATATGACCCTTATGTATAAATTTGCATGCTTTAATTATTTATTTAACTTTAAATTGATAGTTTATTATGATTATGCAAGTTTAAACAAAGAAAACGAAATTCAAACAGATAGATTCGGATTTAGATAGAATCTATAATGTCGAATTTCATGATTTCTCTAAAGTGTATTTAAGCGTTTCAATTTAAATGATTATGTGATCTAAAGTGTTAAAAGCATGCTAGAAACATTGTATAATGCTTCTGTGAAGTTTATAGTTCATGGGTAACGTTAAAATTTGATGTGTTAGTTTAATTTGGGATTTAATTGGGCTATAAACAGTGCAGTTCGCGAACTGCAGTTCATCACGCCGAGGATCCTTGCCCCAGCAGACTTTCTAGCATATCTTGCAGCATAAACCCCCGCCCCGACGGGGATCACAAAGAAGAAGTGTTTTGTTTTTTGTGTTTTTAATCCATAGCATGAAGAGTTAACTCAATTTAATGAACATGATGACATGTTAAGCATATATCGAGATGTTAAAACAATTTATTAACTTATTTTACGTGATTAATTGATAAGTTAAATACGTTATGTAAACCCGTTATTCGTAAAGTCTAATAACGCGTTCAAGACTTATGTTTGTGATTCGATCAGACTTAGAAATAATTATTATTGCGAATGTAATGATATGTAGGGTTAATTGAGGAACGAGAATTTTATAACTGTAGCTTATGCACGAGGCAAGTGTTCTATCCCTAATTTACTATTGTTGAGCAAGTTTCTTAAACTTTACTTTTAATTAAACAAGTTCTTATCCTTGATTCATTATCACGATGCAAGTTCCTTAAAATCTAAGTTATTCATTGAGAAAGTCCTAGACTTATATTTCTATATTGAGCAAGTTCTTATTCTTCTTTACTCAAGTTGAGATTTCATATGAGATATTATAATTCCTTTAAAGTATTACTTCAGTTATACAGTACTTATTCGATTGTATACTTTTGAGATTTATTATTTGATTTGAATATCAATTATTGTTGAACATTGTAAGACTAGCGAACCCTTATTGATTCGACTAGTCCATTGTTGATGAACGTTCTAAATTCTAGAACTATTATTGAACTTATCCAAACCAAACTTCCTTTGGTACGGACTCTAATGTCAAACTGAGATGAACAACTGTGACGCCCCCAAATTCCAGGACCGCCACTTGGTCTCTCAAATTCGGTTCATCACGTGCTCATGGTAATACATTACGATAATAATAACTAAATATCACACGATCACAGCGAAAAATCTATTCTAGAATAATTTACAATGATTTATTATAATTATTCCCCCAAGTCTCGCAACCTACAGTACTTAATAGATTACATAATAATATCAATTAACGACTTATTACATAACCTAACTTAAGCTTAAACATAATCAAAACCAGTCTTACTACATCATCTTAATACAACATTAAAATATTTAAAACATATAAGAGACAAGCTAATTGGTAGCCTTGCCCTTGCCCTTATCAACGCCCGAAGGTTCGCCATGCTCTGCCTTAACTGAAATGTTTTAGGGAAAGCAAGAATGAGCACAAATTGCCCAGCAAGTAATATATAATAAGGGTGAGTAATAAGATTCCCAATTTTCGAAAAGGTATAACAAGGTTTGATAGTTCAAGGATAACAAGAATATCAACAGTTCTAAATAACAGTCGCTAAGGACAGAATAATATCAATATGATTCAATAATACGTCAATTCAAGATTTTAAATAATTGAATACTGAGCAGTCACTAAGGACTATGAACTTCTACTAGAATTGACAGTAATAAACTGAAAATTCAATAAAAACAGGTACAACAGGTGATCAGCCTAAAGTACCATCGTTATGCATAACAATCAATCATACTCAAGTGTGCACGTCGGTTCTTCGACAAATATATGTTCCCTTCAAAGAAGGTTGTTCTTCTCAGTCAAATACAAGATCCCGCACCAATCAATTAGTTTGGGTCATTTTTCAATAACATAAGTCTAGCCGAATCAAATGGCATAGACACTTTCACAATATTCAAGAACAATACTAAGTTCAACATGAATAATAGCTTTAATGAAATAAGAGTTCAATTCAAACAATTAAGTAGGAAACTAGTTCGCAATATACAAAGATAGAATACTTGTATCCAAAGAGATAAGTTTTAGATACTCGCTTACGATATCCGTTGAATAAAGTAATGCAAGGGTTTAGGATACTTGCCTTATGCGTAGTTTACTAACGTAAAGCTAGTCAACACTTTTGAATTCCTATCGTAATGATAGTCATTAGTCATATAATTTAACTTCACAATTATATATTCGAATATACGATCAACACACAAGCTAAGTTTTACCCTAGCTACACAATTATTTAGTATCTAATTTCTATTCTTAACTTTCTCTTTTCTCAAGTTGATCATATTCATACATCGTTACTATCATGTGAGACTACCACAATTAGCAAACATATTCGCATATTATTAATATCACATAAGACTACAATCAATACTAAATATATTTCATTTTAGCAAGTTATGGCATTTCATAAGTTAACCGTCAAAATCGGGTTCAAGTGACATCATATAATATCACGTAGCATGTATACATTTTTAAAGGATACTTTTATATTTGTATACAACCTTTCCTCGTTCTAATCATATATGATTTAGTTTTAATTCACGATCCCTAACGACTTAGGGTTATACAATGCCATGAATTCACATAAATTATCATGCTTATTATTTAGACATATAAAGTAGTCATATATTTTATTGATACGCATGTTCATATGTTTCTTATGTCATGGATATGTGATTCTAGCACTATTACGAGTTCGTGACTTAATCAAACTCATGCTTGATTAACTTGCATTACATCTAACAAGTACGTACATATATGATGCCTTCAAAGTACATTTAATCATGTTGAAAATATCAGAATGTAGAGTCCTAATATAACATGTCAAAGTCCACATTTAAAGCTTATGTTGTCATTAGTAAAGCTTGCTAATAAGGCCTAACATGCTCATGCTATCTAGATTCATACGTTAACATGTTTGACACGCATTTTAAGGTCGTATAACATGCTCAAAAATCAGAACCTAGAATCCTAATATAACATGTTAGAGTCCATGTTCAACGCTTGTGTTTTCGTTGGAGAGGTTCACTATTGAGGTTCACATGCTCAAGTTACATTATGGAGCTTAGATACGCAAGTCGACATTCATATCATGTGTTCCTAGGTCATACAAACATGACTCAAAGTCAGACATCAATATAGGGCCAACATATCAAAGTTTCTCTTTTCATATATTTAAGTTTTCTTTGAAATATTCAACTAAAACAACTAGCATGGATTGCTATAACCTAATAACCTTATTCCATATGTTAATGTGAGTTATATTCACATCCTAACAATACATCACGCTCAACACATCAGAAGATATAAAAGAAATCATCAACAAATTCTGCAGTGGCACGCGGCCGCGCCCAAATTGTACTAGGGAGACGCGCAGCCGCGCGGCTCCCGTTCCAGTCCAGAGAGCATCCTGCAACGGCACATAACAAATCCAACTCACGAAATTACTTCACGAAAACTTTTCTAAGCAGCCACATTATGGTTTAAATATGTTTATAGGTCTATATAACAACTAAGAACATGTTCTAATCCAATCTAGCATGAATTGTAATCAAAATCAAGAATTGGAAACTTTGACAGTAAACAAAATGATGAACCAAGAATGAAGGATTTATACCTCTGTAATGCAAAGTAAGCTTATTGAAATCTCTCTCTCTGTGATTATCTTGCTATTAAACTCACAACACTCTCAATTCAATACTTAGACAAAATCTCAGCAAATGAAAAGAGAAGGGAGGGAGCCATATTTATAGAGCAATTCTTACACAGACAATGCATATATACATCAAATTAAACCAATAAGAATGTTAGATTACATGATGGTTAAAAGAGAGTTGGTAAATGGTTGTTGAAGATCATCATGATAACCACTCCCCCCATAATCATGAGCTAGAAGGAGCTTGGGAGAAGAAGGAGTAGCTCCTTAGCCTTTTTGTTCTTCACGTGAATTAGAATGAGACTAGCATTTAGGGACAAGGCACAATACTAACTCAGCATTTGCAACATACTACACTTAAATCATTATACACATATGTATTAAATACTTAGGCTATCTACTCATATATATATTTTATACATATGTCTTTTATTGAAATGTCACACTATAATTCACATAATGTAGTAAGTGTGACTTGTACACATATAATCCATGTACATTTTTCATCATACTGGTATAATCTTTTCAGATATTATCACACTATACTGTCTCCTTTATTATTAAATTGTATTAATCAACAAGTGATTACAATATATTCATGATATATCATTTTAATGTATACTTACATACATATTGTCACATAGGTATTAATCATGTAGCTCACATAGTTTAATTAATCTTAATACATGGTCCATATGTGTAATATATTCACATTGCATTATATAACATAGTTTATGTATACTTGTATGGTCACACCTAAGTGTTTCTCTACACTATATAATAGAGTCGTATTATATATTATTGCATGCTTGTACATAACAATCAATATAATCTTATTATATTAATAACTTACTTATTTTTTTATTATTCATAATGTCAAATAAATAAATTATTTATCTTAACAATTAATTAACAATAATATTAATTAATTCATTCCTCATCGATTATTAATAACGCCTAATTAATAATTATAGGATTCATTATCACATTAACAAGTATAAATCTCAGCACAATTATAAACAAGTGGTTTATTATTATTATTATATTTCTTGCAATAATAATAATCACGTATTATTAATCAATCACAGTTAATATTCCATAACTATCAACTAATATTTTACAATAGCAATTAACAATTAATATAGATTAATTATTTACTTAATAATTCATTCGTTAATTAATATAATCATTAATAATTCTCAACAATTAATTAATATTCTACAATAACAATTAATATAGATTAATTGTTTGCTTAAATTAATATAATCATTCTTATATTACGTCACTGTGCCACACAAGGCATTTCATCGAGTTTATCGTAAACTCCATCAATTTCTCAATTATTATAATTATTCAATTTAATATAATTGAATTAATCATTCTCATAACACAAAATCATTATATTCTAATAAATTCTCATTTCCAATAATATATTTATTTAATAATATTCAGAAATTCTCGGGTATTACATCCTCCCCCCCCCCCCCTTATAAAAATTCCGTCCCGGAATTGCTATAAGGTTACACGAATAAATGGGGATAATCCCTCATCATCCTATCTTCTAACTCCCACGTTGCCTCCTCGACATCGTGGTTACGCCAAAGTACTTTTACAGACTAAATAACTTTATTTCTCAAGGTTTGTTCTTTCCTATCTAATATCTGGACAGGAATTTCTTCATACGCCAAGTTCTTCTCCACTTGAATGGGCTCGTAAGAAATCACATGTTTGTAGTCGGCCTTGTACGGTCGCAACACGGAAATGTGAAATACGTTGTGGATGTGCTCCAACTCGGGTGGTAACGCAACTTTGTATGCCACTTCGCCCACTCGCTTCAGTATCTCGAACGGTCCTATAAATCTTGGACTCAATTTTCCTTTCTTGCCGAAACGGATCTTTCCTTTCCATGGAGATACTTTCAAGAAGACAAAACTACCGACTTTGAAGTCTCGGTCCTGCCGATGCAAATCTGCGTATTTCTTCTGGCGATCTTGAGCTGCTACTAATCTGGCTCTTATCACTGTCACCACGTCTGCGGTTTGTTGTACTAACTCTGGTCCAAGTATTCGTCGCTCCCCGACTTCGTCCCAACATAATGGCGTTCTACACTTTCTTCCGTAAAGAGCTTCGTACGGTGGCATGCCGATACTTGCATGGTAACTATTATTATATGCGAATTCTACTAAGGGTAGGTGGTCGTCCCAATTTCCTTTAAAATCCATCACGCAAGTCCTAAGCATGTCCTCCAGCGTTTGTATTGTTCACTCACTCTGTCCGTCTGTCTGAGGATGGTAAGTAGTACTCAACCTCAACTGTGTTCCCATTCTCTCTTGCAAACTCTTCTAAAAATTGGAAGTGAAGCGCGGATCTCGATCAGAGACAATTGATACCGGCACTCCATGTCGTGAAACAATCTCTTTTATGTACAGACTCGCTAATTGGTTCAAACTGTAGCGGATCTTGATTGGTAGAAAATGTGCGGTCTTTGTTAGTCGATCTACGATAACCCAAATGGCATCATAACCTTTGTGTAACTGGAAGTCCTACCACGAAGTCCATCGTAATATGCTCCCATTTCCACTCTGGTATTTCCAACGGTTGTAGTAAACCACTCGGCCGCTGATGTTCTGCTTTAACGCATTGGCAAGTCAAACATCTATTGACGCACTCTGCGACTTCCCGTTTCAAATTAGGCCACCAAAAATGTTGTCTTAGATCTCGGTACATCTTTGTGCCTCCCGGATGAACGGAATATGTTGTATTGTGTGCCTCGTGCAAAACCTCTTCCCTCAACTCGGTTACCGCTGGTACCCATACTCTTTCTTCAAATCTCAAGATACCGTCTTTATCCATTCGAAATTTCTCTTCTTCATTTTCTGTGATCCTCTTTCGAATTTTCTCACACTCTTCATCCTTTTCCTGAGCTTCCTTTACTATGTCCAACAATGTCGGATGAGCTTCCATTACAAACAACTTTTCTCCAAGCTTCTCTGGTTCTTTCACTTCTATTTCCAATTTCTCCATCTCTCTTATCAATTCTTCCTGAGTCGTCAAATTAAATAACTTCTCCCTTCCTTTCCTGCTCAGAGCGTCGGCAACCACATTCGCCTTTCCCGTGTGATAAAGAATATCGCAATCATAGTCTTTGATTAATTCTAACCATCTCCTCTGCTGCATGTTCAACTCCTTCTGTGTGAAGATATACTTCAGACTTTTATGGTCCGTGTATATCTCACATTTTTCTCCGTACAAATAATGCCTCCATATCTTTAACGCAAAAACTACTGCCGCTAAGTCTAAGTCGTGAGTAGGGTATCGTTTTTCGTAATCCTTTAATTGTCGTGATGCATATGCAATGACCTTGCCGTGCTGCATAAGCACATAGCCAAGTCCCTTGTGCGATGCATCACTATACACCACAAAATTTCCCGCATCATCTGGTAATGATAATACAGGTGCTTCGCTCAATCTCTTCTTCAACTCCTGAAAACTCTCTTCACATTTGTCGGTCCATACAAATTTCACCGTCTTTCTAGTCAAATTGGTCAACGGGGTTGCTATCTTAGAAAAATCTTGGATAAATCTCCGATAGTACCCAGCTAACCCTAAAAAGCTTCTCACCTCCGTCGGTGTTTTTGGTTGTTCCCAATTACTTACTGCTTCAACCTTCACAGGGTCTACAGAGATTCCATTCTTATCCACCACGTGGCCTAAGAATTGAACCTTCTCCATCCAAAATTCGCACTTAGAAAATTTTGCATACATCTTCTCCTTCCTTAGTGCTTCCAAAACAATCTTCAGATGTTCGGCGTGTTCTTCCTCTGTCTTCGAGTAGATCAAAATGTCGTCGATAAAAACCACTACAAATTTATCCAAGTATGGCTTGAAAACTCGGTTCATCAAGTCCATAAATGCTGTCGGAGCATTAGTCAATCCGAATGACATTACCAAAAACTCGTAGTGTCCATAACGGGTTCGAAACGCAGTCTTTGGTACGTCCTCATCCCGTACCTTCAGTTGATGATATCTTGTTCGTAGGTCGATCTTCGAGAAACACTTTGCTCCCTTCAGTTGATCAAACAAGTCGTCTATCCTCGGTAGCGGATATCGGTTCTTGATCGTTACTCTGTTTAATTCTCGATAATCGATACAGAGCCTCATCGATCCGTCCTTCTTCTTAACGAATAGCACTGGTGCTCCCCAAGGAGAAACACTCGATCGAATGTAACCTTTATCCAACAACTCTTGCAATTGTATCATCAATTCCTTCATTTCTACTGGCGCTATACGATACGGAGCTTTCGAAATTGATGCCGTTCCCGGTGCTAAGTCTATTACGAATTCGATTTCTCTGTCTGGCGGAAGACCAGACAGATCGTCAGGAAACACATCTTGAAATTCATTCACCACGGATATATCCTTAATTTCTATTCCCTCTTTCCGAGTATCAACTATGTAAGCTAAATAACCTACACATCCTTTCCTTAACAGTTTCTTGGCCTGCATCATCGTAACGCAACACGATTACTTAAGCGATGAGCTACCATAAAATACTACCTTAGACTTACTCGGAGTCTGAAGGTTCACACATTTGTTCTGACAGTCAATTATCGCAGCATGGTTATACAACCAATCTATTCCCAGTATTACGTCAAATTCTCCCAATCTAATAGGAATCAAGTCTATGCTCAGTTCATGTTCTCTAATGTTTGCGTGCCAATCTCGATAAATGTATTCTATAGGGATCACTTCCTTATTAGCAACTTCTATGATCAAAGGATTTTCTAATCGTTCTCGGGGTGTACTAAGTCTACTAGCAAATTCTTCAGATACAAAAGAACAGGTGGAACCCGAATCAAATAATACATAAGCATTTATATCATTGATTGGGATTATACCTGACACCACGTCCTTCGCAGCCACGGTGTCTTGGATGGTCATGTTAAAGGTTCTGGCGGTTGGGCGGTTGGATTGTGCCGGTCCACCGATCATCAGCTTGTTGCCTCCTTGCTGATTACTACCCCCGCCACTTCCCTTCTTTGGGCAGTCCTTAATTCGGTGCTCCGTCGAGCCACACGCAAAGCATCCTTGTATCTTCTTTGGTTTCGGATAGTTGGGCGAGATGTGCCCTTCCTGTCCGCAGTTGTAATAAGTGCCACGTCCCTTCCAGCACTCGCCCTGGTGATTCTTCCCACACTTCGGGCAACCTTCAGCCCTCTTCTTGAAACCTCCACGAAAATTCCCTGATTGATTATTGTTGTTTTTGTTGTTGTTGTTATTCTCCCACTTTCTCTTTCCCAAATTGCTTCCTCCGCTACTGCTTCCTCCCGTACGATTCTCTCCTCCAGCATTCTTTCCTTTCTTTTCTTTGTTATACAGACTTAAGGCCTCACTGCCACCTTCCGCAATGATTTCCTTCTCTAGTAATGTTGCAAAGGAATCAATTTGAAGAACTGATACCTTATTGAACAGCTATGGCTTCAACCCTTGTTCGAAGCGTCTAACCTTCCTCTCTTCATCACCAACTTGGTGCTCCGCAAATCGCGCTAGTTCGTTAAACCTAGCCGCGTATTGCACCGCCGTCATCTCACCTTGTTTTAACTCTAAGAATTTCACCTCCATCCGATTCTTCATACTCTTCGGGAAGTAATTCTCGAAGAACAGCGTCTTAAACTTATCCCAAGCTATTATTCCTTCTCCAGCTCTTTGTTGATTAGCCTCCCACGAGTAGTTCACTTCTCCCCTCATCATGTACGTGGAAAACACCGTCTTCTGATCTTCGCCTACGCTAGCTATAGTGAAAGCTTTTTCAATCTCTTTGATCCACGTTTGTGCAACGATTGGGTCAGTAGTTCCCTCGAACTCTGGGGGTCCTACACTCTTAAAGTCTTTAAAGGTTGTTACTGGCACAGTCTGAGGGTTCGGGCGAACGGGTTCATTGTTCCTTCCCCTTAAGGCTTCTCCTAACAAGTCTACCAGTTTCTGGATCGGGTCTACTTGTTCCCTCTCGTTGTTAATAGATTCTTCAGGTGCAGTCAATCTACGTCTGGGCGGCATTATCTGCATCACAAGTTTCCATTTTATTATTATTCAAGTATATTACTTAAGTATTTCTTCTACTACTAGAAGAATAAATCTATAACACGTTTCCGAAATAAACTTCATTTATATTCATATGCCAAATCGTTTCATTACAAGATTTCCTAGCATACTGCTATAAATGTTATCACATATATCCCCTAATATCACAAAAGACAGGGAATATACCAACCTACTACCATACTACCCCTCTAATAAAAGCTAACAAGGGGTTCACATCATTATCCCTCATCTTACACAAAAGATCGGGATTACAATATAGAATGTACAACACATAGAGATAAATGCTACTAACTACTACTAGACTGTCTAAGGGAATCTTATCCCATCATCCCGCGCTCCACTGCGCTCTTGTACTCCAACTGTGCTATATACGCAACCAGCTCTCGACTCATGGTGTGTAGGGTCTGTCCCTGTTCTGCCGGGTAGTGGTACACACCATCAAGCACTCTCTCAAATGCCGAACAGAACACGTACCCCATCTTGTTCATTTTCCTCTTCTTACATTTGACCTCATCTTCCAGGTCATCTGCTCTCTCATGGGCAGCCCCCCACTTCTCCTCGAAGTGTATCCTATCCATCACCTCTAATTCTAACTGAGTGCGGAGTGCTTCCTTCTCTGTCTTCTCACTCAGCTCCCTCTGCTCAACCTCTTCTAGCTTCTCTGCCAAATCTACATTCCTAGCCACTGACCTATAAAACAAAGTCCCCATCTGGATCCCTGCCTCCTTACGGTAAGCGATCTCCACCTCTAACTCCTGCATAGCCAGCTTCCTCAGGTGGTCCTCGTCCCGCAGTTTCTGGAACTCAGACTCTCTCTCTTGGGCCTCTACCTCCAGCTCCTGAACTCTGCAGTCTAACTCTAGGATCCGCTCCTCATACTCTCCTAGCATCTGCTCCTCTATAGTAGCCTCATCAGAGTCCTCTACTGGCTCATCTTCTATCGGCTCGTCCTCCATCGGCTCCTCCTCTAGATTAGACTCTATCTCAATCTCGTCCACATCGTCAGACTCGAACGGTACAACTGCCTGTACTGGCACAGCCTTTATAGGTGCCTCGTATACTACATGTATATCCCTGGGCTCCTCCTCTGTCACTCTAGTAGGTACACCTGTGTCTGTCATCCTACAATCACAAACACAAGACAAACAAACAGCAACTCCATTAGAATGTTAAATAAAACATAAGTTCATTATATAGAATGAAGTTACATTTCATAACAGACTAAGCCTCTCAAGGAAAACTCTACATGAGTTTTATCTCCTTCCTAACTTCAAAGTTCGCCTAAGTTATAGTCTAAGGACACTCGTTCCTAAGGTTTATAACTACATCTTTGATACCAACCTGTGACGCCCCCAAATTCCAGGACCGCCACTTGGTCTCTCGAATTCGGTTCATCACGTGCTCATGGTAATACATTACGATAATAATAACTAAATATCACACGATCACAGCGGAAAATCTATTTTAGAATAATTTACAATGATTTATTATAATTATTCCCCCAAGTCTCGCAACCTACAGTACTTAATAGATTACATAATAATATCAATTAACGACTTATTACATAACCTAACTTAAGCTTAAACATAATCAAAACCAGTCTTACTACATCATCTTAATACAACATTAAAATATTTAAAACCTATAAGAGACAAGATAATTGGTAGCCTTGCCCTTGCCCTTATCAACGCCCGAAGGTTCGCCATGCTCTGCCTTGACTGAAATGTTTTTGGGAAAGCAAGAATGAGCACAAATTGCCCAGCAAGTAATATATAATAAGGGTGAGTAATAAGATTCCCAATTCTCGAAAAGGTATAACAAGGTTTGATAGTTCAAGGATAACAAGAATATCAACAGTTCTCAATAACAGTCGCTAAGGACAAAATAATATCAATATGATTCAATAATACGTCAATTAAGATTTTAAATAATTGAATACTGAGCAGTCACTAAGGACTATGAACTTCTACTAGAATTGACAGTAATAAACTGAAAATCCAATAAAAACAGGTACAACAGGTGATCAGCCTAAAGTACCATCGTTATGTATAACAATCAATCATACTCAAGTGTGCACGTCGGTTCTCCGGCAATTATATATTCCCTTCAAAGAAGGTTGTTCTTCTCAGTCAAGTACAAGATCCCGCATCAATCAATTAGTTTGGGTCATTTTTCAATAACATAAGTCTAGCCGAATCAAATGGCATAGACACTTTCACAATATTCAAGAACAATACTAAGTTCAACATGAATAATAACTTTAATAAAATAAGAGTTCAATTCAAACAATTAAGTAGGAAACTAGTTCGCAATATACAAAGATAGAATACTTGTATCCAAAGAGGTAAGTTTTAGATACTCGCTTACGATATCCGTTGAATAAAGTAATGCAAGGGTTTAGGATACTTACCTTATGCGTAGTTTACTCACGTAAAGCTAGTCAACACTTTCGAATTCCTATCGCAATGATAGTCATTAGTCATATAATTTAACTTCACATTTATATCTTCGAAAATACATATCAACACACAAGCTAAGTTTTAGCCCTAGCTACACAATTATTTAGTATCTAATTTCTATTCTTAACTTTCTCTTTTCTCAAGTTGATCATATTCATACATCGTTACAATCATGTGAGACTACCACAATTAGCAAACATATTCCCATATTATTAATATCACATAAGACTACAATCAATACTAAATATATTTCATTTTAGCAAGTTATGGCATTCTCATAAGTTAACCATCAAAATCGGGTTCAAGTGACATCATATAATATCACGTAGCATGTATACATTTTTAAAGGATACTTTTATATTTGTATACAACCTTTCCTCGTTCTAATCATATATGATTTAGTTTTAATTCACGATCCCTAATGACTTAGGGTTATACAATGCCATGAATTCACATAAATTGTCATGCTTATTATTTAGACATATAAAGTAGTCATATATTTTATTGATACACATGTTCATATGTTTCTTATGTCATGGATATGTGATTCTAGCACTATTACTAGTTCGTGACTTAATCAAACTCATGCTTGATTAACTTGCATTACATCTAACAAGTACGTACATATATGATGCCTTCAAAGTACATTCAATCATGTTGAAAATATCAGAATGTAGAGTCCTAATATAACATGTCAAAGTCCACATTTAAAGCTTATGTTGTCATTAGTAAAGCTTGCTAATAAGGCCTAACATGCTCATGCTATCTAGATTCATACGTTAACATGTTTGACATGCATTTTAAGGTCGTATAACATGCTCAAAAATCAGAACATGGAATCCTAATATAACATGTTAGAGTCCATGTTCAACGCTTGTGTTTTCGTTGGAGAGGTTCACTATTGAGGTTCACATGCTCAAGTTACATTATGGAGCTTAGATACGCAAGTCGACATTCATATCATGTGTTCCTAGGTCATACAAACATGACTCAAAGTCAGACATCAATATAGGGCCAACATATCAAAGTTTCTCTTTTCATATCTTTAAGTTTTCTTTGAAATATTCAACTAAAACAACTAGCATGGATTGCTATAACCTAATAACCTTATTCCATATGTTAATGTGAGTTATATTAACATCCTAACAATACATCATGCTCAACACATCAGAAGATATAAAAGAAATCATCAACAAATTCTGCAGTGGCGCGCGGCCGCGCCCAAATTGTACTAGGGAGACACGCGGCTGCGCGGCTCCCGTTCCAGTCTAGAGAGCAGCCTGCAACGGCACATAACAAATCCAACTCACGAAATTACTTCACGAAAACTTTTCTAAGCAGCCACATTATAGTTTAAACATGTTTATAGGTCTATATAACAACTAAGAACATGTTCTAATCCAATCTAGCATGAATTGTAATCAAAATCAAGAATTGGAAACTTTGACAGTAACCAGAATGATGAACCAAGAATGAAGGATTTATACCTCTGTAATGCAAAGTAAGCTTATTGAAATCTCTCTCTCTGTGATTATCTTGCTATTAAACTCACAACACTCTCAATTCAATACTTAGACAAAATCTCAGCAAATGAAAAGAGAAGGGAGGGAGCCATATTTATAGAGCAATTCTTACACAGACAATGCATATATACATCAAATTAAACTAATGAGAATGTTAGATTACATGATGGTTAAAAGAGAGTTGGTAAATGGTTGTTGAAGATCATCATGATAACCACTCCCCCCATAATCATGAGCTAGAAGGAGCTTGGGAGAAGAAGGAGTAGCTCCTTAGCCTTTTTGTTCTTCACGTGAATGAGAATGAGACTAGCATTTAGGGACAAGGCACAATACTAACTCAGCATTTGCAACATACTACACTTAAATCATTATACACATGTATTAAATACTTAGGCTATCTACACATATATATATTTTATACATATGTCTTTTATTGAAATGTCACACTATAATTCACATAATGTAGTAAGTGTGACTTGTACACATATAATCCATGTACATTTTTCATCATACTGGTATAATCTTTTCAGATATTATCACACTATACTGTCTCCTTTATTATTAAATTGTATTAATCAACAAGTGATTACAATATATTCATGATATATCATTTTAATGTATACTTACATACATATTGTCACATAGGTATTAATCATGTAGCTCACATAGTTTAATTAATCTTAATACATGGTCCATATGTGTAATATATTCACATTGCATTATATAACATAGTTTATGTATACTTGTATGGTCACACCTAAGTGTTTCTCTACACTATATAATAGAGTCGTATTATATATTATTGCATGCTTGTACATAACAATCAATATAATCTTATTATATTAATAACTTACTTATTTGTTTTATTATTCATAATGTCAAATAAATAAATTATTTATCTTATCAATTAATTAACAGTAATATTAATTCATTCATTCCTCATCGATTATTAATAACGCCTAATTAATAATCATAGGATTCATTATCACATTAACAAGTATAAATCTCAGCACAATTATAAACAAGTGGTTTATTATTATTATTATATTTCTTGCAATAATAATAATCACGTATTATTAATCAATCACAGTTAATATTCCATAACCATCAACTAATATTTTACAATAGCAATTAACAATTAATATAGATTAATTGTTTACTTAATAATTCATTCGTTAATTAATATAATCATTAATAATTCTCAACAATTAATTAATATTCTACAATAACAATTAATATAGATTAATTGTTCGCTTAAATTAATATAATCATTCTTATATTACGTCACTGTGCCACACAAGGCATTTCATCGAGTTTATCGTAAACTCCATCAATTTCTCAATTATTATAATTATTCAATTTAATATAATTGAATTAATCATTCTCATAACACAAAATCATTATATTCTAATAAATTCTCATTTCCAATAATATATTTATTTAATAATATTCAAAAATTCTCGGGTATTACAACAACACTGTTATAGGGGATTAATTAGGCGTTAGCGTTGAGATGATGTGCATGTTGTGGTTTAACATGGTTTAGCATATGGGAGACATGGTGGTAATGTGGAGAGGAGGTGGAGTTGAGGAGGTTTTGTCTAATGACCAAACTACCCCAACTATTGCAATCTCTATAAATAGAGGGCTTGGCCTTTATTTTTCCTTGTTTGAAATCCCACCAATATTCGGGGACTCCCTGCATAGGGAGCTCGGGGTGCGCTGCTGATAGGGTAAAACTGGTGCGGGCCACGCCAGTCAGGGAAAAGTGTTGACAAAGTTTAAAATTACCTAACCTTTTATATATTAACTAAGTGTTTAGTAATTGATGAATGCATACCTTTAAACAACATGTTTAATCAAGGGTTATAGGAAGTAAACTGTTAATTAATTGTAAACAAACATGAGATTTGGAAACGTAAACCGTAAACTAAGTTCAAGTTGAAGAACAAGTTAAGATCTCGTTGATCATCATACCTAGTGATAATTGATGAGAGTTCGGGTGAACATATAATTCACTTAATGTAACACTCAATCAAGTGATTTAAGCCTTAAGTAAAGGTTGAATGAAATTAAGAGATGAGTAACGTGAACGCAGGATACGTGAACGTTTCTCGTGAATTGTATCGGCGTTGAGGGAACGTTCTAAGTATACATTGGTTGTATGACATAGACGTTAATGCATGTTACCATAGTAAGATGTAATAAGCTGTAAAGAACGGTAATAAGAGAATGAAGAACCTATAATGAGAAAAGACGAGTTAACATTAATAACTTGGATGAACATTCCGAGTCGTAAGGACCGAACGTGGTAAGAAATGTAATGATGAATAACTTAACGAACATTATAGTTATAATGGTTCGGATAAGTTAAGTCTTAAAAGATAATGCAGTCGTAGGCTATAATGGTCGAGATATAATATCTGGGCTAAACGATTCCGTCAGAGAGCGACGATATATACGAACTAGCAACCGATCTAACTCACTGTGCAAGACAGTGTAGACGAGACGACAAGCTAGTTTGTTGATTGTTTGTGGGAAACCACTCAGTGTACTATATTTGACTACTGTTAGAGACTCGATGCGTGTTAAGTATAATGCTAGTGAAAGAATGGAAGTAAGAATTGGTCGCGTAGATGTAGATTACAAGAACGCAAACCATAGGAAGTAAAGTGAAGTTAAGCTAATGATTAAGTCAAGTATAATGACTGATGGTTATGTGTTTCCATATGTGTTATATAGGGATTTTGATGAACGGTAAAGTGTAAGCAGTACGCAGTGCTATAGCAAGTTTCTAAACTTCCTTCATCTATTATGATGAATGCTAGTTTCAGAACTTCCTCAGATGTTGAATATGAGGAAGTATTTTGTATGTGCAAATGTACGATATTTGTACAAGGTGTTGGTATAAATGAGGCCTTGTACCATAAATATTAACACTTCGGTGTTTCTATGAAATGAACTATTCTGTGGTTGAACTATTAAGTTTGAAAGAGTTCGATTTATTCATGAACCGTACTTGTTAAGTATGTGCTAATGATTCTAGCCGGACATATTATGTATGGAAAAGGTAGAAGGATGAAAGTATGATAAGTATATGTGAAGTATGTGTTAAAATGGTAGGAATCAGAACGAATTCCTATTATTCAAGCTGCTTCGTAACCATTGTTCGGTTATTGAAGACTTAAAAGAATTTTGATCCTGGAGTTGTTATTATTCAACTGCTATGACTTGCTGAGCAATTGAATGCTCACACTTGCTTTAAATAAAAACATTTTCAGCGAACGACGATAATATGTATTAAAGGACCTGAGGAAGATCATGATGATCGATGTCCTGCTATGATGGGATGCTATGGTTACGAATACCATTAGCACCACAAGATGAAGTACCGTTCATGTTATGAACAAGAGTGAAGAGCAAGCCAAGACTTGTAGAATAGTTAGTTAAAACTATTTTGTAGATACGGTGACTAGTTAAGTCACGATTGTAATGAGATAAGAATAATGTATTTACCATTATTTTTAATGAATGAACATTTTAAGGTAATAGAACTTGGGAATGTGTGAATATATCATGTATCTTCAGGATATAATGATGTATGTATGGAATGAGAATTATCGTAACGCACGAAATTTGGGTTTGAAGATAGACCAGATTTCAGGGCGTCACAGATTGGTATCAGAGCTGATAGGTTATAAACCTTCGGTAGGAGTACCTAAGACTAAAGCCTGAGAGAGAAGGGTAAAAAACCGTTGAGATAAATGATTAATGAAAGATATCACTACGTGATCTTGTTAAATTATAAGAACAGGTTTCCTGTTAAACGATGGATGGGTTATAGCTGATGGCTATAATAAAAAGAGTACTATAAATAGTATGGGGGAAAAAGGAACTCAGATTGAGTGATAAAGGATGAAATACGAATTAAAGAAAATTCGTAGTAAGTCAAGAGAGAGTTAGAGGGTGGTAAATTTCAATTGAGGACTCAAATCATAGTTGAGTGGTATGAACTTTTGTTATGGGCGAAGGTTTGTACTTTGGTGTAATAACCACTCAGCCTATTAAAGTGATAATAATTGGAATAGTGATGTCACGCTGTCGATGTGTATATGACGAGAGGGTAAATCCTTTCTTATGTGCATATTGGATAGTAGAATGTATTAAGTTAGGTGCGAGTTCTTGAAACTCATACTTATGAAAAGTTTGTGACTCATAGTTGTATGCTATGTTTCTAAAGCCTGAGCGTATGGATAGTCCTTGATTTGTTCTTGGATTACATACTGCGAAGATAAGTTTTTAAACACGTATGGTTGTGGAAAGTTCCTAAACACATAAAGTGTGGCAAGTTTAATGAACTATACTAAGGTATAGGAAGTTAAACTGAAAATAAGTTATTTTCAGTATAGATAGCACCTTACGGGTTAGAAGAGGTTAATATTGTCGCAAGTATGACAATAAAAGAAGCAGAAGTACAAAATTCCAAGTCTTCTAGCTATGCTAGATTTCAAAATTTATTGACATCGTGCGGATGCGTATGTCTTTGGATCGAAAATATTGGTTTCAAATTTTGGAAATCAATGGTTTTTTTTTAAAGAGCTATTCTTTGTATGTCTATGCTAATAATTTCGACTAGACAACGTTTAATTTGAAATATCAAAATGAATTGTGTATTATCAATGAAATTGATGCATAGATGGTAAAAAGAGGGAGTTATTATTACATCTGAACATACCTTGAAGCGTATGACAGTATGTACTATGACAAAGTCCTCAACGTGCTGTAAATCAGTACGGTATCACGACGTCATTACACGTTTTGAATTATTATGAAAGAATTTAAAAGGAGTAGTCGATGTCAATTGATTGACTAGACGACTGTTTTAAGTTGGAGTCCAATTTATTGGATGGTCTAAGCTATTTGATTTGGCTAGATAAATGGTATATCATGTTTAAAAGAAATCGAGCTTTCTTTGAGAAGCTGTCCCAAGCCAAATTGATTTGGTGCAGAATCTAATAAATAAGTTTGAGGAGAACACACCCCAAAATGGGGTTGTACAATAGGTTGATCACCTAACTATCAGAAGAGGTAGTTTATCTTCTTTGTGATGGTAAACATGCCGACAAAAGAATTAGTTATCAGTAAATACCGATAAATCAAGTTCAACGGTTCATGGTTTCTAGGACCCCTCAACAAAAATGTTTTAAAGGAATCTTATATATTCCTGGTCATTCATTCAAACTTTATGATTAGTGTGTACAATTGTGAAGATTATTAAAGGTGGGAAGAAGAGTGTGTTAACAATGTCAAGCTTTAGTGTGTACAATTGTGAAGATTATTAAAGGTGGGAAGAAGAGTGTGTTAACAATGTCAAGCATACAGCCTTAGTGCCGGGATGTTCCTTTATGAATGAAACGTTCTTGAATGAACGATGGATGATAACTTCTGTAAGGGGAAGTTGAGTAAAAGGTTATGGTAACAATTTCGAGGGCGAAATTTTTAGAAGGGGAAAATGTGATATCCCGAGATTTTTAGAAGTATAGTTGTCAGGATATGTATCATCTGACAATTATAACATGATAATGATCCTTGGGGGGAAGGATGTAGAAGAGAAAATGAGAAGGAATGACTAGGTAAATACCTAACATAATTAGTATGTTGATATTTTTCAACATTAATAAGAAGAAGTATGATTAACTCTTCGTCGGAAGGGTTGTAAAGATGATGCATTCGGCTAGGGATGTGGTTTGGTAAATTTCGAGGCCGAAATTTTTATAAGGAGGGAAGAATGTGACAACCCAAAAAATCGGATTATCCAGAAATTAAGATTAAAGAATTAATAATTAATAAAAGTAATTTTATTGATTATATTTTATGTTATGTGGTTATTAATTATTCTATGACATAGGATGATTAGAAATGGGAAGGATTCTGGCTACGAGCTGGAATGAATGAGTAAGAATTTTCAAAACAAAAAGAAAAGATTTTCGGGAATAAAAATATTTCCGAGAAAAACACGAAATAGGCATTATTCACGTATAAAAACTTAAGGGTTAGGGTTTGAGATTAGGGTTTCAACCCTAAGCCTTTATGAGAGATTGGAATGTCAAAATGACATTCTGTCAAAAGATTTGACGGAATGTCATTCCGACATTCCAATCTCCCAGAAAGGCTTAGGGTCAAAACCTTAACTTCAAACTTATTTTGAAATTCTGAGAAACGCATAATGATATGATTTTAAGACTGAGATGAAATATGTAATAATATTTCATTTATGGCTCGTGAAGTTTTCGTTTGCGGACTTAAAACCCGAAGGGTTAGGGAAAATGAAATTAAAGAACGAAAATGTTATATGTATAATAAATGTTTATTATACATAATGAATACGCGTATAATACTAATTATTATCCAAGTATAATACGAGGATGATACGAGAATTAATACGACATATAATATGAATTTTATACGAAGTAAATGTATTTAATTTGAATTAAGTCTAAGAATTTAAACTCATGGATTGAACAGGTGGGTTAACGGGTGGTTTAACCCATGGGGCAACCCATGAGCACATGGTGTGACATGGTGGCCATGTGCTAGCCCATGCTAGCATATGGGAGGACATGGTTTAGCATGTGGGAGATATGGTGGTGATGTGGAGAGGAGGTGGAGTTGAGGAGGTTTGGTTTAATGACCAAACTACCCCAGCTCTTGCAAGCTCTATAAATAGAGGTCTTGGCCTTCATTTTTCCTTGTTTGAAATCCCACTAATATCTAGAGAAAGAGAGGAGAAGAGAAGAAGAGAAGAAGAAAGGCTTGATGAACAAACCAAGAAGCAAGAAGAAGCTAGTTTAAGATTTTGTCAATAACAAAGTCTAAGGACTCAAGAACACTTAAGGTATAAGTGTTAAATTTGGATTTTCATCTTCTTTCAATTCTCATATTGATAGATGTTGCACCATTTCAGTGTTAACAAAACGGGCACAAAACGTGTGCAAGCATACACGGTCGACAAGTAATAAATTTGATAAGTAAAGTTCGTTCCCACGGAGAAAAGGAGTTAGGCTTAAACTATTATGCAACAATCCTATAGTTATTTTCATCTGCTCAAACGAGTATCAAAGTGTGCTTTAATAACTAGATTGATTTTAAACTAAACTTAACTAATTAACAGACGGGGGGGGGGGGGGGGGGTTCAAATTGGAGAAATATAGGATCCTAACTTCACCTATTGCATCGTCTAGATTACACACCTCATGGCAAGCATAATTGATTATTTAGAAGTGCTAGTCAAGAGCACGAATGTGAGACAAGGCTATTTGTCAATATACCAAGTCCATATCATATAATATCCACATAAAAGATAGAAATCACATGAACATCAATAAAACTTAAATAACTATATGTCTATGTGATTTACAAGCTATATCAATTTAAGTGCAAGACCCCAATAGACTACATATGGGAATACGGTATATTTCTATCCGGATTACGAATCACAAAACTCATCAAATGCAAGTTTCACAAACATATGCTAGCATGGCAAAATCTAAGTTTATACTTCCTCTTTCAATTCCATATAAACTATTACAGTAGATATTGATCAAGCATCTAAACATAAAATACAACCATGCTAGGCAAACCATACATAATCAAATATATATCAATGAGGCATAAAACCCTAGACTAAGCAATAAGATCCATTAGAATCCCATAGTGGTAGTTAGTTCATCTTTGAGCCACCAACCATTATGGGATTTAAACCAAGCATTGAAGCAACTATGAAGGCAAGAGAATAGAGAGATAGAGAATGCAAATCTTGTGGTTCCCCTTCCAATAGAATGCTAGCAAGCTCAAGTTTTGACCACAAACAAGCTCCAAAGTAAGCCCTAGAAATGGAAATCTACTAGAACTAGAAAAGGAGAAGAGTTAGTCTCTTAAGCTCTCTAGCTCTCTAACCCTAGAAATGTAAGAACTTATAATAAATGATAAGTATGATAATGATAACTCATGATTTTGTTCTTGCAAATACACCCCATATATAAGGAATACACTCAGCAGAAAGTTAACATGAAAAGTCAATGAAGCTTGACCGGCGCGGCCGCGCGGCCTCCCTTTGGTCACCCGATGCGGGCGCGCTGATATCCAAAAATTGCCTCTCTAGACTGCACTTCAGCGCAGGCGCGCGGCTCTTTCTTGTGTTCCCAGCGCGGCCGCGCGAGGTCCTGTTTCTTGCTGGTGCAATCTGGTGTAATGCTGATTTCTTGGTTGCCTTGCTGCTTCTATCTTGCTTCTTGTTCCTTCACTTGTTGCTGCATCTAAGCCATTTGCACATGCCTTGTCTTGTCGATCCCCATGCCAACTACACCATATGATGCCAAGCCATCTTCATGCCATCCCACCTTGCCTTATTGCCAAGTCCATGCCATTTTGTCCATAATCATGCCTCTCCATGCCTTAATCATGTCACTCTATGTCCTTTTAGTTTCCTGATTAAGATATGTAAAGCAAAGATAAAATGCATTAAAAGACAATAAAATGCTTAAGTTTAAGCCATAATCATAGCAAGTTGATATTCAATAAGTAGGTATAAAACCTACTTATCAAATATCTCCAAACTTGAACTATTGCTTGCCCTCAAGCAACAAACACAAATGTAAACTACATGATATGCAACTAAACTACATAAAAATGAATCCCAAAGCTCAGCCATGCTGTAAATTCCAATAAGAAGCGCCTCAGCGAAATAACAAGAACTATGAATAGAGAATCAGCTCAAGCAATAGTTATAAAGACATACAATCTGTAAATCACAACCTGTTACTAAGATGTGGTGTGTGTGTGTAATGTCATAAATAAGCTTGAACGAGGCAAAGATTCCACATGCTATACTTCTAAGGAAGGAAAATTGAGGTTTTAAGTCAAGAATTTTTCATATATACAAAACAACGACCAAACTAACATATAGATACAAGCTAAGGTGCAACAAGAGTTTATTATGCTTTCATTCACACATGGGGGCGATATTCGCACTTTTCCCGCAGTTACACCCGACTGTGAAATGCTAAGCCCTCTTAGGCTTTTCAGTGATACCCATTTATCGAGCTTTCGACCAACGACTCCCAAACCATAAAGGCCTTAGGGCGCTGGGTGTAGATACAATCCCCTAGGGCGTACTTGCTCGAGTATCAAAGGCCACAAGACTTAGCTAGCCAAGGTGTTTATTCTATTTTTTTTCTTTTTCACAGCTTATTTTCTTTTTTTTTTGCTTTTTATTAGCATGCATACCCAAAGTTTTCCCTCAAACTTGTATTCCAGTGTTGCTATGGTCATTATTTCTTTTATTACACAATTCTAGAAAATAAAAACAAAATTTTTCCCTACAGAAGACAAGCATGCACTAATCTAGCCAACAAGCAAATAAAGACAAAACTGTGCTATCCGGTGACATCAAAGCAACAGGTATAGATTACATCATGTATAAAAATATAACTGAGCTTAAGCTACTAACAGAGTTCAAAAATCTATCATATCTCAATATCATCATTGGCCAGGCTGGAATTCAACAGGCTAAACATATGGGATTATGCAGTGCAATGCAATTAAACACAACTAAATAAACAGAATAAAATAAAACTGAAAAAAAATTTATACAAAATTTAACTAGAATGCAACTACTATGCAAACAACTATATGTAATTAACATTATATGCAACTACTACTAATAACACCCAATAACCCCAAACTTGAAATATTCAATGTCCCCATTAAGGGTAAAGGGTCAGGAAACTCGCCTACTGATTGGTATGGCCACCATCCTTGGGTGGTGAATCTGGTGGCGGGTATGGCATGGCGGAACCGAAGACAGGCCACTCTAGCATCGTCCCTTGTTGAGCAAATGCGTCAGCCAGCGCACGGGTTATTCCATCTGCGAACGCTGCTAGGCTCCCATGAAGCGTGTCTATCCTCCTCTCTAATCGCCGAAACTGGCGATCCTAAGGCCTTATACTGGCTGTGGCTGTGGAAGGACCAGCTACTATTGCTGTCGGCTGCGGTGGGGGAACTGGTGGAGGATTTATCACAATAAAACCTTTGCCCCTCGGGTCTGTCGTGCCTCCCGCCCAATCCTCAAAGTTCTTGATGGTGGAATGAGTTATATCTTGGGTCGGCCTTTGTAACTGCTCTCCTTCCCAGTGAATGCCTCTTGAGCACACAGATATGCCACAACTGAACCATGGGGAATGCTCCCGGTTGTACTGCCTCTCATAAAATACAGCATGTTCTGTTTGATCAAATGTCCAGTGTCGACATATTTTCTCGTGATGATCCACCACAAAATGATTGCTCGTTCGACCGTAACTTCGTGCTGGTGGGTGGATGGCATCAAATTTATGCATATAAACAAGTTCCAAGCTTTGGCATATCGGTTCAGAGTGGAGGCGGGGAAAGTGGTATACTCATCAGTAGTATCCTTCCTAATTTTCAACACTGTGCCTGGCATGCACAAGTCAACGACCACTCTTTCAAGGTCAGTCTCAAAATGCTGAGCCTCTACCCAATTAGGTCGACCAGCCGATAGTGATGGCATATTAAAAACATCCCTGATTGCCATCAGACGATAATCGATTGTGACTCCCAGGACAAAAGAAAAACCATTTTGAGCTTCCTTGGCGTTAGCATAAAAGTCGCGGACAATGGCCATAGGAACGGGTATAGGAGTTGTCACAATCCAATCCAAGCCCGTTCTCTGATCATCTGTAACATTTGACCATCGCCCTTGGTTGGCTTCAGCCCTTTTTCTTTCATAAATGTCTTAGTAGCAATCCTGTAGTATTCATTTTAGGCCTCGTGACTGATGAACTTGGTCAAGTCCACCGAGACCTCGGCTTGGCTACGTTCAACAGGTGAGTCAGGCGTGATAGACCTTGCGCGCTTTGGACTCATACTAATTTTAGAAGATTTTGTGATGCAAACCCTAGATAATGGATGATTGTAGAAGAAACTCCCCCAAACTTGAACTCTGAATCTCTCTGCAACATTGTATCGGCGAAACCCTAACCTTGAATGAGGATGAATGGAATTGATGGAATGTAATAAGAGGCTAGGGTTAGGGATTGAGGTGGCGTATGTGTATAGGCTTGAAGAGAAGGAGGAGTAGTGTGTTTAGGAGAGGAGTTATATGCTGAGAGAGATATAGTGGGTGAGTATTCTAGGAGTGGAGGCCGGTTACAATAGATATAGGAGATATAAGGGTTGGGAACCATTTTATAAAATTTTAAATGGGCGTCTGTCTGGGGTCGGACACTGGCGCGCCGGCTTAGGCTTTGTATGTGGCACGGCCGCGCTGGTGCCTAAAATGGGATCTCTAGACTGGAAATTGGCGCGGACGTGCGGCTGGTTACTCTTTATGGGGCGCGGGTGCACGGGTTAGGGTCATATTCAATATTTTCTTGGTATTGGCGCGGGCGCACCGGGTTATGCCCTGAGGTTGGCGCGGTCGCGCGGCCATGAGCCCAGCCAAAATTTTTCTATTTTTCCTGCAGCAAAAAAATCACGGCACAAGAAGTAACTTTAAAGATTTTCCTTACCTGCACATATAGCAACCAAAAATTATGTAAAACTTGATTCCATAATCAAAAAATGCATATATAAAATGTATATACTGTTAAATCCTTAGTAATGCTATGTAAGTGAATCATTTCTATGTGAATTCACCAAAAAATTTGCTATAGGCTTATAAGCAATATGCTAACACGTCAAAAATATGTTCAATGAGCTTCCAACACCAAAAATATGTGCAATTATGCCTAAGTTCAAAAATGTAGGCAATGAGCTCTTAGATCCCAAAACTAGATGCAATAATGCCTAATGTCCAAAAATGTAGGCAAAGAGCATTCTAACACCATAACTGTCCAAAAAATTTCATGATTTTTCAAAATGATTAGAATTAACCAGGGGGAGGGAGATATAGATAATCATGCAACCAGAATTAAACATGAGAGAGAGATAGAGATGATGGGGTGGCTCCCATCGAGCGCCTGTTTACAGTCTATAAGCTAGACTCTGTCTGAATTGGTCAAGTGGTGGACAGAATCAAGGCAACCTTCTCTCAATTTACCTCTTCGCCATAATAGTGCTTTAATCTTTGTCCATTTACTTTGAAGGGTTTGTCCGGGTATTGCTCATAAATTTCCACTGCGCCATGCGGGAATACGATTTTCACCGTGAAGGGGCCCAACCATAGAGATTTAAGCTTTTCAGGGAATAGTCTGAGATGAGAATTATATAGCAACACTTCTTGCCCCGGCTCAAATGTTCTTTCTAAGATTTTCCTGTCATGCCACCTTTTGACCTTCTCCTTATATAGCTTGGAATTCTCATAGGCTTGCAATTTGAACTCGTCAAGCTCATTAAGTTGGATAAGCCTTTTCTCCCCCGCAGCCTTCAAATCAAAATTTAGCTTCTTGATGGCCTAATAGGCCTTATCTTCAAGCTCCATGGGGAGGTGGCAGGCCTTCCCGTACACAAGCTGATATGGTGACATACCTAGTGGAGTTTTGTAAGCAGTCCTATAGGCCCACACAACATCGTCAAGCTTTAGAGACCAATCCTTCCTCATATGATTTACAACTTTTTCTAGTATTCGCTTCACCTTCACGATTCGAGACCTCAGCTTGACCATTTGTTTGGGTATGGTACGCAAGTAGCAATACGGTGATTTACCCCATACTTGGCCAATAGAGCAGAAAATTGACGATTGCAAAAGTGGGTTCCTTCATCGCTGATGATGGCTCTAAGGGACCCGAAGCGTGTGAATATGCTTTTCTGAAGAAAACGCAGGACAACCCTAGCATCATTGGTTGGTAAGGCTGCTACCTCTACCTATTTGGACACATAATCGACTACCAACAAGATATATAAATTTCCACAAGATGAGACAAAAGGCCCCATGAAGTCTATCCCCCAGACGTCAAAGATTTTGACTTCCAGGATCATAGTCAGAGGCATCTCATTTCTCTTGGATATGTTACCCACGCGCTGACAACGGTCACAGCTCTGGACAAAGTTGTGAGCATCTTTAAACAGTTTTGGCCAATAAAAACCGGCCTGAAGTACTTTGGCGGCCGTCCTCTCATCCCCATAATGGCCTCTATAATCTGATGAGTGGCAATCTCGTAGTATGCTTTCCATCTCGCTCTCTCGGATGCACCGCCTGATCATCCTATCAGCGCACTACCTAAATAAAAATGGTTCATCCCATTTATACCATCTAACATCGTGTAAAAACTTCTTCTTTTGGGCTCTAGTGAAGTCAGAAGTGATAACATTGCTCACCAAGAAGTTTGCAAAATCCGCAAACCAGGACATCTTGCCTTGCACCACGAACAACTGCTCATCCAGGAAGAACTCATTGATCATCACTTTATCATTTCTGTCTATCCCCGGATTCTCCAGTCGAGATAAGTGGTCAGCCACTTGGTTCTCGATCCCTTTTCCTTCTTTAATTTCTAAGTCAAACTCTTGGAGAAGAAGTATCCATCGATTAAGTCGAGGTTTAGCATCCTTCTTTGAAATTAGGTATCTGATCGCAGCATGATCTGTGTATATAATTACCCTTGTGCCAATCAATTATGACCTGAATTTGTCAAAAGCATAGACTACTGTAAGAAGCTCCTTCTTTGTGGTGGTGTAGTTTAACTGGGCGTCTGTCAGGTTTTGCTTACATAATATATCACATGAAATATCCTATCCCTGCGTTGTCCCAATACCACCCCCACTGTGAAGTTACTTGCATCACACATCAATTCGAAGGGGAGAGACTAGTCTAGAGCTATAATGATGGGAGCCGTAGTCAATTTCTGTTTGAAGTGTTCAAAGGCTACCAGGCATTCCTCATTGAATTTGAACGGGTCGTCCTTCTAGAGTAAACTGCACAAAGGCTTAGTAATTTTTGAGAAGTCTTTGATGAAACGCCGGCAAAAGCCTGCATGCCCGAGAAAACTACAAACTCCTTTTATAGAGGATGGTGGTGGTAAACTTTCAATGGTCTCCAATTTTGCTCTATCCACCTCTAGACCTTTCTCAGAAACTTTGTGGCCCAAAATAATGCCCTCCTTTACCATAAAATGGCAATTTTCCCAGTTCAAAACGAGGTTAGCCTCAACACATCTCTTTAACACCAATACCAAATTCTCTTAACAGATGTCGAATGAGTCCCCAAAGACAGAGAAATCGTCCATAAAGACTTCTACATTGTGTTCGACCATGTCAGAAAATATAGCCATCATGCATCTTTGGAAAGTGGCTGGTGCATTGCATAGCCCGAAAGACATCCTTCTAAATGCAAATGTACCATACGGGCACATGAAGGTGGTCTTTTCTTGGTCCTCTGGGGCTTTGACAATTTGATTATACCCCGAGTAACCGTCCAAAAGGCAATAGTAGTCGTGTCTTGCTAGCCTATCCAGCATTTGGTCAATAAACGGGAGAGGGAAATGATCTTTCCTTGTAGCTTTATTCAGTCTGCGATAGTCCATGCAGACTCTCCATCCCATAATTTTCCTGGTAGGAATAAGCTCGTTCTTTTCGTTAGTCACGACTGTCATGCCTCCCTTTTTCGGGACGCACTGCACCGGGCTCACTTAGGAGCTATCTAATATCGGATAGATTATCCCAGCATCTAACCACTTGAGGATCTCCTTTTTGACAACCTCCTTCATGATCAAATTCAATCTCCGTTGTTGCTCTACTGATGACTTGCTATCATCCTCTAATAGTATCTCGTGCATGCAGTAGGAAGGGCCAATCCCTTTGATGTCAGCTATGGTCCACCCAATAGCTGCTTTAAACTCTCTAAGGACCCTCAGCAATTTGCTCGCTTGGTCGGATGATAAAGCAGAAGCGATGATAACCGGCAACGTAGAAGATTCACCCAGATATGCATATCTCAAATGATCCAAAAAAGGCTTAAGGTCAAGTGTGGGAGCCACCTCTAGAGAAGGCTTTAGTCATACTGATGAATCCCCAATATGTCCTAGTGGTTCAATGGGAATTTTAAACTTACGCATTTGAGGTACAATATTCAGAATTGGATGCATTCCACCACATCTGTCTCTTCTATGTCGGAGTCTCCTAATAGAGTACTCTCTAATGAATCCACACTCAGCAGGTGTTCAATTTCCTCCTGTAGTATCCTATCCATCATATCAATTCTGAAACATTCTTCCTCATCCGTGGGAAACTTCATAGCCTTGAAGACGTTGAACTTGACCTCTTGGTCTTGAACCCTCATAGTCAATTCTCCCTTTTGTACATTTATGAGTGTCCTCCCGGTGGCTAGAAACGGTCTCCCCAGAATAATTGGGATATTTTTATCTTCCTCGAAGTCCAGGATTATAAAGTCTACAGGGAATATAAATTTGTCCACCTTTACTAACACAAATCTTCAACAATGCCTCTGGGGTAGGTGATGGATCTATCAACTAGCTGCAAAGATATGCTTGTCGGCTTAGGAGCCGGCAATCCCAATTGAGTGAACACCGTTAGTGGCATCAAATTTATGCTTTCCCCCAAGTCGTATAGGCACTTGTTGAAGGTCAACTCCCCAATAGAACAAGGAATTATGAAACTCCCTGGGTCCTTAAGCTTTGGAGGTAACTTTCTCTGTAAGACTGCACTGCATTCCTCTATCAAGGCTACAGCTTTATAGTCTTCTAGCCTTTTCTTCCTTGATAGTACCCCCTTCATAAACTTTGCGTAGCTCGGCATTTGTTCCAAGCCTTCTGCAAAGGGATTATTGATTTGCAGTTTCTTGAAAACTTCCAAAAACTTGGCGAACTGTTTATCCAATTTTTGCTTCTGGATCCTCTATGGATATGGTGCAGGATGGTAGACTACTTTTGGTGGAACATTATTTTTCTCAGTGGTAACTTCCTTATCTGCCTCATCCTCATCGCTGCCATCCTTCCCATCATTCAAAACAATTTCAGGACTTTCTGCAGATGGGCGCGCCTCCGCCAGGTTTTGGTCTTCCTGGGGCGCAGCCGCGCCAGTCCCCGAATCAGCAGCTTGCTTCCCAGACCTTAAGTTAATTGCTTGGCATTGCTCCTTGCAATCTCTTCTTCCTGGAGTGGCTTCCGTACTGCTTGGAAGAGTGCCTTGTTGTCTGTTGTTGAGCGTAATGGCCATTTGGCCTATCTAATTTTCCAAATTCTTGATTGCCACCGCTTGGCTCTTCATTATCAACTCAGTATTAGCAATATGCTTCAGCATTAATTCTTCCATTTCAGATCTCTTTTATTGCGGAGGGGTGGGATCTGAGTGATGTTGATGTTGTTGTTGATTAAATCCCGGAGGGTGTGACTGTCTAGGGGCATACTGATGTTGGGACTGTTGTGGCAAAGATTTTTGTTGATAAGGTTGGTAGTGAGATTGTGGTTGTTGTTGGACATTTTGGTATGGTTGTTGTGGTTGTTGTGGAGGAGGTTGGTATTGAGATGACTGAGACTGTTGAACATTTTGATTATTGCTCCAACTGAAATTAGGATAGTTTCAATTGCTCGGGTTGTAGGAGTTTGAAAATTGATTCTGCGGACTTTTGATAGTTACTGACGAACTAGACCGACTCGGTAGTGATGGCATACTGCTCTGTCGGGTGTGCTCCGGCACACAACTCATATACAAATGCAACTTGCTAAACTCTACTTTCAGCCATAGAATATATCTTCTTGTTCATTGCCGCCATTTGTGCTGACAATGCTGTGATGGCATCAACATCCAATACTCCAGCCACTTTAGGTTGAACCATTCTTGCTATTGGATTTTGATATTCATTGGCCGCCATGGTCTCAATTAGGTCATAGGCTGTAGGATAGTCCTTAGCCCATAGAGCTCCTCCCGATGCGGCGTCAATGATTGACCTTGACTGCCACCCCAAACAATTATAGAACGAATTTATCACCATCCAGTCAGGCATTCCATGGTGGGGGCATTTCCTGAGCATCTCTTTGTAGTGTTCCCATGCCTCATACAACGATTCCCCTTGTTGCAGTGCAAACTGAGTCAGAGCACTCCTCATGGAAGTAGTCTTAGCCATGGGGAAGAATTTGGTTAGAAATTTCTATACTAAGTCTTCCCACGTGGTGATTGATCCTGAGGGTAATGAATGCAACCAACTCTTCGCCTTATCCCTCAAGGTGAATGGGAATAATCGAAGTTTCACTGCATCATCCAAAACGTTATTGAATTTAAATGTGTCGCATATCTCAATGAAGCTCAGGATATGCTCATTCGGATCTTCTGTAGCTACACCCCCAAACTGGATAGTGTTTTGAACCATCTACAGTGTCCCTGGTTTGATCTCTAAAGTATTAGTAGCTATCGCTGGCCAAACTCTACTGGACAGCAGATCAGAGATTTTTGGTATTGAGTAGTCCCTCAAGGCTCTATTCTCAGCTCTTTGTTCTTCAGCCATTGGCTCGGGTTGTTCAGGTTCCTCTTGTTCGTTAGTGTTTCTTGTGTTTGCTCTCCAAGCTCTGCCGTTAATGTTCTCTTGTAGAGGCACCAACTCAGGATTGGTTGAATGAGTTTGCATAAACTAACCACAAGTACCTGAAACACAAATGAAAATAAAATAGAAATGAGAATAGCAGAGATTTGTTCTAGTCAGTCGAATCTAACAAAAACTGATGTCAATAGTAATAAAGTAACAACTAGTTCCCCGGCAACGGCACCAAAAACTTGTTGCGCCGTTTCTGTGTTAACAAAACGGGCACAAAACGCGTGCAAGTATACACGGTCGACAAGTAATAAATTTGACAACTAAAGTTCGTTCCCACGGAGGAAAGGAGTTAGGCTTAAACTATCATGCAACAATCCTATAATTATTTTCGTCTGCTCAAACGAGTATCAAAGTGTGCTTTAATAACTAGACTGATTTTAAACTAAACTTAACTAATTAACAAATGAGGGGTTCAAATTGGAGAAATGTGGGATTCTAACTTTACCTATTGCATCGTATAGATTACACACCTCATGTCAAGCATAATTGATTATTTAGAAGTGCTAGTCGGGAGCACGAATGTGAGACAAGGCTATTTGTCAATATACCAAGTACATATCATATAATATCCACATAAGAGATTGAAATCACATGAATACCAATAAAACCTAAATCACTATATGTCTATGTGATTTACAAGCTATATCAGTTTAAATGCAAGCCCCCAATAGACTACATGTGACATCCCAGATTTTTAGAATTTATAAATGAGAATTTAATAAATAAAATTCTAATTTTAAGATGTTCGAGTACGAGTATGTGTATATGTGATATATATTGTGAAATATGTGATTTGGTGTGAAGATAATTTAAATGTTGATTTAATATTTATTGAAGTAAATAAATATTTTAATTGAATTATTTATTAAGATTATGTGATTTTTCTGGAGTAATGTAATTAAGTGTGATATATTAATTAAATAAATATTTAATATTTAATTTAATTGACGTAATGATTTTATGTTATAGTTCTAATTTAATTGGGATAATTAAATTAGATGAAGTTATGTGGTAATTGTTGCTGTTGGTCCGATTAGATGACACAATTAACGCGCAAGTATACACGGCCAACGAGTAATAAAGAGTAAGTAAAGATCGTTCCCACGGAGAATTAACGGATAACAGACACCAAACCACTAGCACATAATCATTTCAGTCTTATTTAAACGGGTGGTAAAGGGGAGGAATTAAAACTACTTTAAACTAGGCAAAGAATTCAATTTAAACTAATTAATCCTAGAGTCGAATTAGAGAATGAAGATAAGAGATTCCAATTTCCCCTAATGATTTCTCTAAGTCGATAAACTCCCAATTAAGTCAAATTAATCGCAATAGTTATTAGCTGAAAACACGAAAGTGAGAGAAGGCCACCTTTCGATGCACCTAATCCATATCACGTGCAATTCACAGATGATAGGCGCACGTGAACACCCATATTACCAAAACCACTATATGTCTATGTGATTTACAAATAAATAGGGTTTAAGGCTAAGTTCTCTATTGACTACGAGTGACGCTTCAATATATGTCTATCCTAAGCACAAATCATAAGTCCAACGCTATGTGAACCTACAATCGCCCGCTATCGCCCGCTATCGCTGTTAGATCTAAACCTACATATCGTCTTTCGAACCCACATAGGTTATCATAGTAATTTGTAGCTAATCAATTAAGTACTGAACTCATGAATCGCAATAGATAAGCACATAGCAATCAAATAAGACCAACATGGGATGGGAATCAACATTAACTACTCATTAGGTTCCATTAGAACCTCAAAATATAAATTAAGGCATAGACAACCCAAATATATTATCCATAATATGAATATACATCATCCGAATAAAAATTTAATACAAATAGAGTAAAGAGATAGAAAGTGCAAATCTGTGTTCTTCTCTAAGTATTGGATCTTTGATGATATTCCTTGCTTCAATCTTCAACACTAATCTAACCCTAGAATCTACTAACTAAACCCTAATGTAACACTAATGTACTCCTAATCTATACAAAAAATGAAAAGGAAAGGAAAATTGAATTAGGGCTAAGCTAAAGGAGAGCTCCCTCTTAGAGGCTGTCGAACAAATGGGGCTTTTTACCCCCCTTATGTAATGCCTCTGCCGTTAAATTAAACAAAAAGTCAAAGCTTGGCTGAAAAAAGACTGGCGCGGCCGCGCGAGTAATAGGCTTGGATGGGGCACGGCCGCGCGGGCTGGAAAGTTGGGCCACTGGCTCTAGAGATTGACGCGGGCGCGCGTGCCTGCTACCTTAACCAGGCGCGGCCGCGCGGTCCTCTGATGCTGGTTTTTCTGCTGCTTTTTGCTGCACTTGGCTTTGCTACTCCCATGCTTGGCAAGTGAACTCCTTTTTAGCCTCTTTGCAACATCACATCCCCATTTAGCCGTTTGACTTCATGCTTTGTCCTATCATGCCATCATCTCTTTTAGCCTATTTCAGTGCGATGCCCCTTTTAGGCCATCTTAGGTCTTTTTATGCTCAATTTGCACCCGGAGGTTCCTAAACATAAACACTGCAAAACAAAGGAAAAACATCTTAAACGCACAAGATTACTTGAGTTTAAGCAACAGAATGAGCTGGTTACTATCTGAATAAGTGGTCATAAAACCACTTATCAAATACCCCCAAACTTAAACATTTCTTTCCCTCAAGCAACCAAAACAAAACTAAACAACATATGCAATGCAGTATATACAATGTATGCAACTTACGCTATCATGAATGCAAATCCAAGTTCCAGTCAATATTGAACTTCAAAGCAATGCCTCGGAAAGACCACAAGATAGTCAAACCGATAAGCTACCCAAGACAAGACCATAAGGCATATTCTTGCAAATCCAAAACTGTCAGCACTGATGTTTTATGCATTGTCTGCTTAGTAATCATTAAACGTGCATTCCGATAAATAACTCACATACTATGCCTCTTAGGAGAAAAATAAGCTTTAATTTAAGAAAAATAGTAAATCATATAAGTTCTAACCAAGACCATGCATTACTAGAGTCAGGAGTTAACAGGGGGGTTTTCGTTAAGCTTTTATTACTCACGAGGGCGTATTCGCACTTTCCCGTGTACACAATAGACTGTACAATGCCTAGTCCTCTTAGGCTTTTCAATGATATTCATGTAGCGAGCTTTCGACCAACGACTCCCAGACCAGACGGCCTTAGGGCGCTGGATGTAGAGACACCCCGAGGGCATACTTGCTCGAATATCAATGGCCACAGAACTCTACGTGGCCACAGAACTCGACGTAGCCGCAGTGTTTATTCTATTTTTTTCTTTCTTTTTCTGAATATTTTGTTTTGTTTTCTTTTCTTTTTTCTTTTTCGCAGAGGAGTGCGTTTTACGCTCCATCTCCCCGCATACATGTATACATACTCCCTGTTTCCCCCAAACTTAAGCTTTTAACAGTCTTAGTTATTATCATATGATCACTGACTCTTTCGTTAAAACACAAATTTCCCACCAGAAGACAAGTATGTGAACATTTCAACTTAGCATGTCATGATGGTTACTCTATCGTGCTCATTAGCTACACAGTATCTAATAGATGAAGATTTACATATATGACCATAAAATCAAGCTTAAGTCTCAAATCAGTTCGAAAATCAAGTGATTTAAGTTTCCTCACAGGCAACATACATACTAACTAACCGAAACTGGATTCATGCAGTATGCTCTAACACAGAATGCAAAATAGAATGCAAATTTTTTTAAAATTTTAACAAATTTTAACAAAATATAATCTACATGCACTAAATGAACTGACACAACATGAAATAAGCTAACTACATGCAAAAACAAAACCCATACCCCCAAACTTGAAATGTTCAATGTCCTCATTGAAGGTAAAGGTAAAAAGAAAACTCCCCTATTCGGCTTCTTATGCTACATGAAATAAAGTGGCATCCTCTCAGAAGTTTCCCCCGTCTCTCTCTGCTCTGGCAAAATAAACCCCGCTCAACACTGTACTCAACGAACCAACGTAACTCAATATCAATCTTGCTCTGCTAATGATCCCACACTCACTGTCTCAATTGATCAGGTTGAGAGGATGAGGTGGATGGGAATTGGTACTTTGGATTGAGGAGGTAGGAGGTTTTCGAAACTAAGACTTTTAGTGGGGGGGGGGATTGAATGAGATGGAAGAGGTAGGAGATTGCATGAAGGAACTTTAGGGCTTGGGATTAGAGGGTCTGAGTCTTGGGTTCTGCTGATAATTGACATGAAGCGATGCCCCCAAAATCTGGCATTTCCTTAAGTCAAGCCCATTTTGTGAGAGGCGCGACCGCGTGCCATTTTAGCCTTATCCAGGCACGGCCTCGGGACATGCCAGATCCTATTTTCTGCAAAACAATTCTAGGCACAGAGGCTATGGCATTTTAACTTTGCTCCCAAGCAGCTTTTAACCTGAAACGTGCAGGCAAGACTTATTAAGCCCTATTAAACCATCAATAGTTATTCACTATTTACATCAAGAGAATTAATCATGGAAAGATATATGCATTTAAATTCCCAAAAATTCTCTAACTGCGTATAAGCAATGCAAGTGCATCAAAAATATGCTATAAGCTTTTTAATCCCAAAAATTATACGCATTCATGCCTAAAACCAAAAATGTAAGCATGAGCTCCTAAATCTACGAGCATTAAAAAAAATTAAACTAAATATTAAGCTAATAGGAATTAAACAAGGGGGAGGGAATTGTGATAGAAAGTAGGTAATGGAGAATTAAACAGGTAGAGAGAGAAATGATGGGGTGCCTCCCATCGAGCGCTTGATTTATAGTCCTCTAGCTGGACTGTGTCTGACCACTGCTATCCGACTCCCCGATGATATTGGAGAACCCCTCCATCCATCAGAACTGCTATATACTTTTGGAGGCTTCCCAATAAAGGAGGACTCGTAATTAAACTACCTAGCACATGATATGAACAAAAATTCCCCGTACGGAAGGCAGGGGAGCTAGGCAATGGTCCCGTTGTGTATGTGAAATGATTTGGGCATGGAGGCATAGAACACACAATGGACTTTTCTTCTATTCTCTTTTCTTCTGACCACCATGGTGTCGAGACTGCGGAATCTCTTGTGTCATCGAGATCCGTCTCTGTGATGTGGCTACCAAGGGGGCCAGGATGTGCAAACTTGACTAGCTTATTCCACTTAGGCAGAGGAGGCTCTTGAGGTATTGTCACTGTCGATTCACTTTAATTGGCCACATCCCCGATTGGCTCCTCGAAATCCATTGCCTTTTGCTCGTCCAGTTCCAAGTGCACTTCGGGCTCTTCATCAGTTTCTGCACCCATGTCATAGCACTAATCCTTCTGAGGGTCATAACTTACGGCTTCAGTCACTGGAGGCACAAAATCTTGCATTGGACTTTGAATATCTTGAGCTTCGATTATTTGCTCAATCACCTCCTCATTCCTTAAAGCTGTGCTAATTTGCTCTACCCAAGTCTAAAGATCCTCAATTAACTTCTCTTGTTCGAACAAGATCTCCTTTATTGATGCTAATGAGCTACCCCACATAGTGTCCAATCCTTCCTTTTTTGTTTCAGCCTTGGGCTCCATGTACTGATTCTCACTGGTAGAAGTATAGTGGCTTGGGGCCATCTGATATTAAAAATTTTGGCTTGATTGTTCCTGGCTCCCAAATAACTCCTCTTGGTTTTCGGAGCTTGCATACATGAAGTCCATTGTTGACTGTTCTCCTTGTAAACATGGGGATTGATAAGTGGGTTCGGGTGTAAAATTTGGACTTGGCTCGCATTGTTCTTGATGGCTCATAGTATGGGTCTGCCCTTGCTCATCCTCTATCATAAGGGCCTTGCTAATTTGCTCTGCCCAGTTCTGGATGTTCTTGACTGACTTCTATTGCTCAATCAAGATGTCCTTCAGTGATATGCCACCTCCTTCCTCCAAGCTTGCATTTTCTATGTCACCCTCAAAATTGTATTGAGGCTCGTAAACTAGAGTATGGAAAGTGCATTCTAGGGCGTAAATGGGATTTAGATCCCAATATTGGTCTTGATAATAGTCTGATAAAGGGTTTGCTGAAGGGTCTGGGTGATAACCCCAATCTGACTGATAGGTGGGATAAGGCTTGGTGTAGGAGTAACCTGACCCATACTGCTCTTGTCCATAATTGATAGGCTCCTGATGGCTCATGTAGCTCCCAACACCATACTCATGAGAAATAACTGGCTATCGACTCTGTTGAGCTGAAACAGTATCCATCTTCCTCGAGAGCTCCTCTAGCTGTGCTGAAAGTGTTGTGATTGGGTTGACGCCATCATTGTTTATTTCCCTTGGTTGCTCTTGCCTATTGTAACCCCATGGATAGAAATTTAAATTCATTGTACCTGAAAAGATAATATGAGAAGAGAATTAAACAAAAAAAAATTGTTTAAATTAAGACTAATTTGATTGAATCTAATGTTGGCAAACAGTTATCGAATTAAGTCCCGGGCAACGGCGCCAAAAACTTGTTGGTCCGATTAGATGACACAATTAACGCACAAGTATACGCGACCAACGAGTAATAAAGAGTAAGTAAAGATCGTTCCCACAGAGAATTAACAGATAACAGACACCAAACCACTAGCACATAATTATTTAGTCTTATTTAAACGGGTGGTAAAGGGAAGAATTAAAACTACTTTAAACTAGGCAAAAAATTGAATTTAAACTAGTTAATCCTAGAGTCGAAATAGAGAATGAAGATAAGAGATTCTAATTTCCCCTAATGATTTGTCTAAGTCGATAAACTCCCAATTAGGTCAAATTAATCACAATAGTTATTAACCGAAAACACGAAAGTGAGAGAAGACCACCTTTCGATGCACCTAATCCATATCACGTGCAATCCACAGATGATAGACACACGTAAACACCCACATTACCTAAACCACTATATGTCTATGTGATTTACAAATAAATAGGGTTTAAGGCTAAGTTCTCTATTGACTTCGAGCGGCGCTTCAGTATATGTCTATCCTAAGCACAAATCATATGTCCAACGCCGTGTGAACCTACAATCGCCCGCTACCGCGATTAGATCTGAACTTAAATATCGTCTTTCGAACCCACATAGGTTATCACAGTAATTGGTAGCTAATCAATTAAGCACTGAACGCATGAATCGCAATAGATAAGCACATAGCAATCAAATAAGACCAACATGGGAGGGGAATCAACATTAACTACTCATCAGGTTCCATTAGAACCTTAAAATATAAATTATGGCATAGACAACCCAAATATATTATCCACAATATGAATATTCATCATCCGAATACAAATATAATACAAGGAGAGTAAAGAGATAGAAAGTGCAAATCTGTGTTCTTCTCCAAATATTGGATCTTTGATGATATTCCTTGCTTCAATCTTCAACATTAATCTAACCCTAGAATCTACTAATTAAACCCTAATCTAACACTAATCTACTCCTAATCTATACAAGAAATGAAAAGAAAAGGAAAATGGAATTAGGGCTAAGCTAAAGGAGAGCTCCCTCTTGGAGGCTGTCGAATAAATCAGGCTTTTTACCCCCCTTATGTAATGCCTCTGTCGTTCAATTAATCAAAAAATCAAAGCTTGGCAGAAAATAGACTAGCACGGCCACCCGAGTAATAGGCTTAGATGGGGCTGCGGCCGCACGGGCAGGAAAGTTGGGCCTCTTACTCTGGAGATTGGCGCGGGCGCGCGTGCCTGCTGCCTTGACCCGGTGCTGCCGCGCGGGCCTCTGATGCTAGTTTTTCTGCTGCTTTTTGCTGCACTTGGCTTTGCCACTCCCATGCTTGGCAAGTGAACTCCTTTTTAGCCACTTTGGAACATCACATCCCCATTTAGCCATTTGACTACATGCTTTTCCCTATCATGCCATCATCACTTTTAGCCTATTTCAGTGAGATGCCCCTTTTAGGCCATCTTATGTCCTTTTATGCTCAATTTGCACCCGAAGAGTTCCTAAACATAAACACTGCAAAACAAAGGAAAAACATCTTAAACGCACAAGATTACTTGAGTTTAAGCAATAGAATGAGCTGGTTACTATCTGAATAAGTGGTCATAAAACCACTTATCAGTTACACGAAATTATAGTTAGCGAGTAATTATAATTATGTGACCATTGTATATGATTTATTGATGTTAGACTTTAATTAATTAAATAAGAATGTTAAAGACTTAATTAATTAAAGTGTGACATTAAGGTATGTGTTAAAATGATTTATAAAAATAAATAAAAGAGTTTTCAAATGATTTTTAACCAAACAAGACCCTTACTTTTGTTTTAAAAGGTTTTTGCCAAACAGGGCCCTTGCACTACTTTTAAACCTATTCTAACCAAATAAGCCTTAGTACTAATAATCTGTTTTATAAAATGTTTTGCCAAACTAGCCATAGTGGCTTTTGAAATTCTATAACAGCTATATTAATAATATTATTAATTATAATTAGTATACGTATATTAATATATCAGTTATATATGTATACTACGTTAAGTAAAACTACGTTAGTTTAGCCTAAGTCTAAAACTAAGAACAAAAGAGAAAGACGAGTAGAGAAGGGAGAATACAGAGAAGAAGAAGAGAAGCTTGAGAAAGCAAGAGAAGAACATCATCATCATCTCCATCTCTTAATCCAAACTAGTAAGGGAATAATCTTAACCCTTATAATTGAAGAATCAATTTGTATACTTATTGTATTCTCTCTCTGTAAAATTAGGTTTTCATGAAAATTATATAATCATGAATTTTATATGTATATATGTTATTCATATGTTCTTCGTAGTAATTTTATGCCATGAAAGTAGTCTCCGGATTCAATCGTCTTAAAAACAAGTTTTAAACTATATTCTTCAATATTTCTTAGTTTAAAACTTCTCTGTAAAAAGTTTTTCATGTAAATTACTTGATCATGATGTATATATGTGATGTATATGTATATATTGATGATTATATATGAGTTATATTATTTTTTTAGCAATTCCATCCATGTATTTTTGATAAACAAGAAGAATTATGTTTATAATAATTTTCTTTGAATTAATTTTTGAAAAATGATTTTTGAAACTATCAAATTCATGTTTGATTATGGGTTATTGTTTAAATTGATCGTGTATTATGTTAGTATGTTAAGAGTAAGAATTATTACAATTGAAAGTACTTGAATTGATTGAAAAACGAATTCATAATAGCAAATTTTATCAAGAACGCTTAATATTGTGTTTTTCTTCAAAAATCATGAAAACCTTGGTTTTGATTATGTGTTGTATGGATTTTATATGTTATAATCATGTTAAATAGTCTAAAATATTGTTGTTAACAAGTTTCATATTGAGCATGTTGGGAAAAATTGAGTTCGGTGTGAAGAAATAAGCCAAATTGGCTTATTTTTATGCCAATTCGCAAACTGGGATTCCCACCAGGGGAGGGACCCGCCGGGGCTATTTGCCTTGGGGGACCCGCCCTAGCTAGTACCCTTGCTGTTCGGGAATTTTAGTTTTTGTTCGTTGAGTTTTCGTGCAATGTTTGTTTAGTTAACTTTTTTCTATGACTTGATAAGTGTAATAGGTGATAAGATAACATACTTTTAATGTGTTTAAGATAGATTGAATTATTATGTTGTTAAATTATATGTGTGCTTGGATATTATTACCGTAAGATGCGATATGATAGTAAAAGTGCTATACGTGTATGAGATGCTTGATTGTGAGTTTAGCCTCACGTATGTGTATTAGTATCGACGTTACCCATAATTATAGTAAATGTTTAATTTAAATTATAATTTGTTAAATTATAATGAATATAGTTTGTTTAATTATAATCAAAGTAAATGTTTAACTTGAAGTATAATTTATGTAATTTGATTAACATAAGATGTAATTATAATTGATTAATTATAATTAAAGTGGATGTTTAAATTATAATTTATTTAATTATAATTTAATATGAGTTTGTAATTATCAATTGATTAATTATGTGAAATATAATATGATTATGTGATGTGAATAATTACGTGGTAATTACTTATTAACTTAGTAGATAATTAGGAATGAGTTAACCTAAATTGTTTAACTAACGATGAAAATTAGCTATGTGATAATTAACTTATATTGTTAATTATGCATATGATTTGACAGTGAGTGTCAAACGAGTAAATGGAAGAGGATTAGAAAGTATAAAGTAAAAGTTACTTAAGCGTTTAATAAACATCGCTATGAGACTAATAATTGATGTGTATGGTAATACGTTATGTAGGATCATGAAACAGATTTTATTAAGCAATTTTTTAGGTAATTGGTAATCTACGAGCCAGGCAAGTCTTTCGGTTCCTATTTTTCTACGTAAACTTGATGAACTATTTTAAATTACATGATATGTTATATATGTTGTAAGCGAGCATGATATGTTATACATGTTGTAATCATGAAATGTTAAAGTCAATTTATGACTACATTGTTTTGGTTAAATAATGTTGATTGAGTAAGGAACTCAATCTTTATATTTGTTATGTGAATTGAAGCATCTATGCCATGTTACTTTAATTATTATGATATATATGTTGAGCATATTATTGTGTGCTATGTGACTCATGTAAACTATTAGAACTTGCTGAGCTGTCGAGCTCACTCTTGCAAATAATAATTTTTGCAGGTCGAGATTTCAAGGTAAGGATACGTGCTAAGTGAATTATAGAGATCCATATTCACGAAGATTACTTATGTTTTATGAGAAATGTATCTAATGATTTGAATGTAACATGTTGTTGAATTATAAGTGGAGTTACCCAATGTATATGGATATTGCTTATTGATGTAAGACTTTGTATAGTCATTTTGTTGTAACGATTCATGATATAGATTTGGGATCGAAGAGATGTAATGTAAAGATTGCGATTCAGGGCAATAAAGAAAGAAGTTTATGAAAGTTTTAAATATTCCGCATTTTTAGTGATTTTAATATCGAATAATGATGTAAAGATAGATTAAAGTTGTATTGTTAACGATCGAGAATGAGAATTATATTGTAAGAATTTTGGGGTCGTTACGGTTGGTATCAAAGCTGTAGGTTATACACCTTAGGTAAGAGTACCTTAGGCTATGACCTTAGAGAATAAGAAGTTAAGTATAAGTTAAAAAGGTGATTCTTTTCACATACGTATATGTATAGGATGAGTTAAGTCCTAGAAATGTTATAAGAAGAAGATTAGAATGACGACAAATAAAATTCGAATAAAATATTAAACTATATGAATGAATTAAAAATTCTTAAAGGAAGAGTTGTTTAATAAACAAGAAGACTCAAAGAAGAATCTTGAAGAGATATAAAGATAAGAATCAGGAGTTCCTAACTCCAATAATCAAGATGACGAATAACGATGAATAGACAAAGTCTATAATATTAAAAGCATAAAGGAAATCATGATATGACATGATGATAGGTAAAGATAAGAAGTTTTTTTAAAACAAAACGATAATGAGATAAGAAAAGAATCATAAGAAGATGATTCTAGAATAAGATCACGGCGTGATTTTTTAAAAGTTGTAAAAGACAGATGGTCTATAATGATTGAATAGTTATAGTTTGAGATTATAACGAGAATGTACTATGATATAGTACGAGATAAACTCACGAGGAGTTATAAATGATGAGATATAGAAGTCTGTATCGAGTATAGAGCGAGAAGTTATAAGTAAGATAGAATTAAGTGGGATTTCAACTGAGAACTCATGTGGTGGCTGAGTTGTACAAATCTTTGTATGGGCAGGGTTTTGTGTTTACACTTGGTTTATCATATTGATAATCGTTGGAATACGGGTGTCGCGCTATCGATATATATATGGTGAGAAGGTGATTCTTGTCCCATGTTTATATTTGATAGTTAAAGTCAATAGAGATTAGATTAGAAGATATTAAGATTACATTAGATGATCTTAAAGTTAGGCGAGTTCTTAAAACTCATACTTATGGTAAGTTCGTGACTCATAGTCGTATGTATGTTTTTGAACCTCTAAGCATATGTACAGTCCCTGATCAGTTCTTTGACTACGTATTGCTAGGACAAGTTCTTAAACTCATATTATTGTGGCAAGTTTTTGAACTCCCAAAGTGTGGTAAGTTTAATGAACTATACTGGGTCAAGAAAGGTTATAGTATAGAAAGCATTGATGTTGCTTAAGATTGATAGAATGTTTAAGTAATGTTGCTAGATTTACGAATTTTATTGACTTCGTGCTGATGTTACACTTCTGTTTTTCTTGAAAAACAATGGATCAAACGATGGAACCAATGAATTTTTAAAATACGTGGTATTATTCACATGTCTGTGCTAATTGCTTTAACTAGACAAAAAAATATTTTAAATCTTTAAAATGTATTTTATATGAATCATTTGATATGGTGTAGAAACAATAATCGAGGAAGTTATCAATGCAGTTAAACCTAGTGTTGGATGTGATTGTATGATCGTCAGCCCACTATGGTATGATGTAGTATGACAACGTCATGCAGTGACGAAATCCTCAATGTATCATTACTACGGTATGGTATCAGGGTATTAGGAAAAGATTTACTTATTATTTTTAGTTTTCTTAAACTATATATATATAAAAAATTAAATAAATAAATAAATAATTATTTTGTTGGGTAAAAATATATATGTATATATATATATATATATATATATATTTCGATTGATGTCCGAAATGTTGCTAGAAGTCTATGCTATTTGATTCAGCTAGACAAATATTGAAAGATGTTTATGAAATTCGAGCGTTCTTGGTCGAACTATGCCAAACCAAATTATTTTGGTGTGGATTCAGATGTTAAGAAGCGGAGGTGAACAACCCTATAAAAGGAGACATGTTATCGGAGACAATAGTTTCGAGTGTAACGCATATAGTAGTTACGATGTACTACGTTTGGGCCCGACGTAGGGGTACAATAGGCTGGCCACCTAGAGTACCGATGCATTTTATAGTGTGAAGTACCGGGGGTGAAGCACTATTAAACCTAGAAAGAAGTTCAAGGTCTTGTGACCACTCAGGATGATTTGAAATCTTTTAAATTTCTGAGTTATTTATATCGCTTCCCAATTATTGAGTAATTATGAAAGATTCTTGTAACGATTGAGATTATATATTTAATTTCAAATATTTATTAAATTAAATAAATATTTTATGTGATTTATTTTATGTGATTTATGGAGTTATTTAATTAAGGGTATATATTAATTAAATGAATGTGCAATATTTAATTTAATTAATGTATATTAATTTTATTTTTAGTTCTAATTTAATTGAGAGAATTAAATTAGATGTGATGAAGTGTTACATGAATTATAATTAGGGAGTAATTATAATTATGTGGCAAATTTTATGTGATTAATTTATGTTAGATTTTAATTGATTAAATTAGTTGATTAATATTTAATTGATTAAAATATGACATTAAAGTATGTGTTAAATGATTTGTTAAAATAAAAAGGAAAAGAATTTTAAATGATTTTTACCAAACAAGGCCCTTGCTTTTGTTTTAAAAATTGTTGTCAAACAGGGCCCTTGCACTAGCTTAAACCTAATTTACCTAAACTATGCCTAAGTAAGTAAAATTAGTTTCTAATTTTCTTGTAGCCAAACAAGCCAAGTTGGCTTTTGAATTTTGTAACTTACATAATAAATGTATTTATTATATATATTAAGTAATTAGCAGTTACATATATATCACTAGTATACGTATATTATATCAGTTATAATATATCTAAACTACGTTAGTTTTTCCTAAGTCTAAACTAAGAACTAAGAAGAAAAGAAAGCAGAGAAAAGGAAGAGCAGAGAAGAGAAAAGAGGAAGAAGAATTGTTAGAATTGAACTCACATCGCTTTCTCTTTCAATCTATTAACAAAAGGTATTATCTATAATCTCTAATTATTATAGAACTCAATTCATATGTTTCATGTATTTTATTCTCTGTCAAAAGTTGAGTTTTCATGAAGTTGTATAATTGTGACTATGTATATATGATGTTCGTAGGTTTTCATATGTAATTGTGTGCCATGGAAAGATTTTCAAAATACAATTGTTGTAAAAATCAGTTTTAAAGTTATGATCCTTATATTTTCATTCTCTGTAAAACATGTTTTGGAAGTTGTATAGCATGATGGATATATATATATATATATATATATATATATATATATATATATATATAATTGTGTTCATATCATGTCTATATGTGATGATATGCTTAATTAGTTGTTTAATTCATGAATATATATATATATATATATATATATATGATATAATGGAGAATTTATGTTTTTCAAAAGTCACAGTGAAGTGTCTGCGAAAAATAAAGTTTCTCATAGAAATCAAAATATATGTTGATTGTTGATTTTGTATAAATTAATTGTGGAATATGTTATTATGTTTAGAAATTAGTGGATTGGGATTGGAATTGTGAGAATTGGTTTTAAAATAAATTCGTAGTGTTCAATTTCATCTAGAACACTGACATTGGAATTTTTTTTTAAATTTTTGTAAAAATTAAGCGTTGTAATTTTGCTAATTGATGTATTAGTGTGTTCAAAATATGTTAGAAGCTTTGCACTTTGTTTCTGTAAAGTTTTATATGAAAATTGTTGGCTGAATTGAGAATTCATTGTAGAGAATTAAGCCAAATTGGCTTTTCTCTGCACTATTCGCGAAGCTGCTCTATTTCTGTCCGCTGCCGGCGCAGCTGCGCAGGCAGTAAGGGTAGAATCGGCGCAGCTGCGCCGCTGGGTTTTCGCAGGTTTGGCCCCTGCGCAGCTGCGCCGGTGTCAAGGCTAAAGGTGGCGCAGCTGCGCTGTGTCCCGGGCAGTGGCAGTGACTTTAGTTTTTGTGCAGAGTTAATTCTAAGCTTAGTTTAATTATTCTATGACAAGGAGCATGTATCTAGCTGCTATAACATGTGTTATAATTTGAGAAAAATGAAGTTTTGAAAAACTAATATGGTATTTAAATTATAAACTATAATTGTTTAATTGTACAATAAGTTACTTAATTATAATTTTATTAATTATAATTAATAGTAAATGTTGAATTTAAATTATAATTTTGGTGAAATTATAATGTATAGAAGTTGATTTATTTTAATCAATTAGATGTTAAATTAAATTATAATTTATGCGTGTTTAATTATGGATTATAAATTGATAATTTCATGATTAATTATAATTTATGTAATTAAATGCATGATGTGGTTTAATTGATTATAATTATTTATAATTTAAATGGTAATTATAATTTAAGTAATTATAATTGGATTAAGTGTTTGAATCATAATTGTTTAATTATAATTTAGTTAAATACATAATTGATTTAATTAACTATGTGATAGTTGATTATTATTATTAGAGTGAGTTAACCATGAGGGTTAACCACTTATGTGAATTAGTTACGTGTTAACTAATTTAGGTTATTGTGATTGAATATATATGTGTAGGAAGTATTAAAGTACGTGAATTGTGTTAAGTAGCTTGCGCTTGTGGCAAGTCTTCTAAACCCTAAACTCGTTAATTTTATGCAAGTCTTCTAAACCCTAAACTCGTTAATTTTATGCAAGTTTTCTAAACCCTAACCTTGTATAATTTCTTGAGTTCATATATTCTTGTTAAGAATGTCCTTTTCATTTCTGTATTGGACAATTGTTTATTTAATTGAAATGATCTTAGTTTATTGTTAAAGTAAGATCCAGTTATTATTTTAATTGCTTTAAATTTACTTCTAAAGCATATGTTAATTCATAATTCTTTTATTTATGAATTATTTAAAGTCAATTCAACTATTCCTTAGTTGATGAACGTGAATTCTAAATTACCCTTGTAAGCTTATCCAAACCAAACTTTCTTTGGTGCGGACTCGAATTCAACTTACTGAGTTGAACAACCCTATTTACTAGGGGAGGCTACTACGCATATCGTTAAGATGTTTGTGCACAATACATGGTACAAAGGGCTGATCCCCCTAAGTACGAGTTAAGGTCCATAGTCTTATTGACAGTTAAAGGTTTAAATAGAAATATTTATAACCTAGGATAAGAGTTCAAAGGTCTTATGACCCTCAGATAAATTCTATATTCGAATTTTAATGTTGATAGAGAATTATTATTCAATTCTTTATTATTGAAGCAAGCTAAGTTGTTCAGAGTGTTTTAAATATATCCTTTCATGTCTATGTTATTGTTAAACTCCAGTGAGCTATGGTTTGCTCACTCTTGCATTAAATAACAATTTCAGTTAAGGTTGATAACGCTGATGCTCCGTCTACGAGTAAGGGCAAGGGAAAGCAAAGCAAGTGAAGACTTGTTTTTTTTTTTATTATATTGAGAATGATTGTAATAAGACTTGAATGTTATGTTTTTGTTTCCGCACTTTATTATATTCATGTCAGGGTTAGAGTAAACCGGGATTATCTTGAAAAGGTTGTATGTTTTAAGGGAGATTTATCTATTCTAATTTAAGTTGTAGTTTATTTTACATTATTCATTGGGTAGATGTATGTTATATTAGAAAGTGAACACCAAATCATGTGGAAACGAAGTACCCGAATTTGGGGGTGTCACAGGTTGGTATCAAAGCTGTAGGTTATGAAACCTTAGGTGGGGAAAAACCTTAGGTAGTAGCCTTATGGTAAGATCGAAAAGACAGTGATGCTAGGTAAAGATAATAAACTACCTTATGTGCCTATGTGTTTACATTATAGTATTCGAAGAGTGACGATTCGTTATCACGTAATAATGAACTTTAAAATTCTTTTGTCAGGATGTCGAACGTGGGAGAACCTAGTTAGGCTAGAGAGGATGTACCTCAGGTGCCTAGAGAGGAAGAGCCCCGTGACATACATGTTGTCTGGGAGCAGCTCGGTTAGGAGAGAGCCATCTCCAGTGATCACCGTAGCTAGTCGGGAGCGTGAGCTGACACCTATTCTAGAGGATGAGAACGAGGACGAGTCTGAAGAGGAGGAAGAGGATCCCGAAGATGAATTCCCACCTCACTCTACTAGTACTGAGATGTACGAGGCAGTCTACGATAGCAATGTGGAACTTCATGGACGAATAGGAGATCTCGAGGAGATTATTCAGCTGCGTGATGAGACTATCGAAGAGATGGATAGTGCACTAGGAGATGCACAGTGGAACCTGATACATATGCAGGTCGAAAGAGATGCTGCTCGTTTTGAATTGGCAAAGCTGAAGCAAGACATCCAGGAGGAGTCGAGGAAGCGTGCCAGAGCTGAGGAGTCAAGCTTGAGGGCTAATCAATGAGCCGATCGAGCTGAAGGTGAAGCATAAGCCAAGAGAGCCAAGCTGAGGGAAACAAGATATGCTTTTCATACAGCGATAGAGAGAGCTCAGGACCGTATTTTCTACTACCCAGCTCAGTTCCAAGGTTTACCGTGGTATGTGGTGGACCGAAGAACGGCATTTCGGGTAATGGAAGAGGAACGTAGAGAGGCTGTGCGACGTATTAATATGCCTAGGCAGTAGCAGCAGTAGCAATAATAGTAGTAGTAGCAGTAGCAGTAGTAGTAGAGCTTTTATTTATGTATTGCTTTTTGTATTAAATAATGTAAATTCCATAATTTGAGATAAGAATGGGATGAGTTAATAATATAATCCTGCAACTTTTCCAGTTCAGGAAGGATGATGTAAATGGCAGAAATACTATCTGATTGATGTTTTTTAACTACGACTAATGAATAAAAGAAGTCTATTGACGTGCTTGGTGTTCTATGTGAACTGAATTGTCTAGAACATTCAAGTATGAACTGGAGTACTTAATAATTGAATAAAGGGTCTAATAATAATATTTTCTTAACAGAAAATGCCTCCTAGAAGAAGAGTAACACGTCAAAATCCCGAGGGTTCGACGAACAACAACAATAACGAGGGAGCGAATCCCAATTCGGTTCAGCAGTTGGTGAATCTGTTGACAGGAGCTCTTGCGAATCAGCCGCAGGTGCAGGGTACTACTTTCAAGGAATTCAAGGCAGTAGGACCGCCTGAGTTCAAAGGATCGACTAACCCTATCGAAGCTCAGACATGGGTTATGGTAATGGAGAAGGTATTTGACGTGGCTAGGGTAGGAGAAGACCAAAAGACAATGTTCGCGGGCTTTCATGTTGAAGTCGGATGCTAGCTTTTGGTGGCAGGCTAGGGAGAGGGAGTCACCACGTGGGAACGTTTCAAGGAAATGTTCTACGAGATGTATTTTCCAGTGAGTTCGCAGGACCAGATGGAGGTCTAGTTCCTAGAACTTAAGCAAGGAGGGATGACGGTCTCTGAGTATGCCGCTAATTTTAACTAGTTGGCCAGGTTCGCTACATACCAGGTCAGCACTGACGCTAGGAAAGCGAGAAGGTTTGAGCGGGGACTAAAGCCCTGGCTCTACAGCAAGGTTTCCATGTTCCAGCTAAATACCTTTGCAGTGGTGCTGGAGAAGGCCATACTTGCTGAGGGAGGAAGCGAAGCGGTGACGAAGTTCAACCAAGATAAGAAGAAGAAGAATGAGGTAGAAACCAAGTCTGGGGGTAGCAGCACTGTGAACCATAAGAGGAAGTGGTTTGATAATACCTCTGCCGGGACTCAGCAAGGAAGCCAGCAGGAGAGGAAGTTCGACGCATGTGCTACATGCGGTAAGAATCACACTGGCGTGTGCATGAAGGGGAAGCGGGTGTGCTTCAACTGTGGTCAGGGAGGCCACATCGCGCCTAATTGCCCAAAACCAAAGAAGGGAGCTTGCTTTACATGTGGATCCAAAGATCACATGGCTCGCAACTGCCGGAAGAAGCTGACGGCAGGGTCAACAGGGAGCGGAGGGAATGGAAGCGGCAGTACCGTTACTATCACTGCACCATTGCAAGTTGTTCGACCCACTGCACGGATATTCAATATGACGGTGCAGGATGCTGTGTAATCAAAAGATGTGGTGTCAGGTATTATTCCGATCAATAGTATAAATGCAAATGTATTATTTGATTCGGGTACTACTTGCTCATTCATATCTGATGATTTTGCTAGAACCCTAGACTTACCTGTAAAGGAGTTAATTTACCCTTTGAACATAGAGATTGCAAATAGGGAGGTTATTCCTGTTAGGAGCGTTTATAAGAACTGTAGATTGGACATTAAGGGTCAGGAGCTTAGAGTAGATTTGATTCCGATAAAACTTAGGGAATTCGTCGTCATACTAGGTATGGATTGGTTGTTCAACCATGGGGTGATAATCAACTGTCAGAAGAAGTCGGTAAACCTTACGACTCTGTCGAAGTTGGTGTTCTATGGTAGCAAATCGCCTAGGCAAGCGAGTTGTCTGACGGTTATGCAAGCCAAGAAACTTCTGACGCAAGGCTGTGTAGGATATCTAGCCTACATAGTAGATTCGCGTAAGGAAAGCCCGAAGGTGGAGGAGATATCGGTAGTTAAGGAGTTTGTGGACGTTTTTCCAAGCGATTTGCCAGGACTTCCGCCAGATAGGGAGACAGAGTTCGTGATCGATCTAGCGCCGGGAACTGCTCTGATTTCGAAGGCTCCGTACCGAATGGCTCCAGTCGAGATGAAGGAACTGATGGTTCAACTGCAAGAACTGCTAGACAAGAAGTATATTCAATCGAGCATTTCACCGTGGGGAGCGCCTGCCTTATTCACTGAAGAAAAAGGATGGGTCGATACGTCTTTGCATTGATTATAGAGAGTTGAATAAAGTTACGATCAAGAATAGGTATCCTTTACCTAGGATCGATGACTTGTTTGATCAACTAAAGGGTACGAAATACTTCTCAAAAATTAATTTGAGAAGCGGGTATCATCAATTGAAGGTGAGGAAGGAAGATATACCGAAAACAGCTTTTAGAACTCGGTATGGTCATTACGAGTTCTTGGTGATGTCATTTGGTCTCACGAATGCCCCAGCTGCATTTATGGACCTAATGAACAGGGTGTTCAAGCCATTTCTGGACAAGTTTGTGGTAGTGTTCATAGATGACATCCTGGTTTATTCCAAGACCGAGGAGGAGCATGCTGAACACTTACGACTAACCTTAGAAGCATTGAGACGAGAGAAGCTTTACGCTAAATTCTCGAAATGCTAATTTTGGTTGGAACGTGTGCAATTCCTTGGCCACGTGATCGACAAGGATGGTATTTCGGTAGATTCGTCGAAAGTTGAGGCCGTAATTAGTTGGGAACAGCCGAAGATGCAGTCTGAAGTGAGAAGTTTCTTAGGATTGGCTGGTTATTACCGAAGATTTATTCAAGACTTTTCTAGAATCGCAACTCCGTTGACGAATTTGACTCGTAAAATAGTTAAGTTTATTTGGACGGAGAAGTGTGAGGAGAGTTTTCAAGAGCTGAAGAAGAGGTTGAGTACTACACCTGTATTGTCTTTACCGGATAGTTCGGGGAATTTCGTAGTATATAGCGATGCCTCACATAAAGGATTAGGCTGTGTATTGATGCAGAGCGGCAAAGTCATTGCCTATGCGTCACGTCAGCTGAAGGATTACGAGAAGGGGTATCCGACCCATGACCTAGAATTGGCGGCAGTAGTGTTTGCCCTAAAGATTTGGAGGCACTACTTATATGGAGAAAAGTGTGAAATATACACAGATCACAAGAGTCTGAAGTATATATTTACCCAGAAGGATTTGAACATGCGCCAAAGAAGGTGGTTGGAACTGATTAAAGACTACGATTGCGAGATACTTTACCATCCGGGTAAAGCTAACGTTGTTGCCGACGCATTGAGCAGAAAAGGTCTGGAGAAGCTGAACGTATTAACTGATCAGGATCGGTTAATAGAACAGATGGCTAGATTGGAGTTGGAAGTGAAGTTTTCGAAAGAATCGGATGAGATGTTGTTTCAAGTAACCACTGGTTCTACTTTAATAGACAAAGTGAAAGAAGCACAACTTCATGATGAAGAATGTGAAAAGATTCGGACGAGGTTAACTGATGGCGAAGAGTTCAAGTTCAAGGTCGATAATGAAGGACTGTTACGATTTGAAGGTAGAATCTGGGTACCGCCAGTACCAGAGGTCAAAGAGGAGATTTTGAGCGAAGCTCATAGTTCTAGATATTCTATTCACCTTGGGAGTACGAAGATGTACCAGGATCTCATGCATCATTTCTGGTGGCCGAATATGAAGAGGGACGTGGCTGAATGCGTTGCGAAATGCTTAACGTGTCAGAAAGTCAAATCAGAACACCAGAGACCAAGTGGTTTGCTGCAACTGTTAGAAATTCCAGAGTGGAAGTGGGAGCACATCACGATGGATTTTGTGGTAGGACTTCCAACGACTCAGAAGGGATATGATGCGATATGGGTTATAGTGGATCGACTGACAAAGTCAGCCCACTTTCTGCCAATCAGGGTCAAGTACAACCTGGATAAACTAGCGAAGCTCTACGTGAAGGAAATTATTTCTCGACATGGTGTTCCGGTGTCGATTGTGTCCGACAGAGATCCACGTTTCACGTCTAATTTCTGAAAGCGATTGCAAGAATGTATGGGAACGCAATTGCGAATGAGTACAGCGTATCATCCTCAAACTGATGGACAGAGCGAGAGAACGATTCAGACGCTTGAGGATATGCTGAGAGCTTGTGTGATGGACTTCAAAGGAAGCTGGGAGGATCATCTATCATTGGTGGAGTTCGGCTACAATAATAGTCATCATGCGAGTATTGGCATGCCGCCTTACGAAGCATTATACGGCAGAAAATGCAGAACTCCTTTGTGCTGGGATGAAGTCGGTGAACGTCAATTGTTGGGACCAGAATTGGTACAACAAACCGCTGAAATTGTGAAGCTGGTCAAAACGAGATTAGTTGCTGCTCAAGACAGACAGAAGAAGTATGCCGATTTACATCGACAGAACCGAGAATTCTTACCAGGAAGTTTTGTTTTTCTGAAGGTATCTCCTTGGAAAGGGAAAATTCGATTCGGTAAGAAGGGGAAGCTGAGTCCCAGATTTATTGGACCTTTTGAGGTATTACGAAAGGTGGGCGAGGTAGCTTACGAGATTGCATTACCTCCGGAGCTCGAGAATATACATAATGTCTTTCATATTTCTATATTAAGACCTTACAATCACGATTATAAACATGTAATAGAATATGAACCTTTGCTATTTGATAAAGGCTTATCATATGAAGAAGTTCCTGTTCAAATAGTTGATAGAAAGGAACAAGTACTTAGGAATAAAGTGATACCTTCTGTTAAGGTAATCTGAAGGAACCACAGTGCTAAAGAAGCTACGTGGGAACTCGAAGATGTTATGATAAAATCTTATCCGCATTTATTTGTTTAGTTATGTGTAACCCTTATATACTGATTCTGGGGACAGAATCCTTCTAAAGGGGGAAGAATGTAATAGACGAGATTTTTTTTGCGTGTGATTCTGGGGACAGAATCCTTTTAAGGAGGGAAGATTGTAACGATTGAGATTTTATATTTAATTTTAAATATTTATTGAATTAAATAAATATTTTGTGTGATTTATTTATTAAGTTAAATAAATAAATTATGTGATTTATGGAGTTATTTAATTAAGGATATATATTAATTAAATGAATGTGTAATATTTAATTTAATTAATGTATATTAATTTTATTTTTAGTTCTAATTTAATTGAGAGAATTAAATTAGATGTGATGAAGTGTTACATGAATTATAATTAGCGAGTAATTATAATTATGTGACAAATTTTATGTGATTAATTGATGTTAGATTTTAATTGATTAAATTAGTTGATTACTATTTAATTGATTAAAATATGACATTAAAGTATGTGTTAAATGATTTGTTAAAATAAAAAGGAAAAGAATTTTAAATGATTTTTACCAAACAAGGCCCTTGCTTTTGTTTTAAAAATTGTTGCCAAACAGGGCCCTTGCACTAGCTTAAACCTAATTTACCTAAACCATGTCTAAGTAAGTAAAACTAGTTTCTAATTTTCTTGTAGCCAAACAAGCCAAGTTGGCTTTTGAATTTTGTAACTTATATAATAAATATATTTATTATATATATATATATATTAAGTAATTAGCAGTTACATATATATCATTAATATACGTATATTATATCAGTTATAATATATCTAAACTACGTTAGTTTTTCCTAAGTCTAAACTAAGAACTAAGAAGAAAAGAAAGCAGAGAAAAGGAAGAGCAGAGAAGAGAAAAAAGGAAGAAGAATTGTTAGAATTGAACTCACATCGCTTTCTCTTTCAATCTATTAACAAAAGGTATTATCTATAATCTCTAATTATTATAGAACTCAATTCATATGTTTCATGTATTTTATTCTCTGTCAAAAGTTGAGTTTTCATAAAGCTGTATAATTGTGACTATGTATATATGATGTTCATAGGTTTTCATATGTAATTGTGTGCCATGGAAAGATTTTCAAAATACAATTGTTGTAAAAATCAGTTTTAAAGTTATGATCCTTATATTTTCATTCTCTATAAAACATGTTTTGGAAGTTGTATAGCATAATGGATATATATATATATATATATAATTGTGTTCATATCATGTCTATATGTGATGATATGCTTAATTAGTTGTTTAATTCATGAATATATATATATATATATATATATATATATATATATATATATATATGATATAATGGAGAATTTATGTTTTTCAAAAGTCACAGTGAAGTGTCTAGGAAAAATAAAGTTTCTCATAGAAATCAAAATATATGTTGATTGTTAATTTTGTATAAATTAATTGTGGAATATGTTATTATGTTTAGAAATTAGTTAATTGGGATTAGAATTGTGAGAATTTGTTTTAAAACAAATTCGCAGTGTTCAATTTCATCTAGAACACTGACATTGGTATTTTTTAAATTTTTATAAAAATTAAGCGTTGTAATTTTGCTAATTGATGTATTAGTGTGGTCAAAACATGTTAGAAGCTTTGCACTTTGTTGCTGTAAAGTTTTATATGAAAATTGTTGGCTGAATTGAGAATTCATTGTAGAGAATTAAGCCAAATTGGCTTTTCTCTTCACTATTCGCGAAGCTGCTCTGTTTATGTCCGCTGCCGGCGCAGCTGCGCAGGCAGTAAGGGTAGAAGCGGCGCAGTTGCGCCGCTGGGTTTTCGCAGGTTTGGCCCCTGCGTAGCTGCGCCGGTGTCAAGGCTAAAGGTGGCGCAGCTGCGCCGTGTCCCGGGCAGTGGCAGTGACTTTAGTTTTTGTGCAGTGTTAATTCTAAGCTTAGTTTAATTATTCTATGACAAGGAGCATGTATCTAGCTGCTATAACATGTGTTATAATTTGAGAAAAAGGAAGTTTTGAAAAATTAATATGGTATTTAAATTATAAACTATAATTGTTTAATTGTACAATAAGTTACTTAATTATAATTTTATTAATTATAATTAAGAGTAAATGTTTAATTTAAATTATAATTTTTGTGAAATTATAATGTATAGAAGTTGATTTATTTTAATCAATTAGATGTGAAATTAAATTATAATTTTTTCATGTTTAATTATGGATTATAAATTCATAATTTCATGATTAATTATAATTTGTGTAATTAAATGCATGATGTGGTTTAATTGATTATAATTATTTATAATTTAAATGGTAATTATAATTTAAGTAATTATAATTTGATTAACTGTTTGAATTATAATTGTTTAATTATAATTTAGTTAAATACATAATTGATTTAATTAACTATGTGATAGTTGATTATTATTATTAGAGTGAGTTAACCATGAGGGTTAACCACTTATGTGAATTAGTTACGTGTTAACTAATTTAGGTTATTATGATTGAATATATATGTGTAGGAAGTATTAAAGTACGTGAATTGTGTTAAGTAGCTTGCGCTTGAGGCAAGTCTTCTAAACCCTAAACTCGTTAATTTTATGCAAGTCTTCTAAACCCTAAACTCGTTAATTTTATGCAAGTTTTCTAAACCCTAACCTTGTATAATTTCTTGAGTTCATATATTCTTATTAAGAATGTCCTTTTCATTTCTGTATTGGACAATTGTTTATTTAATTGAAATGATCTTAGCTTATTGTTCAAGTAAAATTCAGTTATTATTTTAAATGCTTTAAATTTACTTCTAAAGCATATGTTAATTCATAATTCTTTTATTTATGAATTATTGAAAGTCGATTCAACTAATCCTTAGTTGATGAACGTGAATTCTAAATTACCCTTATAAGCTTATCCAAACCAAACTTTCTTTGGTGCGGACTCGAATTAAAATTACTGAGTTGAACAACCTTATTTACTAGGGGAGGCTACTACGCATAGCGTTAAGATGTTTGTGCATAATATATGGTACAAAGGGCTGATCCCCCTAAGTACGAGTTAAGGTCCATAGTCTTATTGACTGTTAAAGGTTTAAATAGAAATATTTATAACCTAGGATAAGAGTTCAAAGGTCTTATGACCCTCAGATAAATTCTATATTCGAATTTTAATGTTGATAGAGAATTATTATTCAATTCTTTATTATTGAAGCAAGCTAAGTTGTTCAGATTCTTTTAAATATATCCTTTTATATCTATGTTATTGTTAAACTCCAGTGAGCTGTGGTTTGCTCACTCTTGCATTAAATAACAATTTCAATTAAGGTTGATAACGCTGATGCTCCGTCTATGAGTAAGGGCAAGGGAAAGCAAAGCAAGTGAAGAATTTTTTTTTTATTATATTGAGAATGATTGTAATAAGACATGAATGCTATGTTTTTGTTTCCGCACTTTATTATATTCATGTCAGGGTTAGAGTAAACCGAGATTATCTTGAAAAGGTTGTAACCCTTGTTTTAAGGGAGATTTATCTATTCTAATTTAAGTTGTAGTTTATTTTACATTATTCATTGGGTAGATGTATGTTATATTAGAAAGTGAACACCAAATCATGTGGAAACGAAGTACCCGGATTTGGGGGTGTCTCAATTCTTATTATTCTAAAGATGAATGTAGCGAGAAGGATATTCCTTGGATAGAAGTAGTGGTAGAATGCTTTAATCCAGTGAATGAAAATATTAAAATTTCGAGGACGAAATTCCTAGAAGAAGGGGTGAATGTGATAACCCGAACAATTATAGATGATGAGTTATGAAGTATATGAATTCTACGAGTAGAGTATATAGTAGTGATCCTTAGAAGAAGGAAACGAACGAGTTAAATAATATATAATATTTGATATATGATTGTGTTTAATTGAAGGTTATGTAATAAAACCTAATAGTTGTTGAAGAAATGATTGAAGTATATATATATATATATGTAAAACTTTTTGCTATGTTAACATGTTGAAGTTATTCAACAATTAAATTGTGAAAGAGATTTTTTGTGAAAATCGAGTAAGGAGGTTTCGTTGATTCCGAGAACGGAATCCTTATAAGGAGGGAAGGATGTGACATCCCAGATTTTTAAAATTTATAAATGAGAATTTAATAAATAAAATTCTTATTTTAAGATGTTCGAGTACGAGTATGTGTATATGTGATATATATTGTGAAATATGTGATTTGGTGTGAAGAGAATATGAATGTTAATTTAATATTTATTGAAGTAAATAAATATTTTAATTGAATTATTTATTGAGATTATGTGATTATTATGGAGTAATGTAATCAAGTGTGATATATTAATTAAATAAATATTTAATATTTAATTTAATTGACGTAATGATTTTATGTTATAGTTCTAATTTAATTGGGATAATTAAATTAGATGAAGTTATGTGATAATTATTACACGAAATTATAGTTAGCGAGTAATTATATTTATGTGACCATTGTATGTGATTTATTAATGTTAGACTTTAATTAATTAAATAAGAATGCTAAAAATTTAATTAATTAAAGTGTGACATTAAGGTATATGTTAAAATAATTTATAAAAATAAATAAAAGAGTTTTTAAATGATTTTTAACCAAACAATGCCCTTACTTTTGTTTTAAAAGACTTTTGCCAAACAGGGCCCTTGCACTACTTTTAAACCTATTCTAACCAAACAAGCCTTATTACTAATAATCTGTTTTATAAAATGTTTTGCCAAACTAGCCATAGTGGCTTTTGAAATTCTATAACAGCTATATTAATAATATTATTAATTATAATTAGTATACGTATATTAATATATCAGTTATATATGTATACTACGTTAAGTAAAACTACGTTAGTTTTGTCTAAATCTAAAACTAAGAACAAAGAAGAAAGAAGAGCAGAGAAGGGAGAATACAGAGAAGAAGAAGAAAAGCTTGAGAAAGCAAGAGAAGAACATCATCATCATCTCCATCTTTTAATCCAAACTAGTAAGGGTATAATCTTAACCCTTATAATTGTAGAATCAATTTGTAAACTTATTGTATTCTCTCTCTGTCAAATTAGGTTTTCATGAAAAGTGTATAACCATGAATTTTATATGTATATATGGTATTCATATGTTCTTCGTAGTAATTGTATGCCATGAAAGTAGTCTCCGGATTCAATTGTCTTAAAAACAAGTTTTAAACTATTTCTTCAATATTTTTTAGTTTAAAACTTCTCTATAAAAAGATTTTCGTGCAAATTACTTGATCATGATGTATATATAGGATGTATATGTATATATTGATCATTATATATGTGTTATATTATTGTTTTAGCAATTCAATCCATGTATTTTTGATAAACAAGAAGAATTGTGTTTATAATGATTTTCTTTGAATTAATTTTTGAAAATGGCTTTTGAAACTATCAAATTGATGTTTGATAATGGGTTATTATTTAAATTGATCATGTATTATGTTAGTATGTTAAGAGTAAGAACTATTACAATTGTAATTACTTGAATTGATTTAAAACTAATTTGTAATAGCAAATTTTGTCAAGAACGCTTAATATTGTGTTTTTCTGCAAAAATCATGAAAACCTTGGTTTTGATTATGTGTTGTATGAATTTTATATGTTATAATCATGTTAAAGAGTCTAAAATATTGTTGTTAGCAAGTTTCATGTTGATCATGTTGGGAAAAATAGAGTTCGGTGTGAAGAAATAAGCCAAATTAGCTTATTTCTCTGCCAAATCGCAAACTGGGATTCCCACCAGGGGAGGGACCCAGACCAGTACGGCTATTTGCCTTGGGGGACCTGCCCCAGCGGGTACCCTTGGTGTCCGGGAATTTTATTTTTTGTTCGTTGAGTTTTCGTGCAATGTTTGTTTAGTTAACTTATTTATGTGACTTGATAAGTGTAACAGGTGATAAGATAACATACTTTTGATGTGTTTAAGATAGATTGAAGTATAATGTTGTTAAATTATATGTGTGCTTGGATATTATTACCGTAAGATGCGATATGATTGTAAAAGTGCTATACGTGTATGAGATACTTGATTGTGAGTTTAGCCTCACGTATGTGTATTAGTATCGACGTACGTCGTAACAATAATTATAGTAAATGTTTAATTTAAATTATAATTTATTAAATTATAATGAATATAATTTGATTAATTATAATCAAAGTAAATGTTTAACTTGAAGTATAATTTGTGTAATTTGATTAATATAAGATGTAATTATAATTGATTAATTATAATTAAAGTGGATGTTTAAATTATAATTTATTTAATTATAATTTAATATGTGTCTATAATTATCAATTGATTAATTATGTGAATTGTAATATGATTATGTGATGTGATTAATTACGTGGTAATTAATCATTAACTTAGTAGTTAATGAGGAAAGAGATAACCTAAATTGGTTAACTAACGATGAAGATTAGATATGTGATAACTAACTTATATTATTAATTATAGATATGATTTGACAATGAGTGTCAAACGAGTAAATGGAAGAGGATTAGAAAGTATAAAGTAGAAGTTACTTAAGCGTTTACTAAACGTTGATATGAGACTAATAATTGATGTGTATGGTAATACGTTATGTAGGATCATGAAGCAGATTATATTAAGCAGTTTTTTCGATAATTGGTAATCTACGAGCCAGGCAAGTCTTTCGGTTCCTATTTTTCTACGTAAACTTGATGAACTGTTTTTAAATTGCATGATATGTTATATATGTTATAAGCGATCATGATATTTTATAGATGTTGTAATCATGAAATGTTAAAGTCAATTTATGACTACATTGTTTTGGTTAAATAATGTTGATTGAGTAAGGAACTCAATCTTTATATTTGTTATGTGAATTGAAGCATGCATGCCATGTTACTTTAATTATTATGATATATATGTTGAGAATATTATTGTGTGCTATGTGATGAATGAAAATTGTTAGAACTTGCTGAGCTGTCGAGCTCACTCTTGCAAATAATAATTTTTGCAGGTTGAGATTTCAAGGTAAGGATACGTGCTAAGTGAATTATAGAGATCCATATTCACGAAGATTACTTATTTTTTATGAGAAATATATCTAATGATTTGAATGTAACATTTTGTTAAATTATAAGTGGAGTTACCCAATGTATATGGATATTGCTTATTGATGTAAGACTTTGTATAGTCATTTTGTTGTAACGATTCATGATATAGATTTGGAATCGAAGAGATGTAATGTAAAGGTTGCGATTCAGGGCAATAAAGAAGGAAGTTTATAAAAATTTTAAATATTCCGCATTTCTAGTGATTTTAATATCGAATAATGATGTAAAGATAGATTAAAGTTGTATTGTTAACGATCGAGAATGAGAATTATATTGTCAGAATTTTGGGGTCGTTACACTATATATGGCAATACGGTATATTTTTACCCAGATTACGAATCACAAAACTCATCAAATGCAAGTTTCACGAACATATGCTATCATGGCAAAATCTAAGTTTACACTTCCTCTTTCAATTTTATATAAACTATTATAGTAGATGTTGATCAAGTATCTAAACATACAATACAACCATGCTAGGCAAACCATACAAAATCAAATATACATATCAATGAGGCATAAAACCCTAGACTAAGCAATAAGATCCATTAGAATCCCATAATGGTAGTTAGTTCATCTCTGAACCACCAACCATTATGGGATTTAAACCAAGCATTGAAGTAACTATGAAAGCAAGAGAATATTGAGCTAGAGAATGCAAATCTTGTGGTTCCCCTTCCAATAGAATGCTAGCAAGCTCAAGTTTTGACCACAAACAAGCTCCAAAGTGAGCCCTAGAAATGGAAATCTACTAGATCTAGAAGAGGAGAAAAGTTTGTCTCTTAAGCTCTCTAGCTCTGTAACCCTAAAAATGTAAGAACTTGTAAAAAATGATTGGTCTTATAATGTTAAGTCATGATTTTGTTCTTGTAAATACACCCCATATATAAGGAATACACTCAGCAGAAAGTTAAAATGAAAAGTCAATAAAGCTTGACCAGCGCCGCCGCGCGGCCTCTCTTCGGTCATCCGACGCGGGCGCGTTGATATCTAGAAATCGCCTCTCTGGACTGCACTTCGGCGCTGGTGCGCGGCTCTTTCTTGTGTTCCCGGCACGGCCACGCGGGGTCCTGTTTCCTGCTGGCGCAATCTGGTGTAATGCTGGTTTCTTTGTTGCCTTGCTGCTTCTATCTTGCTTCTTGTTCCTTCACTTGTTGATGCATCTAAGCCATTTGCACATGCTTTGTCTTGTCAATCCCCATGCCAACTCCACCATATGATGCAAAGCCATCTTCATGCCATCCCACCTTGCCTTGTTGCCAAGTCCATGCCATTTTGTTCATAATCATGCCATTCCATGCCCTTTTTAGATTCCTGACTAAGATATTCAAAACAAAGATAAAACGCAATAAAAGACAATAAAATGCTTGAGTTTAAGCCATAATTATAGCAAGTTGATATCCAATAAGTAGGTATAAAACCTACTTATCAGTAGAGAAGTGAAAATGATAGAGAATGAATTGTAGGAAGTGTTCAGATTGTTATTAGTGGACTTTAAGCCATTAATAATCAAGAACAAGTGAAACCATAATAAAATAGTTAAGAGGTTAATGGAAGAAAGGTGATCAAGAACCTAACCTCTATGTTATTTTCTTTAAGTTTCCATATTAAATACGTAACTTAAAGAGAAAAAGAATAAAAGATGTTAGAAGATGTTAGTGGACGATCCGGATGAGTTATATTAACTCTCCGATGTTATAAGATTGAATTATCAAACTTATAATGTTAGAATGCGAGAAAATGTAAAATCATAAACATAACATTGATTAAGAACGAAGAACGAATGAAGAACACGAAGAACATGAAGAATGTAATGAAGAAAATAATAAAACTTAATGTTTGATATGGTTAGAATCATAGATGAACAACCAATGGATTGATTCCATTTGGTTTGACGTAAAAATATCAAGTAATGAAGATTCGGCAGAAGTTTACGCGATTAGACGTTAAGCGTCGAAATCGTAAATTTCCTGAAATAGAAGTCAAAAGTCGTCGTGTGATTCAAAAATGTGGGTTTTCGATTGCAACACGTGTAATTAAGTAAACAAGACTTGCGAGAGCAAGAACGAACGAATTCAGAGATAAAACGAAGAATCGAGCGTCAAACGTTCACGAACGTTCGACGAACGCGTAAAAATGGACCAATCGGCTAAATTATCGCCGACAGATTTAGAAATGAATTCCGACTTGATAGGATGATAGAACATAACGTTTATGAACTATTTGCTTTGGAACAAGCCAATTCTGAGTTGTAACAGTTACGTTACGAGCTCAATAATTTTAGAAATTTTCAAGAGTTAGGAAAAAAATTTGAGAGACAGTGCCTGCGCGGCCGCGCCGCTTGTCACCCCAGTCCGGGGAGTCCCTACATAGGGAGCGCGAGGCGTGCTGCTGATAGGGTAAAACTGGCTCGGGCAGCTCCAGTCAAGGAAAAGTGTTGACCAAGTTTAAAATTACCTAACCTTTTATATATCAACTATGGGTGTTTAGTAATTGATGAATACATACCTTTAAACAACATGTTTAATCAAGGGTTATAGAAAGTATAATTTATCAAACGTAAACAAACTAGAGAACCGTAAACCAAGTTCAAGTTAAAGAACAAGTTAAGATCTCGTCGATCATCATACCTAGTGATAATTGATGAGAGTTCGGGTGAACATATAATTCACTTAATGTAACACTCAATCAAGTGATTTAAGCCTTAAGTAAAGGTTGAATGAAATTAAGAGATGAGTATTGTGAACGCAGGATACGTGAACATTTCTCGTGAATTATTTCGGCGTTGAGGGAACGTTCTAAGTATACATTGGTTGTATAACTTAGACGTTAATGTATGTTGGCATAGTAAGATGTAATAAGCCGTAAAGAACGGTAATAAGAGAATGAAGAACGTATAATGAGAAAAGCCGAGTTAAAATTAATAACTTGGATGAACGTTCCGAGTCGTAAGGACCGAACGTGGTAAGAAATGTAATGATGAATAACTTAACGAACATTATAGTTATAATCGTTCGGATAAGTTAAATCTTAAAAGATAATGCAGTCGTAGTATATAATGGTCGAGATACAGTATTTGGGCTAAACGATTCCGTCAGAGAGCACTAGCAGCCGATCTAACTCACTATGCAGGACAGTGTAGATGAGACGGAAAGCTAGTTTGTTGATTGTTTGTGGGAAACCACTCTGTGTACTATATTTGACTACTGTTAGAGACTCGATGCGTGTTAAGTATAATGCTAGTGAAATAATGGAAGTAAGGATTTGTCGTGTAGATGTAGATTACAAGAACGCGAACCATAGGAAGTAAAGTGAAGTTAAGCTAATGATTAAGTCAAGTATAATGACTGATGGTTATGTGTTATATAGGGATTTTGATGAACGGTAGAGCGTAAGCAGTACGCAGCACTAAGGTAAGTTTCTAAACTTCATTCATCCATTATGATGAATTCTAGTTTCATAACTTCCTTAGATGTTGAACATGAGGAAGTATTTTGTATGTGCAAATGTGCGATATTTGTACAAGGTGTTGGTATGAATGAGGCCTTGTGCCACAATGTTAACACTTCGGTGTTTCTATGAAATGAACTGTTTTGTGGTTGAACTGTTAAGTTTTAAAGAGTTCGGCTTATTTATGAACCGTACTTGTTAAGTCTGTGCTAATAATTCTAGCCAGACATAGTATCTATGGAAAAGGTAGAAGGATGAAAGTATGATAAGAATATGTGAAGTTTATTTTAAAATGGTAGGAATTAGAACGAATTCCTATTATTCGAACTGCTTCATAACCTTTGTTCGGTTATTGAAGACTTAAAAGAATTTTGATCTGTGAGTTGTTATTATTCAACTGCTATGACTTGCTGAGCAATTGAATGCTCACACTTGCTTTAAATAAAAACATTTTCAGCGAACGACGGTAGTATGTATTAAAGAACCTGAGGAAGATCATGATGAACGATGTCTTGCTATGATGGGATGCTATGGTTACGAATACCCTTAGCACCACAAGATAAAGTATCGTTCATGTGATGAACAAGAGTGAAGAGCAGGCCAAGACTTGTAGAATAGTTAGTTAAAACTATTATGTAGATACGGTGACTAGTTAAGTCACGATTGTAATGTGATAAGAATAATGTATTTACCATTATTTTTAATGAATGAACGTTTTAAGGTAATAGAACCTGGGAATGTGTGAATATATCATGTATCTTCAGGATATAATGATGTATGAATGGAATGAGAAGTATCGTAACGCACAGAATTCGGGTTTGAAGATAGACCAAATTTCGGGGCGTCACATTGACAACCTGGGACATAGTTCATGGTCTTATGACCCTTAGATGTACTTTTGATTCTTGTTATTCATTCTTGATTCAAAAAGCTGAGCTTTCTTTTATTCAGAACTCTTTGATTACTCGTATGTTATTATTACTGTTATATTATTATACTTGTGGGCAATGATGCTCACTAGTGCATAATAACATTGTAGTTAAGAACGAAAGGTCCGACGAACCTTCCACTAGCAAAGGCAAGGGCAAGGTTAACAAGTGTTAAATACTTGTTATTTAATTTGAGAACATTATGTTTAAGTCTTTGATGTTGTTAAGACTTATTTATTTGTTTATGTTTTTCGCACTAATGTTTAATGTTTGTATGACCTAATATTTATTTATTATTCAGATGTTGTAACCCCATAAGGGGAGTATATTTTTATCTATTTCATGAGATGCGTTTATTATGGGTAGATAGATATGTGATATTTGTACTATGAACACCAAATCCCATGGAAATTGAAGTACCCTGATTTGGGGGTGTCACAAGTTGGTATCAGAACTATAGGTTATGAATCTAAGGTGGGCGAAAACCTTAGGGTAGTAGCCTTTGATAACATAGTAATGATAAACTCTTATCGAGTTCTAAGAAAGATAATAAATTACCTTATGTGCTATGTGTTTATATTTATGTACTTGCGCGGGTATTGATTAGCATCACATAATAACTAAGACTTAAAATTTTTATTTGTCAGGATGTCGGATGTTGGAGGATCTAGTCAGCTTAGGGAGGTTGTACCCTAAGTGGCTATAAAGGAGGAGCCCCAAGACATTCATATAGTCTGGGAGTAGTTGATTCGTAGAGAGCCATCTCCTTTGATCATTGTTATTGGTCAGGAGCATGAGCCGGTGTTTGACTCAGAGGAGGACTCTTAGGAGATTGAGGTTGAGGCTGAGGTTGTGACACCCCTAAATCCGGGTACTTCAATTCCACGGGACATGGTGTTCACTGTACGAATATTATCTATCTATCTACCCATAGTAAATGCAAACCATGCAATAAATAGAATTAAATCCTCCCCTTATGGGGTTACAACATCTGAGTAATAAATAAAATAAATCCCAGGTCATACTAACCTTAAACATCTGTGCGGAACATAAACAAATAAATAAGTCTTACACAACTCTAATATAAGTCTGAAACATAAACACATAAAATAAACAACAAGTCTTCATCACTTGTTGACCTTGCCCTTGCCTTTGCTAGTAGAAGGCTCGTTGGACCTTTCGTTCTTAACTGCAATGTTATTATTACGCAAGAGTGAGCACGATTGCCCACAAGTATAATAATATGACAACAATATAATAACATGCGAGTGAATCAAAGACATCTGAATAAAGAAACTTAACTTTTGACTCAAGAATGAATAACAGGAATCAAAAGAACGTCTGAAGGTCCTAAGACCTTGAACTATGTCCTAGGTTGTAAAGTTTTTATGCTTTAAACCTTTAACAGTCATAAGACTATGGACTCTACTTCTCGTACTTAGGGGGATCAGCCCTTAGTACCATACTATGCACAATATCTCAACGCTAAAGCGTAAATAATCCCCTTTTACAGGGTTGTTCATCTCAGTTTTGACATCAGAGTCCGCACCAAAGGAAGTTTGGTTTGGATAAGCTCAATAAGTATTTTGGAATTTAGAACGTTCATCAACTATGGACTAGTCGAATCAATAAGGGTTCACTAGTCCTATAAGGTTCAACAATAACATCGATATTCAACTTGAATAATAAATCTCAAGAGTATACAATCGAATAAGTATTGTATAACTGAATCATGCTTTTAAAAGAGTTACAATATGTAATATGAATTTCGAACTGGAACAATTAAGAACACGAGCTTACTCGATATAGAAACACAAGTCTAAGACTTAATAAATGAATAAATTAAAATTTAGGGAACTTGCTAAATTAATAAGTTAGGGATAGGATACTTGCCTCTTGCACAAGCTACAAATATAATTACAATTCACTTCCTCAACGTCCTACACATTACATTATGTATACGACATCGATTAGTTTTCATAACTACCATGTTTAACTGTAGAACTATTCACTTAAGTTCGACTTACAACTTGGTTTATAATATTACTCAATGGCTAACCACATAACATGAATGTAAACTCACAACATGCATATCACACATGTATAGCATTTTAAACAATCATAATCAAGTTTTACAATTACGATATTCAAGTTCGCACTTAGTTTGTTAACTTGAACCTTCACATTATCTTATACATGTCAATAACTTTATTTATTAATCATGAACTTCAAATCATATAATATTCATTTATGTAACTTAAAACATCTTTTATTATCGAGAACACTACACTTGTGTGCGTGCATGTCCGAAACCCTCCGATTGCCTCCGAATACGCATCAGTCACAAAGATGGCCATTTTTACCCATTTTAACGATTTCAAATTGAAAAACTTAAAGAATGAGAGTTGTAGGTCTACTCGTTGTCTTTCCGAATCATCTTGAATCGCCTTAATCGGAGTTCTTATGAAAAAGTTATGCTTATTTTACTACAGGAGGTCAAAATAGTCTCGAAAATAAAAAAACAAAGGCTCCTGGACAGCCCTTATACCCATTGGGGCGGGTCCTAATACCCATGAACACCCGCTGGGGCGGGTCCCCCTGCTGGTGCACTCCCTGGTTCGCGATGAACACACAGAGTAGCCCAAATAAATCCAAATTAAACTAACGTAATGAATTATAAGGCTACCCATAATGTAAAAACTCCACAGAAACATTATATAACATTTTTAGCATGATCTTAGCATTTTAAATTACGTATTTACACAATCCAAGGCATCTATTTTCACTGTTTTCAATATTTTGTAAAGTTTTAAAGGAAAACAAGAAATTCAACGTTACGGATTCGTTATAACACCGAATCCGTTCGTTTAACTTCCATTTTGTTCGTTTAAACGTACATAATTACATGCAAGTATCAATTTAAGTTAAATAAACGTATAAGGCGTGTAAATTTTGTACGTAAGGGCTATATGGGCCATATGTACAATTTCTACACTCTGTAACTTTTGAAAACCCAATTATCAACAAAATTCCATGGTGTGATCACTGAAAGTTATTCATATATGGCATATAATATGTTATAAACACATATTAACACAAATATAGCCATATAATGAATAAATATCAATTTTTTTCCATTCACAGAGAATTTTTAAAGCTCGTAAATGGAAAAACTCTGTAAAATTTTGAAAACCCAATTAGGGCCTAATTACATGAATTCGATTATTTTAATTCATTCATACCAAATACAAAACATGTTATAATGATATAATAACACATATATAAGCATATAATCAAAAATTGCTAATTTTTCCCATACACGGAGAACTCAGAATATATGTTCATGAAGGAAACATAGTACGTGAAATAAATTGGAACAAAGGAATTACCCCTAGTAAACTCTGTGAAGATGATGATATGGGCTTTAATTCTTCAATCTCTTCTTTAATCGATTCTTCTCTCAATTTTCTCTCCTAATCTCTCTAAGTTCTCTGATGTTTGTAATATAAAATATAAGACTGATGTATAAGATATATGTATAGCGTAATACGTATAATGTGTATAGTGGGTGAGTGGTCGTCGGTTAGTCCCATAGTGGGTTAACTGATCAACTCCCCATAAGGCCATGTTTGGTTTCTCCCATTCACTCTCCTTTCCCTTTAATTTAATTAACTTACTATAATATAGTTTAATAATGTCACACTTTTAATTAATCAATTAATGTTATTTAAATCAATTAAATAAAATAGCATAAATCCACATTAAATCACATAGTCACATAATTAAAATTCTCATTCATTAATTATGCCAAATCATTAAATCTCCAATTAATTATTTAAATTAATTAGAATAACATTATGCTTATTAATTAATATATTAATCAAATAAGCTCAATTAAATACAGACTTTGAATATAAAATTCACCACATTAATTTAACTAATGTGACACGTATAATTAAATTAATCTACCACAATTTCATCAATTAATTATTTAACTCAATAATTAAATCATCAAAAAATATTTATTTAATTCAATAAATATTCAATTTAAATTACAAAAATCTTGTTCGTTACAGAGGTAGCTAAGGAGGAGGATGAAGACCCTGATGAGTTCCCACTGAACTCTATCAGTGCTGAGATGTACGACGAGCTATATGACTGTAACATAGAGTTATAGGATACTATTCGGGAACAGAAGGAGGAGACAGTTACTCAGCGAACTACCATCGAGCAAAAGGATGGTGAGATCGAGACTCTGGATACACGTCTTGGAGACGTGGGGTGGGAGTTGGTTCATTAAAAGGGCCAAAGTGAGCAGAAGTCAGAAGAGATAGAAAGGCTGAAGAAGGATTTGCATGAGGAATCAGCGAAGCCTGCCATAGCAGAGGATGCTTGGATGAGGGCTTCACGAGGTGCAGATCTTGCCGAGGATAACGATCGGACAAAGAAGGCTAAGATCGAGGAGACAGACTATACGTTTCAGACTGCGATTAATAAGGCCCATGATCGGGTTATGTGCTATCCAGTTCAGTTTGAGGACCTACCTTGGTATATGCTGGATCGTAGGACGATGTTCCGCATTATGGAGGAAGAGCGCAACAAAACTGTTAGACGCCTTAGTAGGCCGTGATAGGAACAACATGATTATGTGAATATTTCTTTGGTAGTTAATTATGTAAATTCCGATGTGATTATAAACCACAGAATATGTTGATGATTTAAATCCTGAAGATTCTTTATCTCGGGATAGTTGATGTAAATAGCAGTGATGCTAACTTGTTTTGTTTAAAACTTTTGATTAAATAAAATATCAGAGTTTATTTGAGATGATATGTGTTAAGTGATTATCTTAAAGTATTTAAGTAAGCCTTAAATATTTAAGGGATTGAACAAAGATCTAATAAGAGCATATCTTAACAGGAATATGCCACCGAGAAGATGCCCTAACCGTCAACCAGCCCAAGAAAGGTCGTCTAATAATAACGACACCAATGCCAATGCCAACCCCAACCCCATTCAGCAGTTGGTGAATCTTTTGACTGGAGCTCTGTACAACCAGCTGCAAACTTTACCAAACACTTCGTTCAAGGACTTCAAGGCAGTGGGACTGCTAGAATTTAAGGGATCAATAAACCCGATCAAAGCACAGACTTGAGTCATGGAGATGGAGAAGGTTTTCGACGTCGCTAGGGTGAGTGAGGACTAAAAGACGGCTTTTGCCACATTTATGCTGAAGGCGGAGGCCAGTTATTAGTGGCAGGCAAACAAGGTCAGGGGAGGACAAGGTGTGATGACCTGGAAGAGGTTCAAGGAGATGTTCTTTGAAATATACTTCCCGACAAGCTCACAGAACCAAATGGAGGTTCAATTTCTAGAGCTCAAACAAGGTAATATGTCTGTGCCAGACTATACGATGAGATTTAATGAGTTGGCCAGGTTTTCCACCTACCAAGTGCACACTGATGAGAGGAAGGCCAGAAGATTCGAACAAGGACTGAAGCCCTGGTTGTATAGCAAGGTGTCGATGTTTCAGTTTAACACCTTTACCGGAGTATTAGAGAAAGCAATCATCGTTGAAAGTGGGAGCGATGCTATGACCAAGTACAACCATGAGCTGAAGAAGAAGAAGAGTGAAGGTGAAGGAAATAAGGCTAGTGGTAGAAAAATTGGGGAAGCAACAGTCAGAAGAAAAGGTGGAATGATATTTTATCGACTAGGAATCAGTAGGGAAACCAGAAGAAGAGGGTAGAAGCATGTCTGACATGCGAGAAGAACCACCTGGGGGTCTGTATGAAGGGAAAACGAGTTTGCTACAATTGTGGTCAGGAAGGCCCCATAACACCTAACTGCCCTAACCCTAAGAAGGGTGTCTGCTTCACATGTTAGTCAAAAGACCATCTGGCGAGGGACTGTCCTAAGAAAGTATCTTGAGGGGTAGGAGCAGGTGGGAATAGGGGAAGCAGAGGTGGCAACGCTCTGACGATAACAGAACCAACTGCAACAAACTGACCTTTTACCGGATATTCAATATGACAGTGCAGGATTGTAATATTCCAAACTTTAAATAGGAATATTAATATAAACAGTAAATATAAATATGTTTAATATCTTGTGTGATGTGTATTTATATATAATTATATATCAACACACAAGATAAAACTGTGTAAATAGATGTGTAAGGTTTTATAAGTAAAACCCTAAATTAAGAATTTAGCTAAATAGAGAATCTTAACCCTAATTATTATAATAAATGGGAATTATAACATAATACATTGATAATGTTATATAAGATTATATATATATATATATATATATATATATATATACACACACACACGCACACACGCATTTATATATTAATATATAAGGAATTAAGGAATTAATTGCAAAATATGTCTAGAAAACCCTAATTAGGGATTAAGAAACCCTAACCCTAATTATAAACCCTAATTATAAACTAACAAAATCTAATTGTTCATTATTATTTTTAAATTCTCTAAAGGGAATATGAAATGACTAAATTACCCTTGGATTTAAGTGAGAAATTATTAAAATACCCTTAGTACATGCAAAATTACCAAAGTACCCTTAGTGTATGTAAAATGACCAAAATATCCTTAAAAACTCTCTTATTAAAGAGGATAAGATCAAATCATTTGGGCAACAAGCAAAAGATTTTCCCATACCTCTATATCTCTTTAGGTATTGACAACACAACCTATATCATAAATAACTTAGGCTTATGTGTCAAGAAAAAAAAAGAAAGATAAATTTTTAGCCCCTACTTGAAGTTTTCATATAAGGTTAGGTTAAAAGAACCCAAGACCATGAAATCTCTACTTAACATACATAGCCCACTGACACATTGTTGTACTGACACATTGTTGTACTTGAATACGAGCATTCGGTGATGCGGGCATTTTCACCGCATCGTCCGGCACATTGTTGTACTTGAATGTGTCGCAAATCTCGATAAAACTCAGGATTTGCTCATTAGGATCTTCTGTAGCTGTACCCCCAAATTGGACTGTATTCTGAATTGTCCCTGGTTTGATCTTAAAAGTGTTTGCAGCTATCGTTGGCCTGACTATACTGGATTGTAAATCATTGATCTTTGGCATTGAGTAATCCCTCAACGCTCTCTGTTCCTCTAGCTGTTCTTCCGCTGCCATTTGTACCGGCTGTTCAGGGTCCTCTTGTGTGTTAGTAGTTCTTGTGTTCGCTCTCCAAGCTCTACCGTTGATGTTTTTTTGTAGAGGCACCAACACAGAATTTGTAGATCGAGTGTGCATATACTAACCACAAGTACCTAAAACACAAATAAAAATAAAATAGAAATGAGATAAGGTGTGAATTGTTCAAGTCAGACAAATTTAACTTAAATTGATGTCAATAGTACTAAAAATAACGATTTGTCCTTGGCAACGGCGTCAAAAACTTGTTGGCTCCGTTTCGGTGTTAACAAAACAGATAAAAACTCGTGCAAGTATACACGGTCAACAAGTAGTATATGATAAGTAAAGATCGTTCCCACGGAGAAAAGCAATTATGTTTAAATTATCATGCAACAACTTTATAGCTATTTTTGGCTTCTCAAACGAGTATCAAAGTGTGAATTACTAATTAGAATGATTATAGACTAAAATTAACTAAATAATAGACGATTGATTCAATTTGGAGAAATAGGGGATCCTAACTTCACTCATTGCATCATTTAGAACATACACCTCTTATTAAGCATAATTAATTACTTAGGATTGCTAGTCGAGAACACGAAGGTGAGAAATGGCTATCTTTCAATATACCAAAGTCCATATCATATAAAATCCACAAAAGAGATAGAGTTCATATGAACATCAATAAAACCTAAATCACTATATGTCTATGTGACTTACAAGCAATATCGATTTAAGTACAAGCTCTCAATCGACTACATATGGTAAGCTGGTATATTTCTATCCGGATTACGAATCATAAAATATATCTCATTCAAATCTCTTGAACATATGCTAGCATGGCCAAATCTGAGTTTATACTTCCTCTTTCAATTCCATATAAACTATTATGGTAGATGGTGATCAAGCATCTAATCAATACACACAATCATGCTAGGCAATCCATATATAATCAATCACACGTAATGATAAGGCATAATAATCTAAACTAAACAATAAGATCCATTAGAATCCCATAATGGTGGTTAGTTCATCTCTGAACCTACAACCATTATGGGATTTGATCTAAACATTGAAAGCAAATAATGAAAGTAAAGAGAATAAGAGAGATGAAATTGCAAATCTGAATATTCTCCTTCCCCAATAAGTCTTCAAGTTGAGTTCAGAATCACAATCAAACCAAATGCAAACCCTAAGAATGGAAATCTACTGAGAAACTAGAAGAGATAAACCACAATGATGAAGAGAAACCCTCTAGCTCTCTAACCCTAGAAATAGAAATAAAAACTTTCAAATGAAAACTTAATTACTCATTCCTTTCAAAAACACACCCATATATGGAATACAACAAATAAATTAATGAAAAGTCCACTATCTGCAGATTTTTTTGACTGGCATGGCTATGCTGCCCCGTATGCAATTTGGGGCATGGGCACGCTGACCTCCAGACCGGCTGCCTCCTAGAGCGGGCGCGCTGAGTTTAACCTTCATTCTGGCATAGCCGCGCTGGCTTGATTTGCTGCAATCTGTTATTATTGCACTGTTGTTCCCTTATTGCTCCTTAGCTGTTGCATTACTCTTCTTATTCTTTCACTTTCAATTGATTATAGGCTATATCCGTTTACCGTATGCCATCTTCCACAAGCCAGCTTACCACATGCTCACCATCTTGCCAAGTCCATTCCAATTCATGCCAATTTCAAGCCATCCTTATGCCATTGGAGTTTCCTCAATGCAACCTATAAAACAAAGATAAAAACATAAAAAGACACTAAAATACTTGAGACTTAAGCCGTAATTCTAGCTAGTTGATAGCCAATAAGTAGGTATAAAACCTACTTATCATATAGCTACAAGAATTATTGGACAAGAAATACATTCAGCCCAGCGTATCGCCGTGGGGAGCGTCGGTACTATTCGTTAAGAAGAAAGATGGGACGATGCGCCTCTGCATCGATTATAGAGAGTTGAACAAGGTTATAATCAAGAATAAATATCCATTGCCTAGAATTGACGATCTGTTTGATTAGTTGAAGGGAGCGAGATACTTCTCGAAAATAGACCTGAGAAGTGGTTACCATCAGTTGAAGGTGAGGACAGAAGATGTTCCGTAGACAGCGTTCAGGACTCGATATGGTCACTACGAGTTTCTGGTTATGTCATTTGGTCTAACAAATTCGCCTACATCATTTATGGACTTAATGAACAGAGTGTTCAAACCATTTTTGGACAATTCATAGTGGTGTTTATCGACGACATTCTAGTGTATTCGAAGACCAAAGACGAACACGTAGAGCACCTGAAGGTGACATTGGAGGTGTTGAGAAGAGAGAAGTTGTACGCCAAATTTTTGGCGAATTTTGGATTGAGCGGGTGCAATTTCTAGGACATGTGATTGATATGGACGAAATTTAGGTAGATCCATCTAAGGTTGAAGCTGTGATGAACTGGAATCAGTCGAAGACACCATCGGAAGTGAGACGTTTTCTTGGATTAGCCGGTTATTATAGAAGATTCATTCAGGACTTTTCCAAAATCGTAACTCCGCTGACGAATTTGACTAGGTAATAGGTGAAATTCGTTTGGACGGAGAAGTGTGAGGAAAGCTTCCAAGAGCTTAAGAAGAGGTTGAGTACGGCATCTGTGTTATCTCTTCCAGATAGCACAGGAAATTTTATGGTGTATAGTGATACGTCGCATAAAGGACTAGGTTGTGTGCTTATGCAAAACGCCAAAATCATTGCATATGCGTCATGACAACTAAAAGATTACGAGAAGGGGTATCCGACCCATGACTTGGAATTGATTGCGGTAGTATTTACTTTGAAGATCTGGAGACACTATCTCTATGGGGAGACGTGTGAAATATATACAGACCACAAAAGTCTGAAATATATTTTTACACAGAAGGATTTAAATATACTCCAAAGAAGATGGTTGGAATTGATAAAGGACTACGACTGTGAGATCTTATACCATCAGGGTAAAGCGAATGTGGTTGTCGACGCCTTAAGCAGAAAGGGTCAAGAGAAATTGATGTTGTTGACTGCCCAGGAAGAGTTAATTTAGCGATGGAGAAGCTGGAATTGGAAGTAAGATATCCTATAGAATTTGACGAGAAGGTGTTCCAGCTGGGAGCTGGTATAATTTTACTGAATAAGGTGAAGGAAGAACAACTTTAGGATGAAGAATGTGAAAAGATTAAGAAGATATCCGAAGATAATGGAATGAAATTCAAGGTGGACAGTGAGAGATTGTTAAGATTTGAGAGCAGAGTTTGGGTACCGCCAGTGCCAGAGATTAAATAGGAAATTTTGAGCGAGGCTCCTAGTTTTTAGTATTCGATTCACCCCGGGAGTACCAAGATGTACCAGGATCTCCGACAACATTTTCTGGTGGCCGAATATGAATCGAGACGTTGCTGATTGTGTTGCCAAGTGCCTGACTTGTCAGAAAGTAAAAGCAGAACATCAGAGAGAGAGTGGGTTGCTATAACCACTAGAGATCCCAAAATGGAAATGGGAACATATTACTATGGATTTCGTAGTTGGCCTTCCAACAACTCAGAAAGGCTACGACATAGTATGGGTTATCGTTGATCGACTGATGAATTCAGCACACTTCCTACCGATCAAGATCAAATTCAACCTAGAGCAGTTGGCGAAACTATATGTGAAAGAGATTGTTTCACAGCACGGAGTTCCAGTATCAATTATTTCTGATCGAGATTCACGCTTCACATCAAATTTTTGGAAGCAACTACAAGAATGCATGGGGACGCAATTGAGAATGAGTATGGCTTATCACCCTCAGACAGACGGGCAAAGCGAAAGAACGATCCAGACATTGGAAGATATGTTGAGAGCATGCATTATGGATTTCAAAGGAAATTAGGATGACCGCCTACCACTTGTGGAATTCGGTTACAACAACAGTTACCATGCAAGTATTGGCATGCCGCCCAATTGGATTAATAATCAAGCCCACTTATTTTAGTGGAGGTGGACTTGAATGTCATTAGTTAAATTAATTAAATAAGCCCAACATGTGGAATGAATAAATAGTAGCCCAAGTATTGTATAAATGAACTTGACTACTAGTGCCCCAAATTAATTAAATATGAGCCCAAACATTAATTAAAGGGGCCCAAACCTTGGTCCATGAAAGGAAGGACTTTTAATCATTAGAGTAAGTATATAATACAATATAAATAAATCTATAATGGGAGAAAAGGGAGCACATGGCCGGCCCTATGGGGATAATATAAGGAGAAATGGCAATTTTGTTAAGCTTGTCCAAAATCTTGGTTAAAATCTACTAAATCTACAAAATCCACCCACTAAGCCATGTGTCACACTCTTAGCATGTACAACACTTATGGGTAAGTGAGCAAGCAACCATTAGAATGATTAAGAGAGAGAATTAATGGAAGAGAATACTTACACTTTTAATTATACTTACTCCACTTACTTCATTTGAATCCTTACACTTCCAAGCTCCTTAGTTAGAGAAAAAGAAAATATATATATATATAGAGAGAGAGAGAGAGATATTCGGCCACTTCAAGGAGGAAAAAGAGGAGCTTTGATCTTGATGCATGCTAAGTATCTTAGCTACTTTGCAAGGATAAGAAGAATAGCAAGAAGAACTAGGTAATGATTCTCAAGATTTTCAAGTTTAGCTTCCTTGTTTGTTAGATTTTGATGAAACAAGGAGCCCTATGTTTGATCTTTAAAAACTCTTCATCTATTTGGGTATCAGTGTTTTATATGAGGATCAAAACATTTTTAAAGTTGAAAGTTAGATCAAAAGAGAGATTTGTACAAAAATAGGTAAAGAAAAGCTTATGCATGCATGCATTAGGTAACTTTATGTTAGATTCTTGAGATGCATGTTGTATATGGTTAATATCATGTTAGAATGTTAGATATTGAGTTAAATAAGTGAAACTTGTGGATTTATATGAGTTCATATGATAAAATTTGGAAAAAGGAAGTTAAATGGATTTTTGAGGAAATTTTTATTTAACTAGTGTGCTATAACATGTGCATGTTGAAATCTATAAGTGATATTTGAGGTTTTCTTTCTTACTATGCTAGATACATGAGTTAATGGCGAAACCCCTTTGTAATCACTCAAATATGTTTAAAAATAAGCAAGTTATTAATTTAATCCCAAACTACCCAACTGTTGTAATCATGCTACTGATCAGACACTTCTGGGCTATTTTTGATAACTAAAACAGACTCAAATTTGGTGTTTAATATATTAAAAATGTATTTTGGGAAAATACAAATCCAACAATACCAAATGGACCAAAATCTGAGGTGTAGATCTCGCGATACAAGCGTTTCCGTAAAGGACCCCAAATCTGAAAAACAAACCAACTGTTGTAAACATACTTGCTGATTAGTACCTTTAACCCTGATTTTTAAGACCTAGACAGATCAGAATTTGATGTTTGATAAATGAAAACTGTAGTTAAGGAAGATACGAATCCAACGCCTCTGACGGAGCCTAAATACGAGTTGTAGACTTCGTTCTACAAGTGTTTCAGTAAAGGACCCCAAATCTGAAATTTGGGCAAAAATTATATTGATAATATGAAGTGAATGGAAAATGAATTATTATAATAAATAACTTTTAAAGCCACTAGTGTGCTAGTGAATTAATTATATATAAAGTTAAATATAATTAACTATTTAATTATTATTTAAATAATTTTAAGTAATAATTAAGTAGAGTTAGTGTTAATAAAATAACTAGTTATTATTTAATTAAGATTAAATATTAATTAGAGTTAAATAATTAATTAATTAATATTTAATTATTATTAAATAATGATTAAAGAATATTTAAGTAATAATAAAGTAATTACTTACTTACATTGACATGAAAGTTTATAGAATTAATTATTTATTGTTTAAATAATAAATAAGGATGAATATTTATTAATTATTCTTTCAATAATAATAAGGAATAATTAAAGACTAATGAAGTTAATAAATCAATTATCTACTTATTTAAGGATAAGGAATTAATTAATTATTATTATAGACAAATAATAATTTAGTTATCCATTATTTAATTAACATTAAATAATGAGGAGTTATAATTGGTTCTTATTGATTAATAAATAATAACTAAAGGTAATTAATTAATTACTATTTAATTAATATTAAATAGTAATCAAATGAAGAAGGAGTTAACAATTAAAGAAAATTTAAATAACTCCTTAATTAAACAATTATAATAAATTGTTTAAGGATCTAATAAGTGTTTCTCACTTAAGAAACGCCTTATTAATTATTAAATTCTTAACCTAAGATCAATTAAATATCTTATAGGATTAATGATAGTACATTATATATATGTACCTTGTGATTGTATTATTGGTTAGATAATAATACGAGTAAGCGTATTGATGAACAAATTATACGCAGTACTAATTGATAGATCTACATTATTAATGTTAGGTCACTCAAAGAGCTTTAATTAAAGCTAGTAAGTCGTAGCTCGTCGAACAGGAAAGTTCTCTAACTCAAACTCGAGTTGTTATTTTTCAAGCATGGTAGTGGATAATTATTGTTGATTATTCCACATCTGAGATTGTTATTGAATATTCGCATTTATTGCAAGTTCTCTAACTCAAACTCGAGTTATTATTTTTCAAGCATATTGGTGGATAAATATTGTTGATTATTCCACATTTTGATGAATTATTGTGTATTGCACTTTGTGCACTTAAATTCATGTTCTAATATTTATTGAACTGTGAATGGATTAAAGTTCTTTTATTCATGAACTGTTTATGAGTTGGATCTATGCTAGTTGTGTCAGCTAGATCAAGCATGTTTAAAATTTGTTAACTCAAATTCGTTTTAAAGAGCTGGTTCCTAATCAATTGATTTGATAAGGACTCTTGACTTGAGAAAAGAATGTTATTAAAGCATCATATTGGAAAACAATTGTTGCTCGTTTATTAAGTGTTTATGCATAATACACCGGGTATGAAAGGCTGATCCCCTTGACTACCAAACTTAAAAGGACCAGTTTAATTGCTGACAATCCTTCGCAGATGTTCATGGTCACTCTAGACCACTCAGTATCTATTATTCAAATGTTCAAATAATAACTTTTTGAAATGTAATTCATGTTCTTCTAGAATCAAATTCCATTGTTGAACATTGAACGATAAATTCCTTTCTAATCATGATATATCTCCTTTGTATTTAAACCTGCTAAGCAAATTAGTTGCTTACCCTTACTATATCATGACGTTTATTTCAGGTAAGCCAGGATCGTCTAAGAAAGACAAAGGAAAGGGAAAGGCTCAAGAGTAGTTTGTTATGAACTAATGAAGTATTTAAATTATATATTTGATGTAAACCTTTTGTAATATTAAGGGTATGTTTATGTTAAGGTTAAGACCTTGGGATTATGATGAAGACTTTATTTTAATGAACAATGTATGTTTATTATTCCATAATAGTCTATAAAATGCTTATGATGATGATGTATCGTGAGCACCGAACCCGAGGTTAGAGAACCCAAATTTAGGTGGCGTCACAAGCTGCATTCATCCAGTCAGCTCTAATAGTGGACTCAGATGAGGAGGAGCCTATGGAGGATCTTGAGTCTCCTACTAAGGATGAGTTGTTCATGGGTCTGACAGCAGCCCTAGTTAGTGATCTATCGATCATTCCTGCAGGGACAGATCCAGCTTTGGCAGACTCACTAGCTAGGATGACCTTTGAGAGAGATCAGGCTAGAGCTCTGATGTTGACTGCCCTATCTGGCAGAGACATAGCTTTTGCTAAGAGGGATACGGCTTGAGCCTCTCAGGATATGACATTGATTGAGAGAGACGTAACTCGATCTTCTCGCGACACTGCTTTTGTCGATATTGAGGAGACATTGATTACCAAAAATGCAGCTTTTACGGAGAGGGATGAGATTCGATCTGCCAAAGATGCAGCTTACGAGGAGATTAAGGAGGTTTTGATTGCCAGGGATGCGACTTTTATGAAGAGGGATGAGGCTATAGCTTCCCAAAATTTCCATATTGCTGACAATACTACTCTCTAATCTTATACTTATGGTATAGTTATCGAGATGAGTGTATATATTGATGATCACAGTGCCACAATGCAGATGATTGTGGATGTTTTGACTCGTATGGAGGTCGAGGGTATTGCACTTGCAATAGCTCCTCCATCTTCAAAGAGAGATGCCATATTGGCATTGTTATCCCGCTTATCCATGGGTCCATAGACTAGCTTTATTTTTTCTGCACATACTAGATCAGCCATTTTTGTCATGTACATAACACTATGTATATATCAAACAGTATTATATATAAGAGAAATATATTTTGATTTACTTCCCTGTTTGGATATGTATTATCATTGCTGAGTGATTACCACTTCTTTCATAACTTGTTGTTATTGATGTATCTTGAGCTTCTCCTTGATGGACTGATAGTGAGATGTCAGAGAGTATCTCAGATAGGCTTGCTGACCAAGAAGGCTTGATAGTTTTAGGTTTTATATGGCTTTGGTGTCATGGAACAGGTTTTTTTATTGGTCTTTATTAATTTTTTTCTTGAAAGTCAAACCGCACCACGTACTCCCAGGTGTAGGGAGATCAGGTCATTCGTAGTTTAATTTTTGTGTGAGAGTGGTTTGAAAAGTATTTATCTTGTGTTTTGAGTTTGGTTTGATGAGTTTTTGAATTCTTTTTTTGGTTTGACCTCACCAGAAATTGCTGCCTACGTACTCCCGGGTGGAGGGAAATTAGGTCATTCGTAGTTTCGATTTCTAGTGAAAACCGAACCAGATTTGATTTGTAGGACCAGGATGTTGGTATGCATGCGTTTCAGACATAGTATCTTTTTATGGTGTCTGAGTTGATGAGTTGGGTAAATTCAGTTCCGTCCATTTCCTACAATCTAATAGTTCCTCCCGTCAACACATCCTTGACAATGAAAGGGCCTTCCCAATTCGAGGCAAACTTTCCTTTGGCGTCGTCTTGATTGGCCAAAACTTTCTTTAGCACCAAGTCATTTTCTTTGAATGGCCATATTCGGACTTTCTTGTTGTAGGATAGCGCAATCCTTTGCTAATATAAATGCCCGTGGAAAATGGTTGTAGCTCTCTTCTCATCTATCAGGGACAATTGGTGGTACCGGTCTTGCAACCACTGATCTTCGTCCATATGAGCGTCGATTAACACTCGCAAGGACTCCATCTCTAATTCTATGGGAAGGACTGCTTCCATGCCATAGACCAATGAATAGGGGGTAGCCCCAGTAGAGGTACGCATTGATGTCATGTATACTAACAGGATTAGAGGCAGCATGTCAGGCCATTCTTTGTGAATGGCAGACATTTTCTGCATGATCTTCTTGATGTTTTTGTTAGCCGCTTTGACAACACCATTGGGCCAATAGATGACGAAATTGAGATGCTTGATGTGAAACTTACTGTACAATTCTGTCATCATTTGATTTTTAGGTTCTTGGCGTTGTCTGATACGATCACCTCTAATTGTCTATATCGGCATACGACATTGTTTCTGATGAAACCAATGATGACCTCTTTGGTGTCTTTGAGAAATGAGGCAGCTTCAACCTATTTGGTGAAGATGAATCAATCATGGTGAAGATGAATCGATGACCATTATTGGCTTTTGGTTCTACTGGACCAATCACATCCATTCCCCACATGGAGAAAGGCCATGGTGAATTCATGTTGTGTAGCTCATTTGGAGGAGCATGTATGGCATTTCCATGTACTTGGCATTGAAATAATTTCTGACATAATCATCACAGTCAGCTTTGAGCGAGATCCAATAATGTCCTGTTCTTAATATCTTCTTAGCCAGTAGATGACCGCTCATGTGTGGACCACAGACTCTGTCGTGTACTTCATTCATCAATCTATAGCCTAGCTCTTTATCAAGGCATCTTAACAACCCTATTCCAGCATCTCTTTTATATAATACATCTCCGCTCAGATAGAACTTCATAGCTATTTTGTGAATCCGATTCCGTTCGGATTGGCTTGCCCCAACGGGTGTAGATCCATCTCGGAGATATTCCTTGATGTATTGATACCAAGGCTACTTGATAGAAGGTATTTCATTTGATATGTCTCCAATATAATTCCCGTATGTCGGGGCCTTTTGACTTGTGAATTTGATGTAGCGAATCTCATTCCTATCGGATATGCGGATCAAGGAAGCTAACGTCGCCAATGCATCAGCGAAGTCATTCTTACCCCGAGGTATATGGGTGAAGGTTATGTCTTCAAACTCTATAGATATTTTGATGACCTGCCGATGCTAGGGTAACAAATGCAGCTCTTTGGTATGATATGCCCTGGTGGTTTGTCTAATAACCAATTCAGAGTCTCCAAAGACTAGTAGATGTTTGATACCCATGGATTGGGCTAACTTCAACCCCATTATGCAGCCTTCATACTTGGCTGTCTTGTTGGAGTTGCCAAATTGCAGTTTGGTAACCACGGGATATTGTTTTCCTATACCAGAGATAAAGACTGCCCTAGCTTTGGCACCTTCCATGTTTACCGCTCCATCAAAATACATTTTACATGGTCGGACTGTATTCTCTTGTTGGAGTTGTTGAATTGTTATGATCCCATCATCCGGGAAATAAGTCTTCAGGGGCTCGAACCCTCCTGATGGTGCTTCGGCTAATTGATCTGCAATACCTTGACTATTGATAGACTTTCTCGATCAGGGTGTATTTCTGTTCACCATGCTGAATCTTTTGCTGATGTAGTAGATGGCTCTCTCCTTGATACTATCATCTTTTTATCCCAGCGTACAGCCCATTGCATTGGCATTAACGGACAGGTACATAAACAGGGGAACTCCATCCCTCGGAGGGTACCAATATAGGTGCTTTGACCAGCTGCCTTTTGATGGCAAGGAAGGCTTGTTGACAATCCTCATTCCATTTAGTGGAGGAATTCTTCCTTAGTAGCTTGAAGATGAGTTCACAGGTTGTTGTGAGCTGGGAAATGAATCGGCTTATGAAATTGATCCTTCCCAGGAACGCACGTATCTCTTTCTCTGTTTGAGGTACTGGCATCTCGGTGATGGCTTTAATCTTGGCAAGGTCTAGCTCGATGCCTCGATTACTCACCAGGAATCCTAACAGCTTGCCTGATTTGACGCCAAAAGCACATTTGGCGGGATTCAGCTTGAGGTTGTACTTACGCAACCTGTTGAACAGCTTCCTGAGATGGTCGATGTGATCATCCTCCTTCTACGATTTGATGATGATGTCATCCACATAGACCTCTATCTCTTTGTGCATCATATCATAAAACAGAGCCATCATGACTCGCTGATATGTGGCTCCAGCATTGATGAGGCCGAAAGACAATCGTCTATAGCAGAAGGTTCCCCAGGGAGTGATGAAAGCTGTCTTCCCCCTGTCTTCTTCAGCAACCATGATTTGATGGTACCCAACAAAGTAATCCACAAAGGAATACATTCCATACTGCGCCGTATTATCGATCAGGATGTGGATGAAAGGCATATGGAAATTATCCTTGCGGCAGGCCTTGCTCATGTCCCGGTAATCCACGCATACTTGTACTTTCCCTCCGGGTTTAGGTACGGGCACTATATTTGACAGCCACTCTGGGTATGTTGATACCATGATGACACCATCTTTGAATTGTTTAACGACTTCTTCTTTAACTTTTAGACTCCATTCAGGTTTCAATTGCCTGAGCTTTTATTTGACTGGCTTGAATCCATCTTTGATGGGCATTCAATGGATGACAATATCAGTAGATAGGTCAATCATGTCTTCAGTGTGACCATGCAAACACATCCTGGAACTGTATTAGGAGTTCGATCAGGTGGTTTTTTGATCTTGTGTAAGGTCTAAGCCTATCTGAATTTCTTTGATATTTTTGGAGGTTCCTATGTTGATAGTGCTGGTTTAGTCGAGGTTCAGTTTTAGTTTATCTTCGACTCATTCTTTGATCTTCTAGGGCACCTCATAGTCATCTTCCTCCTCTTGATCAATATCCATCAAGTCGAAGTTCAGTTCTACATCAAAGTTATAGTCACGATGACAGGTTCGCATCTCATCAGCAGTGACAAACAAATCCAACTCTGGAGTCCTAAAAACAAAAATGCTTTCACTTTAAATATATGTAACTGCTTAAATATACAAAGCATTTGGCAAAGCATGACAAAAGTTACTGCTATAGCTGTGCAATCAAAAGTAAGCAGTAAATGAAAGCATTTTACAGGGCAGACGGACTCTCTGCCCCTTTACCCTTTTTGAATGAGGCAAGGTACGCTGCGCTAGTTATCCAGGGTTAGATCCTCATAAATAGGGAGAATCGAGGAATTGTGCTCATCTGTCTCGTCCCGGATAATGACTGAGACATCCTTTACAATAAGGCCGAGGTTTTTCTTTGAACTGCCCCCTGTTCCCTTCTTGATGCGAGGAATTTGAATTTGATCCTCATCGTCACTGTCTGGAATCTCATCATTCATACCCTCATAGTTTAAGATGACCCGCATGTTAGCAAATGGGTCTCGTCCTTCATACATGATCTTTTTTCCCTTTTTGCTATCCTCCTCAGGCTTTGGGGTTTGTTTTTCACCTACTGGTCTTATTGGAGAAAATAGCATGGATGATACCATAGTAGGGATCTTCCTCATTGGCTTTATGAAACCTGCATCAGTGACATTTGGTAGCAGTATAGTGGAAGCATGAGCCTTAGGGTGGTTATGTGGATTGCGGCAGCTTGACCCTGATGAATAACCCAATCCATCTTTCCCTAACTGGCTCGGGATTTGCACTGGACTTCTGATACCTTGTTGATTCTTTCCTAACCCCTCTCCAAGTTGGAAACCCAACGATACCATCTCCTGGCCTACTGTCATTACTTCAAAGGAGACTTTTGGCTTCAGGGTTGGTGCTCCGATAGGTAAATACTGAGTATCACTCACCTCTAGGGCTTGAAAACTTGCAGGTTCAATCCCTGCATCCAGGCTGATCACCGGTATGTCTCCCTGTATGTAGACAGGGTGTTTCGGTTTGACATTTACCGTGATCAGGTTGTCGTTGATAATGTATTTGAGTTATTGATGGAGGGTTGATGGCACTGCCCCTGCCATGTGGATCCATGGCCTGCCTAACAACAAGTTGTATCCAGTGGCGATATTGAGCACCTGAAAGGACACATAGAAAGTATGCAGGCCAATCTCTAGAGGAAGCTCTATTTCTCCCATAGCTTGTCGACGAGATCCATCGAAAGCCCGGATGACCACATAACTGGTTTTGATCCTGTTCGGGTTAATCTTCATTCTCTCCATAATATTATAGGGATAGATGTTGAGGGATGATCCTCTATCTATAAGAACACCTCCGATCACATACCTAGAAGATATCACTACTATGTGTAGGGATTTGCGATGACCCGTCCCTTCTGCGGGGATATTATCGTCAGTAAAAGATATCACATTATTTTTGAAAATGTGTTCTACTACATGAAAAAATTTCTCGGCATCCACGATATGTGGCAAATGGGCTTCTTCCAGTACTTTCACTAGAATGTCAAGATGCTCCTCCGAGGATTGAACCAGATCTAGGATGGACATTTGCTTGGGTGCATTCTTCAGACTCTGCATTACCTTGATTTCATTATATCCCATTTGGTTGAGGAACTCTTCGATTCTCTCTTCAGCCATCTTTTCTTTGGCCTTGATGACTGATTTGATCACCCGCTGAGGCAGGTACAATGGATTATTCTTTGATACAATGGAAATGTTGTTTGAGGTGGAACTTTCATCATTCCCATAGTTCCATGGGACCCTCTTCAGACTAATAACTGTATACTGAGGTCTGATGGGAAAGAATAAAGGTTCGGGTGCGGCCACTTTCACAGGATTTTGTGTTTCTTGGACCTCTTTCCCTGGCAGTACTAAGGGTGTGAGGGTTGGCTCCTTATCACAGGAAACGACAGCCACTGTATCCTGATTCCACGCAGTGGAAATAAAGAGAGTGTCCTCATCTGGGAGGCCATAATCTCGATTCCCTCTTATCTATTCACTACTTTCAATCATATTCTGAATCAGGTTACGAAGTGCCCAGCAACCCTCAGTATCATGGTCGGGTGCATTGGAGTGGTACTGACAGATGTGGTCAGGCTTGAATTTCTTAGATCGAGGGTTTATGGGAGGTAATAAATCTGCAACCATTCCCTCGTTGATTAATATTTGGAAGATTTCCTTCATCTGCTGGTTCAAGTTTGTGAAATTCCTTTAAAACGCGAATTTCTTACCAGCTTGGAAATTTTCCTCTTTGGCCATCTTGTCGTCCTATGGTTCATGCTCATGAGGCCGATAGTGATCCCTCATGGGAATAGATTGATCTCCATTGTGGGAGGATTTGTATCAGATTGGTTGGTCTGGTTCATCATCTGTCTAATGATTTGATGTTGGTATACAACCAATTCTGCTAACTGTTCGATCTGCTCCTTGATAGACTTAATCTCTTGTTCTATCAAGAATTGCCTTTCTGAGATTTCCCAACTGTCTGGGCTGTTATTGCTGGATGGAGTTGAATCTCCCACATAACGGAGGTATTTGGATCCTTCTCCATTTCTGGTGCTGATCATGTTGACATTTTACTCTTTGTGCTAAGGTAAGGGTTTATCCTGTACGTGCAGTTGCTCAGGCTTTGTCACCACAGTCTCTCCATTGTCAATCAAGTCTTGAATTTTGTGCTTGAGAGACCAACATTCTTGGGTGTCATGGCCCGGAGATCCGGAATGGTAGGCACACTTTTTGCTTAGGTTAAAATTTCGTCCACCAGTATTGGTTGGTGGAAGGATTTGCACAATCTTCTTCTGTGCAGTTAACAATTTCAGCACATTCTCGAGTGAATCCCCTAATGGGGTGAATGTTCTGCGACGCCTGGCCTCCAGATTTTTCTAAAATAGAGGGTTTGAAGGCTGTATATGAGCTTGAAAAGGGGTATAATTCCTCCTTTGAATGGGTATATTGCTTGACTCGCCCCTTGGATTCTTTCCTTGCAATACTAAGGATACTTCTTCATCTTTCTTCTTATGTACCCTCCGGGGATTACTCCCATAATTTCAGGATTGGATATGCTCAATAACAGCTTCTAAGGCAGCCAGGTCCTTTATCTTCCCAGATTTTAGCCCCATTTCGGCCATCTCACCGTGCTTGATCATTTCAAAAAATGGTTTTCCTATGCCTTCTAGGACCCTCTTGTAATATGGAGCTTCTTTAATGTCGATGAAGGTCATGACTATCTCAGACTGAGTCATAGTTGGGGTGACTTGTGCTGCAACCCGTCTCCATCGTTAAGCATATTCTCTGAATGACTCAGTACTTTGTTTCTTGATTTTGGTTATTTGGTATCTGTCCGGAGCTAGCTGAGATTGGAAGCAGCATTGACTAAGGAAGGCATGGGCCAACTCTTCCCAACTATGAATTTTGGAGTCATCCAGACGGGCGTACCAGGCTCTAACCTGTCCAGTCAGACTCTTCTGAAATAACTGCATTCGAAGTTTCTCATCCTCTTCATAGGATCCGAGTTCTCCAATGAATACCTTCAGGTGGGTATAAAGGTCTCCTAATCCATCGTATTTCTTAAAATCAGAATTTCTAAATTTTTCGGGATAACGAGCCCCAGGGAAAATACAGAGGTCTGAATAATTAACACTACCAAAAGCCCCAGTCCCTTTGATAGACCGGAAGGTTTCTTCCATTTGTTGTACTTTCTTTAAAATGTCACCAGCTTCCTGTTCTTTACTAAGGATGGTGTTTTCAGGGGTTTTGTTGGTTGTGTCCTTGTTTTGTGGTCCAGGAATCTGAGTCTCTACCTTTTCGGTCTCTTGAGTGTCACCACTACCACCAGGTGTTCCCAGTTCTGTGTGAGCTTGGGCTTGCTTCCCTTTAAGAGCTTTACTTTGCTCTCTCAGGAAACTAGCCAATTCGGCTATCTGATTCTTCAGTCCTTCAAACTCTTCCCTAGAGACAGGGGTGGATTTTTGCTGAGCACTTGAAGTCATGTCCGTGGATGGACTTAGTGCTTTCTTAGACTTGGATCTAGTGACAGGACCAATTTTTTCACCTACAACAAAACGTAGGCGTGTCAATTTCTTGAGGTAGGTATGGATAAGATGCATGCCATGATGTGTTTTTTGGGTTTTTAATCTTATTTTGCAAAATAGAGGTCAGTTGTTTTGATGACAGGATGAAAAGATGTATTATAACAGGGAATGTAAAATTTGATTATGATATTTACATTGTGCTCCTTCACATTGGAATTGAAAACTTGACATTGAATTGAAAGAGGAAGGCATGAAGAAGCTTCCCATCGGATTTGGTTAATCAGAGGCAGACCTATCTTAGGTTACTCTCGCGGCTTTTTCGGCATGAAGGTCCCCAGATCATCACAATCTACTAGAGGGGAAATTAATCCGATCTTTCAACTGGAGCAAATCTGGGTGGTGCATTTTCATGAGCCCCAGAGACTTAGCCATCTCCAGAGACATTACTTATCACTGACTGGTTTGCCTCCCGGAGGATGAATCACACAACATACATTCACATGCATCGCGTCTCACCGTTATGCATATGATGACTTGGGTGCGAAGCACTAATATGGGTGTGAAGCACTAAAAACAGGAAAGCATTCATTCACATTCATTCAATGTAAAAACGCAGCATTTACGCAGTGATTCAATGTAAAGACGCAGCATTCATACATACGCAGTTATGAAATGGAGATTTTTGAAAAGATTTGAACGCGTCCTAAGCCCTCTACTGTCCCCAGCAAAGTTTTCACCTGTCGACGTCGGGAAAAATCAGAGGGTCGGGTCACAACCCGGATCTTTTTCTCTTCCTAAGTTATAACTACCCTTACTCTTTTTATTTATGAAAAAGGTTTTGAAGGGTTTTTTAGGAAAAGGCTAACATGTATCATGTCGACGATTTGAATATTTTACAGAGCTGCCAGTTGGTAGTTTTGAAATGGTTGTACCAACTTAACCGAGTTTTGTTTAAAAAGAGGCCCAATTGCTGGACGCTGTCGAAACTTGATCTTTGAAATCGATGTTTTGAGTTATGGGGCTTGGTTAAGTGTGGGGAAGGTGTTAAGCACCCCACAACTTGTAACGACCCCAAAATTCATACAATAATATTCTCCTTCTCGATCGTTAACAATACAACTTTAATCTCTCATTACATCATTTTTTGATATTAAAATCACTAAAAAATGCTGAATATTTAAAACTTTTATACATTTCCTTCTGCATTGCCCTAAATCGCAACCTTTACATTACATCTCTTCGATTCAAACTTATATCATGAATCGTTACAACAAAATGACTATACAAAATCTTACATCATAAATCAATATCCATATACACCGGATAGCTCAACTTACAATTCAACAACATATTACATTCAAAATATTAAATACATTTCTCATAAAACATAAGTAATCTTCGTGAATATGGATCTCTATAATTCACTTAGCACATATCCTTACCTTGAAATCTTGACCTACAAAAATCATTATTTGCAAGAGTGAGCTCGACAGCTCAGCAAGTTCTAACAGTTTTCATGCATCACATAGCACATAATAATATGCTCAACATACATATCATAATAATTACAGTAACATGGCATACATGCTTTAATTCACATAGCAAACATAAAGATTGAGTTCCTTACTCAATCATCATTATTTAACCAAAACAATGTAGTCATAAATTGACTTTAACATTTCATGATTTCAACATGTATAACATATCATACTCGCTTACAACACATATAACATATTATACAATTTAAAACAGTTCATCAAGTCCACGTAGAAAATAGGAACCGAAAGACTTGCCTTGATCGTTGTTTACCAATAACAGATTAACAGCTTACAGCTATCTGCACTTCACGTGCCCTACATAATTATATAATCATGTACATCAACTATCAGTCACATAGAAATACATAGTAGTTGTAATATAAACTCTACTCTACATCTCATAACTCTTCCTACTATTAATACATAATGTTCAATTAGATTGTGTTAACTATCGATAGTAATATTCGAAATTCATTCAAGTGTTTAAGTCATGCTAGGACTACTTATTGGTATTATATTAACCCCATTTCATATCTTATAATGTTCATTTCATTTAACTTAAAACACTTTTAACGTTCATTAACACTTGTCACGGCGTTTCGACGTTCATTCGTCACACGCCCGAATCACCTCTCTTGTGTATGCTTAGTGTGCTTATATAACTTATCTAATACATCTTTTATTAATTTAAGCATCACTATATATACTAACATTCATGTTCTATAACTTAGAACAACATCTATTATCGTCGACATCACTATACTTGCATATGTGCATGTCTAACGCCCTCCGATTGCCTCCGAATACGCATCCGTCACAAAGATAACCATTTTGACCCTTGCTAACGACCTCAAATCAAACAAATTAAAAAACAAAAGTTGTAGGTCTACTTGTGCTCGTTCCGGATCATCTTGAATCTCCTCAATCGGAGTTCGTATGAAAATGTTATGACCATTTTACTAATGGAGGTCAAAATAGTTTTGCATTACAACAATTAAATCACTCCAGGACAGCAAGGGTACCCGCTGGGGCGAGTCCCCCAAGGCTTAATCGCGAACTGGTGGAGAAATAAGCCAATTTGGCTCATTCCTTCGCACCGAATTCGATTTTTTCCAACATGATAAATATAAAACTCGATACAAACAATATTTTAAACTCTTAAACATTGTCATAACATATAAAATCCATATAACACATAATCAAAACTAAGATTTCATGATTTTCAAAGAAAATTACAAAATCAAACGTTTTTGACGAAAATTGCTATTACGAATTCATTTTTCGATCAATCCAAGAAATTCCAATTGTATTACTTCTATTCTTAACATACTAACATAATACATAATCAATTTTAACAATAACCCATAATCAAACACCAATTTGATAGTTTCAAAAGCTATTTTTCAGAATTAGTTCACAGAAAATCACTATAAACCCCGTTCTTTTTGTTTATCAAAATTTCATGAATTGAATTGTTAAAACAACCATATAACTCATATATAATCATGATATATCACATATTACACATAACTTCATGCTTTCACCAATCACTTTGATAATTTAAGAACTATTTTCAAGATAACTTCATAATAAAACACTATGAACATGATTTCTCCATGTTCATCCTATCTTTGTGAATTAAAACACTTATACAAGTGCAACTATAAAAATCATATGTAAACATATATATACACATATATATATATATGTACACATCCTATACACACGTCAAAATCAAGAATTTTCACAAGGAGATTTTTACAGAGAAGTTTTAAACCAATAACATGTAGAAGAACATAACTTTTAAAACTTATTTTTTCAACAATTGAATTTTCAAAATCCTTTTATGGCATACAATTACATATGAAAATATATGAACACCATATATACATATAAGATTCATGATTATACAATTTCATTAAAACCTAATTTGACAAAGAAGAAATATAACACACATGAATTGATTCTATGTTTATAAGGGTTTAAGATTATAACCTTATTAGTTTGAATTAAGAGAGAGATGGAGATGATGATGATGGGGCTTGCTTTGTCTTCTCAAAGCTTTTCCTTCTTATTTTTCTTCCTCTTCTTCTTCTCTGATAACTCTCTCTAACTCTCTTCTTCTTTCTTTCTTTGTTTAGACTTAGCTTAGAAAACTAACGTACTAACTCTTTTAACTTAACGGTATATTGTATATACATATGATATATAACTTATACAATATAATTACTCTATAATAATTAACATAAATATAATTAATCACATAAGTTACAAGTTTGAATTTGAAAAGCCCTAAGGCTTGTTTGGCAAAACTCATCATTTTAAAAAATATTTTTTTAGTAGTTAAAGCCTTGTTTGGGTAAAACATGTTTAAAACAAAAGTAAGGGCCTTGTTTGGGAAAACAATTTTAAAAACTCTTTTAATTCTTTTTAATAAACCCTTTAACACATATTCTTGATGTTACACTTTTAATTAATTAAATCTTAACATTCTAATTTAATTAATTAAAAGTTAACATCAATTAATCCATAAAATTGTCACATAATTATAATTACTCGCTAATTATAATTTCACATAACACTCACCACATAACTCATCTAATTTAATTATCCCAATTAAATTAGAACTATAACATAAAAACATTACATCAATTAAATTAACTATTCAATAATCATTTAATTAATATACTACACTTAATTACATCACTTCACTATAATCACATAATCTCAATAAATAATTCAATTAAAATATTTATTTATTTCAATAAATATTAAAATTAACATTTAAATTCTCTTCACACCAAATCGCATATTTCACAATATATATCACATATACACATACTCGCACTCGAAACATCAGATAATACGAATTTTATTTATTAAATTCTCATTTATAAATTTTTAAAAATTCAGGATGTCACATCCTTCCCTTCTTATAAGGATTCCGTCCTCGGAATCAACGAAACCTCCCTTACTCGGTTTTCACAAAATCTCTTCCACAATTATCGTTGAATAACTTCAACACCTTAACTTAGCAAAAAGTTTTACATATATATATATATACTTCATTCAGTTCTTCAATAACTTTTAGGTTTTATTACATAACCTTCAATTAAACACAATCGTATATCAAATATTATCTATTCTTTAACTAGTTCGTTTTCTTTCTAAGGATCATTACCATATACTCTACTCGTAGAATTCATATACTACATAATTCACTATCTATAATTATTCGGGTTATCACATTCACCCCTTCTTCTAAGAATTTCGTCCTCAAAATTTAAGTCTATCAATATATATATATATATATATATATATATATATCATTCTATCAAAATAGATTTTATGAATTATTACGTTCTACCACTACTTCTTTCTAAGGTCTATCCTTCTTGCCACATTCATCTTCGGAATAATAAGAATCTTCCACAATTGCTTAATAATTGGGAAGCGATATAAATAACTCAGAAATTTAAAAGATTCCAAATCATGCTGAGTGGTCACAAGACCTTGAACTTCTCACTAGGTTTAATACTGCTTCACCACCGGTACTTCACACTATAAACCGCATCGGTACTCTAGGTGGCCAGCCTATCGTACCTTTACGTCGGGCCCAAACGTAGTACATCGTAACGACTATATGCATTACACTTGAAACTATAGTCTCCGATAACATGTCCCCTTTTATAGGGTTGTTCACCTCAGCTTCTTAACATCTGAATCCGCACCAAAACAATTTGGTTTGGCATAGTTTGACCAAGAACGCTTGAATTTCATAAACATCTTTCAATATTTGTCTAGCTGAATCAAGTAGCATAGACTTCTAGCAACAATTCGGACATCAATCGAAATATATACATATATATATATATATATATATCTTTAACCAACTCAAAAATATTTTTTTTTCATTCCTTTAAAGAAACTAAAAGTAAATAAATTTCTCTTTTTTTTATAGTTTAAGGAAACTAAAAAAATAAATAAATCTTTTCATAATATCCTGATACCGTACCGTAGTAATGGTACGTTGAGGATTTTGTCATTACATGACGTCGTCATATTACATCATACAATAGTGGGCTAATGATCATACGATCACATCCAACACTAGGTTTAACTGCATTGATAACTTCCTCGATTATTGTTTCTACACCATATCAAATGATGCATATAAAATACATTTTGAAGATTTAAAAATCAATTTTTTTATCTAGTTGAAGAAATTAACATCGACATGTGAATAATAGCACTATTTTTTTAAAAAATCCATTGGTTCCATCATTTGATCTAATGTTTTTCAAGAAAACAGAAGTGCAACATCAGCACGAAGTCAATAAATTTTGAAAATCTAACAAAGCTAGGAGATTTAGAATATAAAACTTTCTCCATCAATATAACTCTTTACTCCACAATTACTTAATCATTCTATCAATCTTAAATAACCTCAATGCTTTCTATACCATAACCTTTCTATACCCAGTATAGTTCATCGAACTTACCACACTTTGGAAGTTCAAGAACTTGCCACAATAATATAAGTTTAGGAATTTGTCCTAGCAATACGTAGTCAAAGAACTGATCAGGGACTGTCCATATGCTTAGGGGTTTAAAAACATACATACGATTATGAGTCACGAACTCACCATAAGTATGAGTTTTAAGAACTCGCCTAACCTTAAGATCATCTAATGTAATCTTAATATCATCTAATCTCTCCTCTATTGACTCTAACTATCAAATATAATATGAGAAAAGAATCACCTTCTCGTCATATATATATCAATAGCGCGACACCAACCTTCCAATGATTATCAATATGATAAGCCAAGTGTAAGCACAAAATCTTGCCCATACAAAGATTTGTATAGCTCAGCCACCGCATGAGTCCTCAGTTGAAATCCCACTTAACACTATCTTACTTATAACTTCTCGCTCTATACTCGATACAGACTTCTGTATCTCATCATTTATAACTCCTCGTGAGTTAATCTCGTACTATATCATAGTACATTCTCGTTATAGTCTCAAACTATAGCCATTCAATCATTACAGACCATCTGTCTTTTACAACTTAAAAAAGTCACGCTGTGATCTTATTCTATAATCATCTTCTTATGATTCCTTTCTTATCCCATTATTGTTTTGTTTTCAAAACTTTATATCTTACCTCTCATCATATCATACAATGATTTCATTATGCTTTTAAATCTTATAGACTTCGTCTATTCATCGTTATTCCTCATCCTAATTATTGGAGTTAGGAACTCATGATTCTTATCTTTATATCACTTCAAGATTCTTCTGTGAATCTTCTTGTTTATTAATCAATTCTCATTATTTAAGAGTTTCTAATCCCATTCATGTTGCTCAATATCTTATTCGAGTTTTATTCCTCGTCATTCTAATCTTCTTCTTATAACATTTTTAGGACCTAACTCGTCCTATATATCTACGTATGTGAACAGAATCACCTTTTCGTTATACGTAACTTAAACTTAACTTCTTATTCTCTAAGGTCATAGCCTAAGGTACTCTTACCTAAGGTGTATAACCTATCAGCTTTGATACCAACTGTAACGACCCCAAAATTCATACAATAATATTCTCCTTCTCGATCGTTAACAATACAACTTTAATCTCTCATTACATCATTATTCGATATTAAAATCACTAAAAAATGCTGAAAATTTAAAACTTTTATACATTTCCTTATGTATTGCCCTAAATCGCAACCTTTACATTACATCTCTTCGATTCAAACTTATATCATGAATAGTTACAACAAAATGACTATACAAAATCTTATATCATAAATCAATATCTATATACACCGGATAGCTCAACTTACAATTCAACAACATGTTACATTCAAAATATTAAATACATTTCTCATAAAATATAAGTAATCTTCGTGAATATGGATCTCTATAATTCACTTAGCACATATCCTTACCTTAAAATCTTGACCTGCAAAAATTATTATTTGCAAGAGTGAGCTCGACAGCTCAGCAAGTTCTAACAGTTTTCATGCATCACATAGCACATAATAATATGCTCAACATACATATCATAATAATTAAAGTAACATGGCATAAATGCTTTAATTCTCATAGCACACATAAAGATTGAGTTCATTACTCAATCATCATTATTTAACCAAAATAATGTAGTCATAAATTGACTTTAACATTTCATGATTTCAACATGTATAACATATCATACTCGCTTACAACACATATAACATATCATGCAATTTAAAACAGTTCATCAAGTCCACGTAGAAAATAGGAACCGAAAGACTTGCCTTGATCGTTGTTTACCAATAACAGATTAACAACTTATAGCTATCTCCACTTCACGTGCCCTACACAATTATATAATCATGCACATCAACTATCAGTCACATAGCAACACATAGTAGTTGTAATATAAACTCTACTCTACATCTCATAACTCTTCCTACTATCAATACACAATGTTCAATTAGATTGTGTTAACTATCGATAGTAATATTCGAAATTCATTCAAGTGTTTAAGTCTTGCTAGGAATACTTATTGGTTTTATATTAATCTCATTTCATATCTTATAATGTTCATTTCATTTAACTTAAAACACTTTTAACGTTCATTAACACTTGTCACGACATTTCGACGTTCATTCGTCACACTCCCGAATCATCTCTCTTGTGTATGCTTAGTGTGCTTATATAACTTATCTAATACATCATTTATTAATGTTAAGCATCATTATATATACTAACATTTATGTTTTATAACTTAGAATAACATCTATTATCGTCGACATCACTATACTTGCATATGTACATGTCCGACGCCCTCCGATTGCCTCCGAATAAGCATCAGTCACGAAGATGACCATTTTGACCCTTGCTAACGACCTCAAATAAAAACAAATAAAAAACAAAAGTTGTTGGTCTACTCGTGCTCGTTCCGGATCATCTTGAATCTCCTCAATCGGAGTTCGTATGAAAACGTTATGGCCATTTTACTAACGGAGGTCAAAATAGTTTTGCATTACAATAATTAAATCACTCCGGACAGCAAGGGTACCCGCTGGGGTGGGTCCCCCAAGGCTTAAACACCCGCTGGGGAGGGTCACCCCCCTAGTGCACCTCCCAGTTCGCGAACTGGTGAAGAAATAAGCCAATTTAGCTCATTCCTTCACATCGAATTCGATTTTTTCCAACATGATAAACATGAAACTTGATACAAACAATATTTTAAACTCTTAAACATGATCATAACTATATAAAATCCATATAACATATAATCAAAACTAAGATTTCATGATTTTCAAAGAAAACTACAAAATCAAATGTTCTTAACGAAAATTGCTATTACGAATTCGTTTTTCGATTATTTCAAGAAATTCCAATTGTATTACTTCTATTCTTAACATACTAACATAATACATAATCAATTTCAACAATAACGCATAATCAAACACCAATTATGATAGTTTTAAAAGCTATTTTTCAGAAATTAGTTCACAGAAAATCACTATAAACCCCGTTCTTCTTGTTTATCAAAATTTCATGAATTGAATTGTTAAAACAACCATATAACTCATATATAATCATTTTATATCACATATTACACATAACTTCATGCTTTCACCAATCTCTTTGATAATTTAAGAACGATTTTTAAGATAACTTCATAATAAAACACTATGAACATGATTTCTCCATGTTCATCCTATCTTTGTGAATTAAAACACTTATACAAGTGCAACTATAAAAATCATATGTAAACATATATATACACATAGATATATATATGTCACATCCCTTACACACATCAAAATCAAGAATTTTCAGAAGGAGATTTTTACAGAGAAGTTTTAAACCAAGAACATGTAGAAGAACATAACTTTTAAAAAAAAAAATTCAACAATTGAATTTTGAAAATCCTTTCATGACATACAATTACATATGAAAACATATGAACACCGTATATACATCTAAGATTCATGATTATACAATTTCATTAAAACCTAATTTTACAAAGAAGAAATATAACACAAATGAATTGATTCTATGGTTATAAGGGTTTAAGATTATAACCTTATTAGTTTGAATTAAGAGAGAGATAGAGATGATGATGATGGGGCTTGCTTTATCTTCTCAAAGCTTTCCCTTCTTCTTTTTCTTCCTCTTCTTCTTCTCTGATAACTCTCTCTAACTCTCTTCTTCTTTCTTTCTTTGTTTAGACTTAGCTTAGAAAACTAACGTACTAACTCTTTTAACTTAACGTATATTGTATATACATATGATATATAACTTATACAATATAATTACTCTATAATAATTAACATAAATACAAGTAATCACATAAGTTACAAGTTTGAATTTGAAAAGCCCTAAAGCTTGTTTGGCAAAACTCATCATTTTAAAAACCAATTTTTTTAGTAGTTAAGGCCTTGTTTGGGTAAAACAGGTTTAAAACAAAAGTAAGGGCCTTGTTTAGGAAAACAGTTTAAAAACCCTTTTAATTCTTTTTAATAAACCCTTTAACATATATTCTTGATGTTACACTTTTAATTAATTAAATTTTAACATTCTAATTTAATTAATTTAAAGTTAACATCAATTAATCACATAATTTTAATTACTCGCTAATTATAATTTCACGTAACACTCACCATATAATTCATCTAATTTAATTATCCCAATTAAATTAGAACTATAACATAAAATCATTACGTCAATTAAATTAAATATTAAATAATCATTTAATTAATATACTACACTTAATTACATCACTTCACTATAATCATATAATCTCAATAAATAATTCAATTAAAATATTTATTTACTTCAATAAATATTAAAATTAACATTTAAATTCTCTTCACACCAAATCACATATTTCATAATATATATCACATATACACATACTCAGTACTCGAAACATCAGATAATACGAATTTTATTTATTAAATTCTCATTTATAAATTCTTAAAAATTTGGGATGTCACAACAACTCCCGTGTAAACACGGTACCACATCTTTTCAATATTTCTCTTTTAAATCTACAATGTGTGTGTGAATGCTGGAAGGGAAGAAATTGGGCCTATGTTTGATTGAAAGGATGTCTATGCATCGTTGAACCTATAAACGAAAGGTTTGATTTGATTTGCAAAAAAATTCTTTGATTTGATATGCAAAAGTGTTTGATTTGATTTGCAAAAGCTTTTCTTTTCGACAAGATTATTGAAGTGATGTTTTGAAAGCAGTTTTTTCAAACCCTTACGCTAACATAGGAATTGAAGTATATTGATCCTTTAGTTTTATCTTTTCAGCCTTTTAGCTCAATTTTAATGGTGATTGTCGGGCTGCGAAGCATCCTCGACCACAAAATATATACAAGAGTCAGTCTTCTCATGGGCATGACAGCCATCAGAGTAACTCTGACACGACAAACCATATTTTTCACTATATTGAGACTTTAAATTCGGATAACCGTTTTAAGGTCTTTTGTATGTACATTTTTTACAGAAAAACTGGCAGGGTATATTTGTAAAGGGAGTTTGTCCATCGTGAGAATCAGATTCTGATCAATTGGATCATGAATCCCACGACTCCTAGGCTCACATAGGGAGGCCAATAAACCTACACAGTTCAATTTTGTACAGAAAAAGATATATATCCAAATATCGCCAGAACCAAGGATTCATTCAGTAAATCCTGGTTCACACATTGCCGAAGCGTCTCGTGCCCACTAGATAGCTATCTAAGGGCCGCGAGGTTGCTTTTATAACTGAAACTAAAAAAATACTAGATTTAAATAAATCTCAGCCGTTATAGCTTTCCGGTTCTGTCTGGACCTATTTTGAACCGTTTGAAAGCTAGAATTGGCGAGATTTAAATAAATCTAGTTCGCCTGCAGAAATGTCAGTGCTGATTCATATAAAATGAATATTTAAATCAGCAATTTAATAATAATGAGTAAAGCAATATATATATATATATATATAATTATATATACGAAAGCTATAAAGGGCAATGGGTTTTCACGCGAGTGCCCAGACTGAAATGTAAATATATATATATATATATAAGCTGTATAAAAGTCACGGAATGATCCAGGCTGGACAGAATGTTAAAAAAATAGTAAAGGGCGGTGGGTTTTCACTACGAAGCTCGGACTGAAATATAAATATATAGTTATAAAAGCCATGGAATGATCCAGGCCAAACTGGAATGTAAATATATATATATAGACAAAAAAGTAGTCAAACCAAGACTGAAAAGATAACCCAGTGTGGTGAATGTTGCTTATATATGCATATATATAAAAGCAGTAAAAATGCCACAGAATGATCCAGGCCGAACTAGGAATGTAACTATATATATATATAGACAGAAAAGTAGTCAACCAGGACTGGGAAGACAACCCAATATGGTGAATGTTGCATATATATGCATATATATATATATAAAAGCAGTAAACTACCGCGAATTTGACATCCGGGCTTGACAAAATTGAAAAGTTAGTATATATACATTTAAATATATACAAAAAAAGCCAAACCCTTGACTGGGAAGATAACCTAGTTCGGCGAAGTTGCTCAACACGATGATATTAGTATATAAAAGCTGCTGGACATGACGGATCGTCAATCCGAGTTGTAGAAATGCCAGAAAATACGTTTAGGTACTAAAATGTACCAAAGGTTAACAAAAACGGCCACGGAACTGAGTTTCGGGCATATTTAGAAAACGAAACTTGATATGCAAGTGTATAAAAGTGCGAAGAAGTAATAACAACTTTCTGATCGTAAAAATACTCACAATGGACTGCTACATGGGCTTTTTGCCAAATCGTAGGCTTTAAACATCCAAATCTACCGGTTATTTTCTGATATGTGGTAGTATGTAGGTATATCTACTTGTTAGAGTGAAAAATTTTGGTTTTGGAAGACAAGAAAATAGCTGGAAAACAAAATGGGCAGGGGTTCAGAGCGTTTTTCTCTTTTTCAAATAAGCAGGGGGTGAGGTCATATATAGAGACCTAGAGCCTCCACTCTATCTGAAGCTACCGTAGGTAGAGCTGAGGCTCCATGTGGTAGGGCCCATGTGGCGAGTCCCATTGCATCAAAGTACGTGCACTTCGAGCAACGCGATGTCAGGTTTGAAACTTTCTAACTTTTGATCGGAGCGTCCGTTTGAGGCATGCTGTACCTTTCCGAAAAGCCCTAGCCTAGAGTGTCACAACGCCATGGTATAAAATATTTTTCGGGTCCAAAAAGACGGGTTCATAAATAGGTCTTCGATTCCCCATAGTTTATCCGTTGAGCTGTCTGGTGCTGTTTGTACTCGGGATCATTGTTATAGTTCATTCTGACTTTAGTGGCATCAATTTGGCTCGAGTTTGACCGAATCGGCTTTATGTTGGTAAAATGATCATTTTTCCCCTCCCAGGGTTGCCTTCAATGTCGGCATGGCCTTCGGCTGACTTCCTGGGGTCGTTTCCAAGGTTTGGATCCCAGTTGATTCTGTTTGTCATCAGGGTTGTCTCTGAGGCTGACTTGGTCACTCCAGGTTTTCCTCTGGAAATATTGTGATGCTTCAGGATTGTTTTTAAAGTTTACCTGACCTCCCAGGTTAAGACCGGGGTTGACCTGCACCTCACGGGTTGAGATCGGGGCTGATATTTACCTCTCGGATTGAGACCGAGGCTGATATGTACCTCCCGGGTTGAGATTGGGGTTGACCTGTACCTCCCGGGTTGAGACCGGGGCTAACCTTTACCTCCTTGGTTGAGACCGGGGCTGACCTGTACCTCCCGGGTTGAGACCGGGGCTGACCTGTACTTCCCTGGTTAAGACCGGGGCTGACCTGTACCTCCCGGGTTAAGACCGGGGCTGATTTGATTGTCCGGTATTGAGACCGGGGTTGAGTTAACTACCCGGTATTGAGACCAGGGTTGATTTGACGACCCGGTATTGAGACCAGGGTTGATTTCACAACCCGGTATTGAGATCGGGGATGATTTGATGGCCCGGTATTGAGACTAAGGTTGAGTTGATGACCCGGTATTGAGAACGGGGTTGATTTGACGACCCAGTATTGAGATTGGGGTTGATTTGACGACCCGATATTAAGACCGGGGTTGATTTGATGGCCCAGTATTGAGACCGGGGTTGAGTTGATGGCCCAGTATTTAGACCGGGGTTGATTTAACGACCCGGTATTGACACCGGGGGTTGATTTGACAGCCCAATATTGAGACCGGGGTTGATTTGACGACCCGGTATTGAGACCGGGGTTGATTTGAAAAGACAGTTTCCCCCTCTATAGTGTTAGTAACAGAGAAACGAAATTTAAAGTGTCGACATATATATATATATATATATATATATATAATGCTAACGTGAATCCTGAATCACCACTGTTATGATATGTATAATATATATATTGTGAATCACTTTTTGAAATCCTTTTCTAATTAATCACGACAACAGTTCTGCAAACAAGATTCAAATTGGTTCCACCGAATTCTTAGCGAATTTTTTTTTTTGCCAATTGGAAACTTTCTTCATAAAATAATATTTTTATACAATTAATTATGCCCAATAAATTATTCTAAATACATACCCATACTTATATGGAATAAAATAATTAATAATTGTATAAAGTTTGGTTCTGATACCACTGTTGGGTTTGTACGAAATCATGGCGCAATCAAATTACAAAATTTAGCAGAAACATGGTATATCAGAGTTTAAAATTTTCTACAAAACTATTACCAGGATCATCCTTTATGCAAATTATTAATTTAAAACGATAAATAAGAAGTTAGGAATCATACCCTTATAGAACGAACCTTCCACATGTACGAGTTCAACTCCTTGTTCTTCGTGATCTCCTTGAATTTTCGGGTTAGATTCATTCCTTTGATCAACGTTAGCCACCCAAGTGTTTGGCCTCTAGAGGTGATCCACCAAGGAAAAGGAATTGTTTAAGAAGGATAGTGGTTGGCTAAACCCTAGTTTTTCTATTCTCTATAGAAAATGAGTACTCTCCAATAATTAGAATTTCATCAACTGATATCTAACATTAGACTCCTCTTATATAGATATTGGACAACCCTTCTAATCCTATTAGACATAGAGTTTCATTTAATTAATTAAACTGTTTTAATTAATTAGGCTTCCCAACATATTGGGATTAATTTATTAAACTCCTTTAATTAATTTGCCTCCTAAACTTATTAGGAATAAATTAGATTACTAATACTAAATTAATTCCAACACTTCTTTAGAAATTAAAATAATAATAATTGTAATAATATTAATAAGACTCCTCTTATTAATTTATATTTAATATTTCTAAAATATTAAATAATAAACATTAAGCTATTTAATTAATTCTATCACCATAGATTAAATTAGATACACTTAATGCATTATTACGATTATGTCATTACCTTCTTAATTAATTATTCTTCCTTTTATGGTGTGACCCTTTAAGTTCTCCATATTAAATCGGTTGTGAATAAATCAATTAGAAAAATTCTAATATTATTTAAATAAATAAATTAAACTAATAATTTATTTAAATAAATAATATTTATTCTACAATAGGGATAAGCCTTCCTAGCGATCAACGACTTTCCAAATAATATAAATTTTAACATTAATCATAAAAGAACCTGTGAGTAAATAGTTACCATACAATTCAATTCTTTCACTATACAATGTCCCAATTAAATATAAGACATGAACTTACTGTCAAGTCTTATTTTATTTAATTATATATATTTCGATTAGAAAATGTACAACTCCAAATAAAGCAAATTAGAAACTCCTTTCCAATTTTTTTCTGCCTTGGCCAATGACTACTAGATTGTCATTTAACGAATCACATAGGACATATCTCTTCTTTTACTAGAAGTTGTAGATTATTTATTGACAATTCATTATCTCCATATGTAACTTATTATACCCAAGCATACCCTTTGATATACCCTAAGGGTATTAAGAAATAAGTCAAAGTATAATTCATTACGCACAAGATACTATGATGATCTCAAGTCCAAGGATCACTTGTACTACTATCACATTAGGAATTCCTATTGATAGGCAAGTAAAACTCCATTAGGTATTCTATAGCGAGTCACGTTCAGTGAACTTATTCTCCAATAAGCATCTACAAACTTGCTTTAGTGTCTCCACACAAATGATCATTAAATCAATCATCCTCATCTAATGAGCAAGCAACATATGTACCAATCTATCCGGATTTACTAATCCTTTTTTTAGTAATTCAACGATTGGGAACTATTTTAGTTTTAAGCATTCTAAGAATTTAGATCTCATTAGCATAATCAACATCATGATTCTAAAAGCATTGCTTAAAACAATGGGTTATTTACATATTATAAAAACATGATCATGTAGATAATTAAATGCCTTTCATAAATTAATACTTTTATTAATATATAAATAAGATCGTCACTAAAGTATATGCTTTATCATCATACATGATTGTCTTGTATGCATACTACTTACACAAATCATACATTGAGAGAGAAGAGAAGAGAGAAGGAAGAGCTTATGACAAGCAATCAAAGAAGCAAATAAAGCTACTTAAGACTTTTGTCAAGAACTCAAGAACACTAAGAGGTATAAGTGTTTAAACCTTGAATTTTCATCTTCCTTCAATACTTAAATTGATATAGAAGTGATAATTTGTGGTGCATGAATTGTACGAAATGATAAGGTGGATATTAGTGGACTTTAAAACACTAATAACCAAGAACAAGAAAAACCATAATGGAATGGTTAAGAATTTATTGAAGAAATGAGTTAAAACCTTGAAATGGTTGTGAATGAATAAGTTAAACCATAATTGAATGGTTAAGAAACTTAAAGAAGAAAGCCATTAAAACTTAGATGTTTATGATGGTTAGAATCATAAATGAATAACCAGTGGATTGATTCCATTTTCTTTGGAGTAAAAATATTGAGTAACGAAGTTATGACGAAGTTTACGAGATTAGACGTTAATCGTCGAGTCGTAAATTTTCCCGTGATGAAAGTCAAAAGTCGCCATTTAACTCGAAAACCTTAGTTTTTGATGGAGTATTGTAGAATTAGGTAAATAAGACTTGCGAGAGGAAGAACGAACGAATTCAGACTTAAAACAAAGAATTGAGTGTCGAACGTTCACGAACGTTTAACGAACGCGTAAAAATGGACGAATCGATGAATTTTTCTCCAATGGATTCAGAAATTGAATCTGATAGGATATAATCGTAGAATATGTGATATGTGAGCTAATGGCTTTGGAATGAGCCAATTTCGAGTTATAACGATCGCGTTACGAGCTCTAGCAGTTCAAAAGTTGAAATTTTTTTCATAGGGACAAGGCTGGCGCCGCAACGCTGCCCAAGCGTAAGAAGCTGGTGCTGCAGCGCCAGGCACTGCAAGCCGACGCTGCAGCGCTGAGCTCAACACTTAGGGTGGCTCCGCAGTGCCCTTAAGTGGAAAATCTTGGACATGAGATTTTTATAACCCAACTTTTTACATGGTAATTGTGGGGCAAGTAAATGATTAATATTCTTGAAGAAAGAACCCTTAAACAACATGTTTAAGGATGGTTTTAAGAATTAAATGTTGAATAAATGTATTTAAATTTAAAACTCAAAATCCAAAAACGTAAACCGTGAATCGTAGTCGAGTTTAATGCGCGCCTTAAGGTTACATGATATGTAATAGAGGTGTGGCATACGAAAATGTTAAGAAGTTAAGATAAAGCTTATATAATTTCTATACGGAGTCCGATAACTGTAATCTGATGGAAATGTATGCGACCTAGCAACCCGATTAGGGTTTCGTTTGTCGTTGTGTCTAACAATGATTGACGAGAGTCAATTTATAACATATGAATGTTAATAAGACGTAACGAATGGTAAAAAGAGAATGAAGAATAACGTATAACTTTGAAAAGTATAGTTAATGATAATAACTTGAATAACGTTCCGAGTCAGATATATCGGACGTTGTAAGATATGTAATGAGGATTAACTTAACGAACATTATAATTATAATGGTTCGGATAAGTTAAGTCTAAGTTATAGTACAATCGTAGTCTATAATGGTCGAGATATAGTATCTGGGCTAAACGATTCCGTCAGAGAGCGACAGTTAATGTGAACTAGCAACCGATCTAACTCACTGTGAAAGACGGTGTAGACAAGACGGGAAACTAGTTTGTTGGTTGTTTGTGGGAAACCACTCAGTGTACTATATTGAATACTGTTAGAGACTCGATGTGTGCTAAGTGTAATGTTTTTTAAAGAATAGAAGAAATGAATATGGTGGTTGGTCGTGTAAACTTAGATTACAAGAACGCGAACCATAGGAAGTAAAGTGAAGTTTAAACCAATGTATATGTCAAGTATATTACTAATGAATATGTGTTTTTCTTATGTGTTATATAGGGATTGTGATGAATGGTATAGAGTAAGCAGTATGCAGTGCTAAGACAAGTTTTCTAACTTCATTCATTTTTATATGAATGCTAGTTTCTTAAACTTTCCCAGATGTTGAACTTGGGAAGTTTTACCTATGCACAAGTGTGTGATATTTGTACAAGGTGGTAGAATGCATGTTAAAGTAGTATGCATACAAGTCAATTATGTATGATGATAAAGCATATACTTTAGCGACGTTCTTATTTATTTATTAATAAAAGTATTTATTTATTAAAGGCATTTAATTATCTACATGATACTGTTTAATTATCTACATGATGCTGTTTTTATAAGATATAAATATCCCATAGTTATAAGCAATGCTTTTAGAATCATGATGTTGATCATGCTAATGAGATCTAAATTCTTAGAAAGCTTAAAACTAAAATAGTTTCCAATCGTGGGACTACTAAAAAGGGGACTAATAAATCCGGATAGATTGGTACATATGTTGCTTGCTCAATGGATGAGGATGATCGATCTCATGATCATTTGTGTGGAAACACTAAAGCAAGTATGTAGATGCTTATTGAAGAACAAGTTCATTTAACGTGACTCGCTATGGAATACCTAATGGAGTTTTACTTGCCTGTCAATAGGAATTTATAATGTGATAGTAGTATAAGTGATCCTTGGACTTGAGATCATCATAGTATCTTGTGTGTAATGAATTATACTTTGCCTTATTCTTTAATACCCTTGGGGTATATCAAAGGGTATGCTTGGGTATAATAAATTACATATAGAGATAATGAATGGTCAATAAAGAATCTACCACTTCTAGTAAAAGAAGATATATATCCTATTTGATTCGTTAAATGACAACCTAGTAGTCCTTGGCCAAGGCAGAATGAAATTAGAATGGAGTTTCTAATTTGCATTATTTGGAGTTGTGCATTTTCTAATCGAAATACATATAATTAAATAAAATAAGACTTGACAGTAATTCCATGTTTTATATTTAATTGGGACATTATATGGTGGAAGGATTGACTTGTACAGTAACTATTTACTCACAGGTTCTTTTATGATTAATGTTGAAATCTATATTATCTGGAAAGTCGTTGATCGCTACGGAGGCTTATCCCTATTGTAGAATAAATATTATTTATTTAAATAGATTATTAGTTTAATTTATTTATTTAAATAAGATTAGAATTGTTCTAATTGATTTATCCACAATCGGTTTAATATGGAAAACCTAAAGCGTCACACCATAAAAGGAAGAATAATTATTTAAGAAGGTAATGACATAATCGTAATAATGCATTAAGTGTAATTAATTTAATCTATGATGATATAACAAATTAAATAGCTTAATTTTTATTATTTAATATTTTAGAAATATTAAATATAAATTAATTAGAGATGTCTTATTAATATTATTATAATTATTATTATTTTAATTTCTAAAGAAGTTTAGGAATTAAATTAATATTAGTACTCTCATTTATTCATAATAAGATTAGGAGGCAAATTATTTAAAGGAGTTTTAATTAATTAATCCCAATATGTTGGGAAGCCTAATTAATTAAAAGAGTTTAATTAATTAAATGAAATCCTATGTCTAATAGGATTAGAAGGGTTTACCAATATCTATTTAAGAGGAGTCTTATGTTAGATATCAGTTGATGCAATTCCAATTGTTGGAGAGTACTCCTTTTCTATAGTGGATAGAAACCTAGGGTTTAGCCAACCACCCTCCTTCTTGATAATTCCTCTTCCTTGGTAAATCACCTCTAGAGGCAAACACTTGGGTGGCTAACGTTGATAAAAGGAAGGAATCTAACCCGAAAATTCAATGAGATCACAAAGAACAAGGAGTTGAACTCGTACCTGTGAAAACTTCATTCTACAAGGGTATGATTCCATAACATCTTATTTATCGTTTTAAATTAATAATTTGCATAAAGGATGATCCGGGTAATGGTTTTGTAGAAAAATTTTAAACTCCGATATACTATGCTTCCGCGTATTTTTCAAATTGATTGCGTCACGATTTCGTACAAACTCAACAGTGGCATCAGAGGCAAAGCTTTATGAAATTATTAATTCTTTTGATTTCATATACATATGGGTATGTATTTAGAATAATTTATTGTATAAAACAATTTTTTATGAAAAAAGGGCCAATTATGAATAGAAAAAAATTGCAAAAGCGTCTTTTACTTCGCGAACTGATTAAATCGCGAAAGCATTTTTATGGGAGCAAATCACTGTAGCGAATCATTGGTATGCTGTGGATTCAAAAGGACACACGGCATCTCGCTGTGTGTTTTTTTAGTGGGTTAGTGCTTTATATATATATATATATATATATATATATATATATATATATATATATTCTCAATAATTTTATAATTAAAATAAAGAGTTTATTTCAATCTTGAAATTGGATTTCATACAATTTAAAATTGCCCATTAAATGATACTCATATATATATGGAATGCCTTTAATTCATGAGATGAATGATTATTTATTGATGCATATGGTGATATGTATGAAAATAAATGGGATTGATTATGTACTATTGACCAATGTGATTGGATTTTATTTTAGTTGAATACTTGAATGAATGGGTTTTATTAAATGGGGTATGCGTACCTCGTCTTCTCTGATTTTTTTTTGATGTAAAATTCTATCTCCCTCTTATGTATTTCCCCTTGACTGCTGATCAAAATTTCTATTTAAATTAAATAGTTTATGTAATAGAATATTTAGAATTATAGTGAAGAAATTGGAGACCAAGGAGCAAAGAGCGCGTGAAGACCCGTTTGTATGGAGCCCGGGTTTAAATGTAATAGTTACGTTTAAATTTAAATACTTGCACTCCTAGGTTTGACCTTTTAGTTCACTTGGCGGCTCTAGTGTACCAAACTAGAATAAAAGTCCATAATCAATCTGTGTAGAATATAATATTCTATATGTGTATGCTAGTATTACATATATTATATGTTATGCAAACATGCTTCACATGTTTTAATAAAATAACGCGTATTTTATATATATATATATATATGTGTGTGTGTGTGTGTGTGTGTGTGTGTGTGTGTGTGTGTGCATGCGCGCTAAACAAGATGAGACAAATAATAACAAACCCCTCAAGGAAATCATATTAAGTTTAAAGCGTTTAATGATATTTGGAATATCGAACGTCGCCTTCTAGCATGATAAATTAATAGAGTATTAAATATTTAATATGAGTTTGTTATGCACACACAAGGCAAGTATTAAGTATTTAAGATATTAATTTAATCACATTTGATGCTTATAAAGTTAATTGAACCATATTATTTTGTTGTGCACACACAAGGACAATAATTTTCTTTTTTGAATATATGGAGTGCTAGGTTGGACTTAACTTAAATCATTTTAGTTCGGATGTGCGCACACTTTTCCATTATGATCTAAGAAGCAGAATACAAGGAGTTACATATCGATATAATTGACAAGAGTTGTCTACCTATTTATTTATATATGATTTGTTGTGCACACACAAGGCTATATACATTTGAAATGAGATCCTTATTCTCACTAGCGAATCTTTAATTAGATATTGTCGAACTATATCAGTGAGGGTAATATAGTTTGAAAAAAATAGTGGGAGATACCAATTTAAAATAAGACCTAATTTATTTTGGTATATAAAATTAATAAAATGAATCTTTGCTAAAATGTTGTCTTTTCACATACAAAAATTTAAAAATGTCGAAATCACTAATTTCACTGCATAACATACTTGATGCTAACAAACTGACCGGGCCGAATTACACGGACTGGTTAAGGAATCTGAGAATAGTTCTCACTGCTGAAAAGATTTCTTATGTCCTAAATTCACCTGTCCCTAGAACTGTTCCAGAATCAACCTCTGAGGAAGAGATTGCTACTATTGTAAAGTGGCAAGATGATGCATCTGTGGCTCAATGCATCATGCTCGCATCCATGAATAACGAGCTTCAGCGTCACCATGAAAAAATGGATACTCCTACTATGTTGCTTCACCTCAAAGAGTTGTATGGTGAACAAAGTAGGACTGCTAGATATGAGATATCTAAGGAGCTCTTCCGATCTCGGATGTCCGAGGGCACTGCCATTAAGACTCATGTCTTAAGGGTGATCAATATGATTGGGACAACTTAGGTTCGTCATGATGGGGAGTTGAGTCAAGACTTAGTCTTGCAGTCACTCCTTGAGACATTCTCGTAGTTCGTCATAAATTTCCATATGAATAAGTTAGATGTCAACTTGCCTGAATTACTTAACATGTTGAAAACTGTAGATGGTCACTTCCCATCCTAGAAGAACTATGTCTTAATGGTGGATTCTTCCAAGAAAAAGAAGAGGCCCAAGGTATCTTATGAAAAGAAGAAATCTAAGGGCAAGGTGAACTTGAAGGAATAAAAGAAACCTGATCCAGCTAGAAAAGGAATGTGCTTCCATTGCAATGAGTTGGGTTATTGGAAGAGGAACTGCAACAAGTTTCTGATAGAGAAGAAGCTTGGAGAAGCCTCTTCTTCCAATCAAGGTTTGTTCACGATTGAAATTAATTTATTTGAAAGTCAAAATTCTACTTGGGTATTAGATACCGGCTGTGATTCTCATATATGTAATATTGTGCAGGGACTGGTCAGAAGTAGAAAGCTGAACAAGGATGAGGTTGTCCTACTAGTGGAAAATGTAGCAAAGGTTGCTGCATTAGCTGTAGGCACTTATTGTTTAGCACTGCTTATGGGCAAGTCCATTTATTTAAATAATTGTGATTTTGTTCCAAATATCATTAGAAATATTATTTCAAATTTTGTATTAGATATAGATGGATTTGAAATTATAATAAAGAACTACAGTTGTTCTATTTATAAAAATAATGTTTTATATGGTGTTGGAAATTTGTGAAATGGACCTTACATACTTGACTTGCATGAAAATATATTTCAAATAGAACAAACTAAGAAAAAGAAAAGAGATGATGTTAATTATACCTATATGTGGCACTGTAGACTCAGTCATATCAATGAAACAAGATTATCCAAGTTGCATAAGGATGTGCTCTTAGAGCTATCCGATTATGAATCATATCCAACTTCTTAATCTTGTCTCATGGGTAAAAAGACTAAATCATGGGTAAAATGATTATCCAAGTTACAGAGTTGTTAGCGTTGGTTCACACAGACATTTGTGGACCTCTGACAACGAATGCACGAGGAAGGTATTCTTATTTTATTACTTTCACTGATGATCACTCAAGATTTGGATATGTGTATTTAATGATATACAACTCTGAATCATTTGAAAAGTTCAAAGAGTTCAGAAGTGAAGTAGAGAAACAAACGGGCAAGAGTATTAAGATTCTTCGATCAGATCGAGTTGGAGAATACTTAAGCGGTGAGTTTCTCAATTGTCTCAAATAAAATGGTATAATCTCATAATGGACTCCACCAGGTATACCACAGTTAAACGGAGTATCTGAAAGGAGAAATCAAACATTGTTGGACATGGTTCGTTCCATGATGAGTTTTACCGATCTTCCAATTTCATTATGGGGGCATACTCTAGAAACGGTTACATATCTACTAAATAAGGTCCCCTCGAAATCCGTCCCCAAGACTCCAAATGAGATGTGGACAGGGAGGAAACCTGGTCTTAAACATGTTAAGATTTGGGGATGTCCAGCTTATGTGAAAAGGTTTCAAAATGATAAGCTCAGGACAAGATCTGATAAGTGCACATTTGTGGGATATCCTAAAGAAAGTTTGGGATACTATTTCTATAATCCTACTAAGCAAAAGGTGTTTGTTGCAAAACATGCTGCCTTCTTGGAAAAGGAGTTTACCCTTGAAGGGGCTACTGGGAGGAAAATAGATCTTGAAGAAATTCAAGAATCACAAACCACTACAGATCAATTGGATGAACCTGTCCAAGTAGAGACACCTACTATACAACACCCTATTCGTAAATTTGGAAGAGTACCGAAGATACCTGAAAGGTATGAATTCGTCATAGAGGATGACGATGAGGTACACGTCATTAATGATGATGATCCATTGAACTACGAACAGGCTATGAGTAATTAAGATTTAGAGAAATGGTAGATTACTATAAAATCTAAAATAGATCTTTGAAGCAACGTGTAGACACTCAAAATTTTTCTTGCCCCAATACTAACACTGTAGGAGGGCAAAGCCGTCAATTAAATCAACCCCGATACCGATACCTGGCTTCCAATCCAAACCCGACCCCCAATGCCGGTCATCTAGTTCAAATCCGGCCACCAATGACGGTCTTTAAAACTAAATTCGATCCCCAATATCGGTAAACCTAAATCCGATCCCTAATATCGATAAACCTAAATTTGATCCCCCAATATCGGTCAATCAACTAAAATTCGATCCCTAATATCGGTCAATCAACTCAAATTCGGTCGCCAATACCGGTCCTTCACATCAAATCAACTACGATCTCCAATCGAACCGTCAGATCAACCCCGATCTCAATATCGGGCCATCAAATCAACTTCGATCTCTAATCGGACCGTCAGATCAACCTCGATCTTAATATCGGCCCATCAAATCAACTCTGATCTCAGTATCGGGCCATCAAATCAACTCCAATCTCCAATCGGACCGTCAGATCATCCCCGATCTCAATATCAGGCCATTAAATCAACTCTGATCTCTAATCGGACCGTTAGATCATCCCCGATCTAAATATCGGGCCATCAAATCAACTCTGATCTCCAATCGGACTGTAAGATCAACCCCGATCTCAATATCAAGCCATCAAATCAACTCCGATCTCCAATCGGACCTTCAGATCAACCCCGATCTCAATATCGGGCTATTAAATTAACTTTGATCTCTAATCGGACCGTCAGATCAATCTCGATCTCAATAACGGGCCATCAAATTAACTCCGATCTCAAATCGAACCTTCAGATCAACCCCGATCTCAATATCGGGCAGTCAAATCAACTCCAATCTCCAATCGAACCGTCAGATCAACCCCGTTCTCAATATCGGGCCATCAAATCAATTCCGATCTCCAATCGGACCAACAGATAAACCCCAATCTCAATATCGGGCCATCAAATCAACTCCGATCTCCAATCGGACCATCAGATCAACCCCGATCTTAATATCGGGCCGGTCAGATCAACTCTAATCTCCAATCGGACCGTCAGATCAACCCCGATCTCAATATTGGGTCGTCAGCTCAAACTCAGTCACCAATATCAGGACAACCACCGCCCCGATCAATCGTATTGGGATGTCAACTCAGCCCCGGTCTCAACCCGAGAGGTACAGATCAGCCCTAGCAGCAACCCGGGAAGTGCAGGTCATCCCCAGCAGTAACCCGGGAAGTCAAGACAACCTCAGGCACAAACCTGAAGCATCACAATACCTCCAAAAGGAAACCTGAAATGACCACACCAGCCTCAGATGCAACACTAAGGACGAATAGACTCGAATGGGATCCAAATCTTGGAAACAAGTCCTAGAAGTCGAACAAAAGCCGTGCCAACACTACAGGCATCCCTAGGAGGGGCAAAACGGTCATTTTTCTAACTCTCAGCCGATTCGGTCAAATTTAAGCCGAATTGATGCCAACAAGGTCAGAACGAACCATAACGACGATCCCGAGTGTAAACAGCGCAAGACAGCTTAACGGATAAACTGCGGGGAATCGAAGACCTGGTTATGAACCCATCTTCTTGGACCTGGAAAATGTTTTATCCCATGCAATTGTGACACTCTCGGTGAGGGCTTTTCAAAAAAGTATCGCATGCCTCAAACGGACGCTCCGATCACAAGTTAGAAAGTTTCAACTTCGACTACACATTCTTCGGAGTGCACGTACTTTGAGACGACGAAACCCGGCACTGCGGGCCCCACCAGGGGAGCCGCACCTCTACCTGTGGCTGTTGCAGGTAGAGTGGAGGCTCCCTGGCCTATAAATAAACGTGCACCTTCCCTCATTTCAAAAAAATCCAAAACGCAGCGAACCTCTGACCGTTTGATTTTTTGACTTTTTCACCTCTTCTAAACCCAAATATTTTCACTCTAACACGTAGATATACCAATATACTACTACATATCAGAAAATAACAGGTAGATTTGGATGTATAGAGCCTATAATTTGGCAAAAAGCCCGTGTAGCAGTCCATTATATGTATTTTCACGATCAGAAAGTGAATATTACTTCTTCGTACTTTTATACACTTGCACGTTAAGTTTCGTTTTATTAAAATGCCCGGAACTTAGTTCCGTGGCCGTTTTCGTCAAAATTTGGTACATTTTTTGTACATAAACTGATTTTTTGGCATTTCTACAACTCGGATTAATGATACGTCAGCTCCAGCAGCTTCAATGCACTAAACTCTTCGTTCTGTCAACTTCGCTGGACTGGGTTATCTTCCTAGTCCGGGTTTGGCCCTTTTTGTATATATTTAACTGTATATGTACTAACATTTCAATTCTGTCCAGACCAGATGTCAAATCCAAGGTAGTTTACCACTTTTATATATATTTACGCATATATAAGCAATTTTCACCATCACTTGGTTCTCTTCCCAGTCTTGGTTGACTACATTTATGTCAATATATATATATATATATTTATATATATATATACATATATATATATTTCAATTCAAGTCCGGGCACCGGCGTGAAAATCCATCGCCCTTTTTACTGTTTTAGCACTCTTCGCCATAGTGGGTGATCTCCCAGTCAATGGTTGACTACTTTTTTGCAATTTACATTCTAGTTTGGCTTGGACTATTTCGTGGCCTTTATACTGTTTTTGCATACTTCACCATTACTGGGTTATCTTTCCAGTCCCTGGTTGACTACTTTTCTGTACATTTATATTTCAGTTCGGCTTGGATCATTCTATGGCCTTTTTACTACTTTTATATATATTTATGCATATATAAGCAGCCTTCACCATCACTGGGTTCTCTTTCCAGTCTTGGTTGACTACATTTCTATCAATATATATATATATATTTCAATTCCAGTCCGGGCACCGGCGTGAAAACCCATCACCCTTTATAGCTTTTATATATAATTGTATATATATATACTGCTTTACTCGTTTTCTATTCAACCGCTGCTTTAAATATTCATTTTATATGAATTGGCACTGACATATCTACGAGCGGACTAGATTTATTTAAATCTCGCCAATTCTAGTTTTCAAACGGTTCAAAACCTCTGGACTGAAACGAGAAGCTAGAATGGCTGAGATTTTCTTAAATCTATCTTTCTTTCTAGTTTCAGCTTCAAAAGCAACCTCGCGTCCCTTAGATCACTATCTAGTAGGAATGAGACGCTTCGGCCGTGCGGACCGGGATTTACTGAATGAATTCTCGATTCTGGTAATATTGGGATATTTATCTATTTCGATACAAATTTGAACTGTGCAGGTTTTGGCTACTCATATGTAAGCCTAGGAATCGTGAAATTCATGATCAAACTGATCAGAATCTGATTCCTACGATGAACAAACTCCGATTTATAAATGTACCCTGCCAGTTTTTTTGTAAAAATGTACATGTAAACAGACCTTAAAACAGCTATCCGGATTTAAGGTCTCAATATAATGAAAAAATATGGATTGCTGTGTCAGAGTCCCTCCGATGGTTTTCATGCCCTGAGGAGACCGACACTTGTCTATTTTTGTGGTCGAGGACGCTTCGCAGCCCGACAAATCACCATTCACATGCAGCCTTAAGGCTATAAAGATAAAATTGAAAGTAGCGATACGCTTTAATTCCTATGTCAGCGTAAAAGTTTGATAAACCAGCTTTTAAAACATCATTTTCAATTAAATCAAAACAAAAGCTTTTCAAAAAATCAAATTAAATGCTTTTACAAATTAAATCGAAGACTGATTTTCAAATCAAATCAAACCCTTCGTATATAGGTTCAACGAAGCCGGTCAAAGCTTTCAATCAATCAAACATAGGCCCAATTTCCAAACAGCATTCATTCACGCATTCCAGTTTTAAAAGGGAAATATTAAAAAGATGTGGTGCCGTGTTTACACGGGAGTTGTGGGGTGCCTAACACCTTCCCCACACTTAACAAAGCCGCCGAGCTCAAACTTTGTTTTCAAAGATCAAGTTTCAACAGTGTCCAGCAAGTGGGCCTCTTTCAAACAAAACTAAGTTGAGTTGGTACAACCATTTTCAAATCTACCAACTGGCGACTCTGTAAAACGTTCAAATCGTCGACATAATACATGTTGGCCTTTTTCCTAAAAAACCTTTCAAAACCTTTTTTCTAAATAAAAAGAGTGAGGGTAAAGAGAACTTAGGAAAAGAGATTAAAAGATCCGGGTTGTGACCCGACCCGCGGATTTTTTAAACCAACGTCGACACAATGCACAAGACCATTTGGATTTTACTTGTGATTGTAGCTTATTATTACTAGATCTGGCAAAATGGACGTGGAGATACCCTTCCTCAAATATACTTTATTAGAGGAGAATATATGTATGATACAGCCACATGGATTTATTTTAATGGTTGAAGCAAATCATGTTATTAAGCTACAACAATCCATTTGTGAGTTGTAGCAAGCTTCTCAAAGAAGGGACATTCATTTTGATGAGACAATCAAAGAGTTTGATTTTATCAAACACGAGAATGAACTATGTGTGTACAAGAAAGTTAGTGGGAGCGCTGTTTCGTTCCTTGTATTATATGTTGATGATATATTACTGATAGGAATAACATTCCTATGCTACAATCAATCAAAATAAAGTTGTCTAAACATTCCTCCATGAATGATTTGGGTATAACATCCTAAATTGGGGTATAAATCTGTGTAGATAGATTTAAAAGGATGTTCGGCTTAACCCAAGAAACGTATATTCATTTGATGCTAAAGGCGTTTAGCATGGCAAACTCCAAAAGGTGTCTTATGATGATGATCTATGGAGTGAATCTCTCTAAAATTATCCTTAATAAAAGAGAGATCGCATTAGTTACTATCATATACGCAATGAAATATACGAGACTTGATATTGATCAGTCATATTCTGGAGAAGATCACTGTAATATAGTGATAAACATCCTAAAGTACTTAATTGACACTAAGGATGTCATCATGATATATGATGGGTCTGGATTAAACTAGAGAACTAAACAGACTCAAGTTTCTAAACTGACCAAGACGACAACAAATCCACTTTAGGTTAAGTCGTTACCTTGAAAGGTGGTGCAGTGAACTGGAAAGATTCCAAACAGCAAAAGGTTGCTGGTTTAGTGACAAAGACAAAGTATAGAACTGTAAGTGAAGCTACAAGTTGATGTTTCAGATGAAAAGTTCATTACAGAACTAAGAATAGTTCCTAAGTCTCATCTTGAATCCAAACATGTGTTGTGGCACTGTGATTACAGAAATCATTGAAAAGGAGACATCACCTTAGAGCGTGTAGATTCTCAAGATAACATTGCAGATCTATTTAATAAAGCTTTAACACAACAATAGTTTGATCGTCACTTAGAGAAGATGTGTATGAGATACCATGTCGATTGGCTTTGGTGCAAGTGGGAGATTGAAAGTAGTATGCATATAAGCCAATCATATATAATGATAAAGCATATACTTTGGAGACGATCTTATTTATTTATTAATAAAAGTATTCATTTATCAAAGGCATTTATTTATGTACAAGATGTTATTTTTATAATATATAAATAACCCATAGTTTTAAGCAATGCTTTTAGAATCATGATGTTAATTTTCCAAATAGATCTAAATTCTTAGAAAACTTAAAACTAAAATAGTTCCCAATCGTGGGATTACTAAAAAAGGAATTAGTAAATCCGGATAGATTGGTACATATGTTGCCTGCTCATTGGATAAGGATAATCGATCTCATGATCATTTGTGTGGAGACAGTAAAGCAAGTATGTAGGTGCTTATTGGAGAATAAGTTCACTGAACGTGACTCGCTATGGAATACCTAATGGAGTTTTGCTTGCCTGTCAATAAAAATTCCTAATGTGATAGTAGTATAAGTGATCCTTGGACTTGAGATCATCAGAGTATCTTTTGTGTTATGAATTATACTTTGACTTATTCCTTAAGACCCTAATGGAATATCAAAGGGTATGCTTGGGTATAATAATTTACATATGGAGATAATGAATGGTCAATAAAGAATCTATCACTTCTAGTAAAAGAAGAGATATGTCCTATGTGATTCGTTAAATGACAACCTAGTAGTCCTTGGTTAAGGCAGAATGAAATTAGAAAGGAGTTTTTAATTTGCATTATTTGGAGTTGTGCATTTTCTAATCGAAATACACTTAATTAAATAAAATAAGACTTGACAGTAATTCTATGTCTTATATTTACTTGGGACATTGTATGGTGGAAGAATTTAATTGTACAGTAACTATTTACTCACATGTTCTTTTATGATTAATGTTGAAATCTATATTATCTGGAAAGACGTTGATCGCTAGGGAGGCTTATCCCTATTGTAGAATAACTATTATTTATTTAAATAGATTATTAGTTTAATTTATTTATTTAAATAAGATTAGAATTGTTCTAATTGATTTATTCACAACCAGTTTAATTTGGAAAACCTACATGGTCATATCATAAAAGGAAGAATAATTATTTATGAAGGTAATGGCATAATCGTAATAATGTGTTAAGTATAATTAATTTAATCTATGGTGATAGAATAAATTAAATAGCTTAATGTTTATTATTTAATATTTTGAAAATATTAAATATAAATTAATAAGAGGAGTCTTATTAATATTATTACAATTATTATTATTTTAATTTCTAAAGAAGTTTAGGAATTAATTTAATATTAGTACTCTAATTTTTTCCTAATAAGATTAGGAGGCAAATTATTTAAAGGAGTTTAATTAATTAATCCCAATATGTTAGGAAGCCTAATTAATTAAAAGAGTGTAATTAATTAAATGAAACCCTATGTCTAATAGGATTAGAAGGGTTGACTAATATCTATATAAGAGGAGTTTTATGTTAGATATCAGTTGATGAAATTTTAATTATTGGAGAGTACTCCTTTTGTATAGAGAATAGAAAATCTAGGGGGTTAGCCAACCACTCTCCTTCTTAAACAATTCATTTTCCTTGGTGGATCACCTCTAGAAGCCAAACACTTGGGTGGCTAACGTTGATGAAGGAATCTAACCCGAAAATTTAAGGAGATCACGAAGAACAAAGAGTTGAACTCTTACATGTTGAAGCTTCGTTCTACAAGGGTATGGTTCCATAACTTCTTATTTATCGTTTTAAATTAATAATTTGCATAAATGGTTGATCCGGGTAACAGTTTTGTAGAAAATTTTTAAACTTTGATATACCATGCTTCCGCTTATTTTGCAATTTGATTGCGTCACGATTTCGTACAAACCCAACAGTATGAGGCCTTGTGCCACAATTGTAACACTTCGATGTTTCTGTGAGATGAACTGTTCTATGATTGAATTGATAAATGTGAAAGTTTGTAGTTTATTTATGTACTGTTCTTGTTAAGTCTGTGCTAATGATTCTTGCCAGACATAATATGTGTGAAAAAGGTACAAGGATGTATAATAAATATTTTAAAATAATAGGAATCAGAACGTATTCCTATTATTCGAGCTGCTTCAAAACCATTGTTCGATTATTTAACTCTTAAAAGAATTTTGATTCTTGAGTTGTTAATAATCAACTGCTATGACTTGCTGAGCAATTAAATGCTCACACTTGCTTGAAATAAAAATATTTTTAGCGAACGACGGTAGTATGTATTAAAGGACCCTGTAATGATCAAGCTGAACGATGTCCTGCTACAGTAAGGTGCTATGGTTGCGAGTACCATTAGCGTCACAAGATGAAGTGCCATTCGTCATATGAATGAACATGAAGATCAAGCCACTTGTAGAATAGTTAGTTAAACTATTCTATAGATATGGTTACTAGTTAAGTCACACTTGTAAGATGAAAAGAATAATGTAATTATCATTGTTTGTATTGAATGAAGATTTTAAGGTAATAGAAACTGGGAATTGAATGGATATATCATTATTCTTCAGGATATAATGATGTATGTATGGAATGTGATTTACTCATGATGTACAGAATTCGGGTGTGAAGAGAGACCGGATTTTGGGGCGTCACATATTGGTATCAAAGCTGATAGGTTATAAACCTTAGGTATGAATACCTTAGACTATAATCTGAGAGAGAAGGATAAGAAAATCGTTAGGTTAAATGATTAAGGAAGAAGATCACGACGTGATCATATTAAATCGTAATAACATATTTTCTTTTAAATGATGGATGAGTTATAGCTAAGTGCTATAATGGAATGGTAATGTGAATTAGTACAAGAAAAAGAACTCGGCAGAGTTGTAAAGGATAGAATACGTGTAGACACTTAAAATTTTGCATTCCTGTTACTAACCCTACAGAAGGGCAAAACCGTCTTTTTACCGTGGCAAAAATGGGATGTCAAGTCAAACCACGGCAACAACCTCGGGAGGTACAACAACCCCAGCGACAACACCGGGAGATCTAACTCAACCCAGTCACAATACCGGGATGCCAAGTCAAGCCCTTGCAACACCGGGATGTCATGTCAAGCCCGGGCAACAACCCCGGGAGGTACAACAACCCCGAAGACAACACCGGGAGATCTAACTCAACCCTGGTCATAATACCGAGATGTCAAGTCATACCCCGGCAACACCGGGATGTCGAGTCAAGCCCCGGCGACAACCTCAGGAGGTCCAACAGCCCCGGTGACAACACCGGGAGATCAAATCAACCTTCTGATACAGCCCCAAAGCATCAAATCATCTTTAGAGACAACCCTAGAAGACCAAATCCACCTCGGAGATAACTCTGAGGAAGAAAGGAGTCAGCTGGGATCAAATCTTGAAGACAACCCAGAGAAAACAATCGAAAACCTGGCCAACACAAGAGACGACCATTGGAAGGGAAATATGGTCATTTTACCAACTTGAAGCCAAATCAGTCAAAAGCAAATCAAGTTGATGCAATGAAGGTCAGAATGATCCATAACATCAATCCCGAGTGAAAATAGCACAAGACAACTCAACGGACGGACCGCAAAAAAATGAAGATCTGGTCATAAACCCATCTTCTTGAATTCAAAAATGGTCAAATCACATGTTATTGTGTGGCTTTCGAAAAGGGATTTTCGGAAAGGTATAGTAAGCCTCAAATGGACGCTCAGATCAAAAGTTATGAATGGTTCGAACGTGAAATTGCGTTGCTCGGAGTGCACGTACTTCAAGACGACAGGACCCACCAGGTGGGGCCCACCACGAGGAGCCGCAACTCTACTCGCGGCAGTTGCGGGTAGACCCGCTACCATTTTGGCTTATAAATGAGACCCCCTACCCTTGCAAAAAAAGAGAATTTTTTTTAAAAAAACGCTCTGAAACTCCACCCATTTCAACCCTTAGCCCTACTTCTCGTACTCAAACTTCAATTTTATTCTTCCAATACGTTTGCATAGGTATATTCTACAAACATATCAAACATTAACCGGTATAAATGTCCATTTGAAGCCCACAGAGTGGCAAAAAGCTTGTGGAGCAGTCCATTGTAAGTTTGTTTACGATCAGAAGACATTTCTTACTTCATTACGTATATGCGAACATGCATATAAAGTTTCATCTTCTGGTTTTGCCCAGAACTCAGTTCACTTTCCTTTTAGCTTACTTTTTAGTATACATAAGTATATATATACGTATTTCTTCGTTTGCATAGCCTGGATCGCCGATCCGTGGCTTTTACATATATATAATTGATTGTATATAAACTAACATTCAATTCCGTTAAGCATGGATTGCAAATTCGTGGCATTTACTGCTTTTTGTATATATATAACTATATATATATAATTTTTCTGAGTTCGTTTGGCCTGGATTGAAAATTCGTGGCCTTTTATTAATCATATATATATATATATCATATATATATATATATATATATGAAAACTGTAAATAGCCACGAAATAATTCAGGCTGTGACAGAAATGAAATATATATATATATATATATATATATAAATAGTAATAAGGGCGATGGATTTTTACGCCGGTGCCCGTACTGGAATTGAAATTGACATAAAGTAGTCACCCAGTGACTAGGGAGAGCACCCAGTATGAGGAAGTGTGAAAAATCAGTAAAATGGCCACGAAGTAATCCAGGCCGAACTGAAAATATATAAATATATATATATATATGGACAAAAATGTAGTCAACCAATACTGGTGAGAGAACCAGTTATGGTGAGAGTAGCTTATATATGCGTAAACTACCTCGGATTTGACATCCGGGCTTGACAAAATTGAAATGTTAGTATATATACAGTTAAATATATACAAAAAGGGCCAAACCCGAACTGGGAAGATAACCCAGTCTGACGAAGTTGCCAGAACGTGTGTGCTAGTGCATTGAAGCTACTGGAGCCGATGGATCGTCAATCCGAGTCGTAAAAATGCAAAACTTTACGTTTATGTACAGAAATGTACCAAATTTTGACAAAAATGACCGTGAAACTAAGTTCCGGGCATATTTTGAAGATGAAACTTCGTGTGCAAGTGGAAAACAGTACAAAGTAGTAGTATTGACTTTCTGATCGTAAAAATACTTACAATGGACTGTAATACGGGCTTTTTGCCAAATCGTAGGCTCTATACGTCCAAATCTACCAATGGTTTTTTGATATGTGGTAGTATATGGGTATACCTACGTGTTAGAGTGAAAATATTTGGGTTTGGAAGACGATGAAAGTATTTGGGTTTGGAAGAGGTGTAAAAGTCAAGAAATTGAACTGGCAGAGCTTCGCTGCGTTTCAAAAACTTAAAAATGAAGGGGGGTGCACATTTATTTATAGGCCAGGAAGCCCTAGCTCTACCTTGCGGCTGCGGCAGGTAGAGGTGTGGCTCCCCTAGGTAGGGCCCATGTGTTGGGTTCAGTCATCTCGAAGTACGTACACTCCGGATAACGCGCAGTCAAAGTCAAAGCTTATAAACTTTTGATCGGAGCGTCTGTTTGAGGCGTGCGATACCTTTTCGAAAAGCCCTCGCCGAGAGTGTCGCAATGACATGGGATAAAACATTTTCCAGGTCCAAGAAGACGGGTTCATAACCAGGTCTTCGATTCCTCGCAGTTTAGTCCATTGAGCTGTCTTGCGTTGTTGGCACTCGGGATCGTTATTGTGGTTCGTTCTGACTTCGATGGCATCAATTGGGCTTGAGTTTGACCGAATTGGTTGAGAGTTGGTAAAATAACCAGTTTGCCTCTCCTAGGATTTCCTGTGGTGTCGGCACGACCTTTGATGGATCTGGCTTCCTAGGGTTGTCTCTGGGGCTGAACAGCACTTCCCGAATTGACGCCGAGGCTGACCTGTAATTCTCGGGCTGAGACCGGGGCTAATCTTGATGGCCCGATATTGAGATCGGGATTAATCGGTACCTCCCAAGTTGATGCCAGACCTGCCTTGAACCTTTCAAGTTGCTGCCGAGGCTTGTTTGAAGGCCCAATATTTAGATTGGGATTAAACTTGACGGTCCAATCGACAATCAGGATTGAGTTGATAGCCCGATATTGAGATCGGGGTTAATCTGAATGTCCGATTGGAGATCAAAACTGGATTGACAGTCCGATTGGAGATCAAAGCTGGATTGACGGTCCGATTAGAGATCAGAGCTGGATAGATGGTCTGATTGGAGATCAGAGCTTGATAGACGGTTTGATTAGAGATCGGAGCTGGATAGACGGTCTGATTCGAGATCGGAGCTGGATAGATGGTCCAATTGGAGATCGGAGCTGGATAAACGGTCCGATTGTAGATCGGAGCTGGATTGACGGTTCAATTGGAGATTAGAGCTGGGTTGACTATTTGTTTGGAGATCGAAGCTGGATAGATGGTTCGATTGGAGATCGGAGCTTGATAGACTGTCCGATTAGAGATTGGAGCTGGATAGACTATCCGATTGGAGATCAAAGCTAGATAGAAGGTCTAATTGTAGATCGGAGCAGGATAGAAGGTCCGATTGGAGATCGGAGCTGGATAGACGGTCCGATTGGAGATCAGAGATGGACTGAAGGTCCGATTGGAGATCGGAGCTGGATAGACAGTTAAATTGGAGATCGAAGCTGGATAGAAAGTCTGATTGGAGATCGTAGCTGGATAGACGATTCAATTGGAGATCGGAGCTAGATAGACGATTCGATTAGAAATCGGAGCTGGATAGACAGTCTGATTGGAGATCGGAGCAGGATAGACTTCTGATTGGAGATCGGAGCTGGATGGACGGTCCGATTGGAGATCAAAGCAGGATAAACGGTCCGATTAGAGATCAGAGCTGGATAGATTGTCCGATTGGAGATAAGAGCTAGATAGACGGTCTGATTGGAAATCAGAGCTGGATCGACAGTCTGATTGGTGATCGGAGCTAGATTGAAGGTCCGATTAGAGATAGGAGCTGGATTGACGGTCTGATTGGAGATCAGAGCTTGATTAATGGTCTGATTGGAGATCGAAGCTGGATTGATGGTCCGATTGGAGATTAGAGCTGGATTGACGGTCTGATTGGAGATCAGAGCTGGATTGACGGTCCGATTGGAGATCGGAGCTGGATAAACGGTCCGATTGGAGATCGTAGCTGAATTGACGGTCCAATTGGAGATCAAATCTTGATAGACGGTCCAAGTAGAGATCGGAGCTGGATAGACGGTCCGATTGCAGATCGGAGATGGATTGACAGTCCGATTGGAGATCAAAGCTGGATTGACGGTCCGATTGGAGATCCGAGCTGGATTGACGGTCCGATTGGAAATCGAAGATCGATTTATCGACATTGGTGGTCGAATTTATGTTTATCGATATTGGTGATCGAATTTATGCTTACCGACATTGGTGGTCGGGTTTAGGTTTACCGATATTGGTGATCGAATTTGAATTGACGGACCGGCATTGGTGGCCAGTTTTGAGTTGGAGGCCCGGTATTGACACCGGGGTTGATTTGAAAAGACGGCTCTAACCTTCTACAATGTAGGTGATGGGGCAGTGAAAATGTGTCTACAGGTATGATAGCCGTTATCCTTTGCATGAAAGGAACATCCGGCGGACCCATAACCATCAAAGGAATATCTGAGCAGAGAAATAAGGCCACTCTCGAGATACCAGCGCTGAAACCCCTGATGTTGGCTTCGTGGCCTCAACTCCCCATTCTTAGCCTGAAGAAGGTACCGTGGAATTACGGCGAATGTATAAAATTGGCACCTGACTGTACCGCCATCATACCTAAGGAGAATCCATTTTACCTCCCGGAGCGTTTGGCAAAATCGGCAACCAAAGTATTAAGGAATGTATCTACTAGAAAGATCGCAGATTTCCTCCATAAGATAGGGCAGGGCGAAGCAAGGACGGTGAGGCAGTTGGAAGCCGAACCACATGAAATTTCCATCTTGGATTTGGTATTAGATTCTGACGACCATCGTCAAATCCTGATCCAAGTATTGGAGGAAGCACACTTACCCAAGACTATCGATACTGAGAAATTCTAGCACCTGATCAGCCATGTACTGGACAGTAATGTAATATCCTTCACTGACGATGATATACCAGCCGAAGAAACTGGGCATCACAAACCATTGCATATCGCTGTCGTTTCATCGGGATATGTGGTAGGTGGCGTGCTAATTGACGGAGGATCGTCCTTAAAAATCTGTCCGCCGGATACTCTGGAAAAGATGAAGATCAACCCAAATCGGATTCGAGAAAGCCATGTCGTGGTGCGAGCTTTCGACGGATCAAGAAGGGATACCGTGGGGGAGATTGAACTTCCTGTGGAAATTGGCCCTTTCAATTTTAACATACCTTTTCAGATCCTGAAGATCACTACCGGGTATAATCTGTTGTTAGGACGACCATAGATCCATATGGCTGGCGCCGTTCCTTCAACTCTTCATCAACAACTGAAACATATCGTCAACGGCAATCTGGTAACTGTCTGTGCAAAACCTGATTATCCTATTCATGATCTGGGAGATATGCCCTTGATCGGCGTGAATGAAGGTGTTGAGCCCGCCAGTTTTAAAGCCTTCAAAATAAGTAATCCGCGATATAAAGCTGTGGGGGAACCGATCTTAATTCCCCGGATATCTCCTAAAGTGATGGCAGTTGGCCAAGAGATGCTGTCCCGAGGACATCTACTATGCCGAGGATTGGGAAAAAATGGTCAAGGAATCAGGAACCTAATCCGTATACCCACGCAGTTGGGAAAGGCTGGACTAGGATATTCTGGTGGATCCAAACACCAAAATCGTCACAAGCACAAACCAGTTACATAGCTGATTCACCTCAAGCCAAACCTCAGTGAAGCAGGATTTAAAGAACCATTAAAGAAGATCCTCGTCGTTATCTCGAACCTTCTGATTCCTAAAGTCAATCAGAGCGGACCTCGACAGGATGAGAATGAAAAGCCTCTTAAGGATGCGGCCCAGAAGGCCAAAGACAAGAAGTTTCTGGAGGAGATTCAATTGCAATTCATGAGAAATTTTTACCTTTTTGAAGAGGACCTGAAGAAGTCCAATGGGGCAGATCTGTCAAGTGATCAACCTATCCTCCCGGTCCTTAACTGGGGAAATATAAACGTCCCGAATGAGGATCCAGGGACCAGTTCCCAACCAGTTATGGCCATCTTGGAAGACGACGACTCCAGTAGCACGTCTATCTCAGCGATTCCCCAGGATCTCATGACCAGCAATTGGACGATCACCCCACAGATCGTCCGAAAAAGGTAAAAACCAAGAAGTGACCGCTGACAGGAAGCTCTACCTTTATCTATATTTATGTCTATTTTATTTCATCTGTAGCTTGTTATTGCTAGTTGTCATATTAACTGATGAATCTTTTTGTAATTGACGACTACTTGTATATATTTAGCAATCAAGTTTTTGTATCAGGTTCCCAAATTTGCGTATTTCAAGCCACAGTCCATAACTTGCCGAATTTGAGTAATGATTACGATTTCGACATAGAATTGGACTTTGATTTAATGGGAATCGAGCAAGAGGAAGGGGATAATGACGAGATGCCCGAGGAAATCAAAGCATGGGTCGAAGATAAACCTAAACCCAACCTCGATCAAATCACCACCATAAATATCGGAACCCCTGACTATCCTAAAGAGATCTAGATAGGGATCAACCTTCCCTCTAACCAAGAAAAAGAACTAATCCAACTCTTAACCCAATTCAAGGATGTTTTTTCCTAGTCTCATGACTATCCACCGATATCGTTGTCCATCGACTACCAATTAAAGAAGGGTTCAAACCAGTCAAACAAAAATTGAGACTGTTAAAACCAGAATGGAGCCTATAGGTCAAAGAAGAAATTATCAAACAGTTTAAAGCGGGAATCATTATGGTGTCAACGTACCCTGAATGGTTGTCCAACGTAGTCCCAGTGCCGAAATCTGGGGGAAAGGTTCGAGCATGCGTAGATTTTTGAGATCTCAACAAAGCCAACCTTAAAGATGACTTCCCAGTTCCGTTTATCCACGTATTAATCGACAACACTTCACAGTTCGAGATGTATTCTTTCGCTGATTGCTTTGCTGGATATCACCAGATCATGGTTGCTGAAGAAGACAAGGAAAAGACCACCTTCATTACCCCTTGGGGAACCTTTTGTTATAGAAGACTAGCTTTTGGCCTTACCAATGCTGGTGCTACTTATCAGAGGGCCATGATAACCTTATTCCACGATATGATGCACAAAGAGATCAAAGTGTATGTGGATGATATCATCGTAAAGTCCAGACAGGCTGATGACCATTGCACCCATCTTTGGAGATTGTTTGAAAAACTCCGCAAATTTAATATGAAGTTAAACCAAGTGAATTGTGCTTTTGGTGTGAAATCCGGCAAACTGCTGGGATTTCTCGTGAACAACCGGGGCATTGAATTGGATCCTGCCAAAATTAAAGCCATCACGGAAATTCCTGAGCCAAAGACCGAGATGGAAATTTGAGGTTTCCTGGGAAAAATAAACTTCATCAGTTGGTTCATATCGCAGTTGACAGCAACTTGTGAACCCATTTTCAAACTCTTAAGAAAGAACTCTTTGGGAAAATGGAATGAAGACTGCAGAAAAGCTTTCCACATCATCCAAAGGAGGTTGATTGAAGCACCTATTTTGGTACCCCCAAGGGATGGGATTACATTGTTCATGTATATCTCGGTCAACTCCAATGTTATGGGTTATCTACTGGGGCAGAAGGATGACATGGGGAAAGAAAGAGCAATCTATTATCTCAGTAAACGCTTCAGCAGCGGAGAGCAGAAATATACTCTGATCGAAAGAACCTACTGTGCATTAGCTTCGGCAGCCATAAGGTTACAACATTACCTACACGGCCATACCACTTATCTCATATCGAGGATGGATCCTTTGAAATACATCTTCAGCAAGCCGATTTTGAACTGCCGTTTATCCAAGTGGCAGTTAATCCTTCAACAGTTCGACATCATCTATGTCACCCAAAGTCCATTAAAGGGAAAGGGATTGCGGATCACCTATCGGCTGCACCAACAGGGGGTTTTGAGCCTTTAGAAACGTATTTCCAGGAAGAGGAAGTGTTGACTGTTCAACTGATCGATAAGGAGGATCAAGGTCAATTCTGGAAAATGTATTTTGACGGCGCATCAAACGCTAAAGGTGCCGGAGCCGGGGCAGTCCTGGTATCCATCACGGGAGATCAATACCCCGTGGCAACTAAGTTGCATTTCAACAACTCCAACAATACCACAGAGTATGAAGGGTGCATTGTGGGGTTGAAGCTGGCTCAGCCCATTGGAGTAAAATGGTTAGTGGTGTTTGGAGATTCGGAGCTAGTCATCAGACAGTCTACTGGGGCATACACCACCAAGGAACTGCATTTACTGCCGTATCATCGACATGTCCTCAGATTGGCAGGGGAATTTTAAGACATTGCCTTCATGCATATCCCCCAGAACTGAAATGATTTCGCTGATGTATTGGCCACATTAGCTTCACTAGTGAACCTGTCAGTAAGAAGGGGAATGCTGGTCATCACCTTCACTGTGCAGAATACACCGTCATATGGAAACACCGTAGGGGAGATATCAGAAGAGATAGCACCTGCGTGACCACCTTGGTACCACCATATTAAAGAATATCTACTAGATCAATTAACCCCTGAAGGGATGAGTCAAGCCGCGAAGAAGCAAATACAGAAAATGGCCATGAATTTCTACCTAAGTGGAGATGCTCTCTAAAAAAAAGACCTAGGTGTAGGCCTTCTGTGATGTCTAGACCGAGATCAAGCCCAGCGACTTATGAATGAAGTACATGGTGGAGTATGCGGAGCACATATGAGTGGACCTCTGCTTGCCACGAAGATTTTGAGGACCGGACACTACTGGATATCCCTCAAAGCGGATTGCGATGAGTATGTCAAGCATTGCTATTAATGCCAGATCCACGCCAACATTATTCACGCGCCTTCGAATCAACTACATTGCATGACATCACCATAGCCTTTTTCCAGGTGGGGAATGGACGTGATAGGACCAGTTAAGCCTAAAGCCAGTAACGGTCATCGATTCATCTTCACTATGATTGACTACTTTCCCAAATGGGTGGAAGCAGCTTCTTTCCCTAGGGTCACCAAGGAGGTCATCGTTGGTTTAATTAGAAACAACATCATCTGTCGGTATGGACAACCCGAGGTTATCATATCAGACAACGCGAAGAATTTGAATAGTGAGATGATGAGGGAACTATGCAGTAAGTTCAATATCAAACACCTCAATTCGGTTATTTTTAGTCCTAAAATGAACGGCGCGGTGGAAGCGGCTAACAAGAACATCAAGAAGATAATGATGAAGATGTCAGCAAATCATTGGTGATGGCCTGATCTATTGCCGTTAACCCTACTCGCATAACGGACGTTGACTCGAACCTCGACTGGGGCAACACCCTACTCACTGGTATATGGTATGGAGGCTGTACTTCCCGTCGAAATGGAGATGGAATCACTAAGAGTGATGTTAGATGCCCAGATAGAGGAAAGCCAATGGATACAAGATCGATACGATCAGCTATCCCTGATAGATGAAAGGAGAGTTGCTGCTATCTTTCACGGTCAACTCTATCAACAGCGAATGTCCCGATCTTATAACAAGAAGGTGCGACCGCGAGAATTCAAAGATCATGATTTAGTACTGAAGAAGATCATTCTAGGCCAGGATGCAGCAAAAGGAAAATTTGCCCCAAATTGGGAAGGACCCTTTCTTGTCAAAGCAATCCTATCAGGTGGAGCTTTGAAATTGGAAGAGATGAACGGTGAGGAATTCTCGCAATTGATCAATTCTGACTCGGTGAAACGGTATTATGTCTGACACCCCTTTCGCTTTCAAACTGGACTACTATGTCTTGATAAAAAAAAGAAAAAAAAGAAAAAAAGAAAAAAGAAAAAAAGAAAAAAAGAAAAAAAAGAAAAAAATATATCAAGTCTAGTTTTTCAGGTCTAAGCCTGAACTACGAAAAACTTGATCTTCTATCTATGGGAGTACATAGGCAGCCATTTATGGTGCTGTCTAACCCTTGAAAAACATCAAAATCCTATTAAATCAAATCAAGATCCTATCAAATCAAACTCAAACCCAAATAAACCCCTTTTCAAACTTTTTAGGTCTGAGCTTGAACTACGAAAGATCTGATCTCCTATCTGTGGGAGTACGTAGGAAACCATTTATGGTTCTGTCTAACCTTCGAAAAAAATCTAAACCCTTTCATCTTATTTAAGATCTTAACCTATACAGAAAACCTATCCATAAGCCCACCCAATCGACGACTCATGCGGAGAAGACCTAGAGACATCTCAGCATCACTCCCGCCGAATCTGATGCCACATGACAAGACTAGTGCTATATCAACATAATAAATCATAAATCAAAAATGGCAACCGTGTGCAAAGCTAGACATGCACAAACAAGGGAAGTGAACTGAACTTGCTTCTTTTTATATATACAACTGTTTAAAATACAAAAGTTGATTCTAACCTATGATAAGTTATAATAACAAAGTCTCTACAGGAAAATAAAATAGAGCTATAAATCAGTGGTGAGATGAGCCAACATCGCCAAATATCCAACAATCTTTGTAGTCAGGGGAGCAGCTCTGAACTCGTGCTCCAACATATCTGTGACGCCCCCAAATTCCAGGACCGTCACGGGGTCTCTCGAATTCGGTTCATCACGTGCTCATGGTAATACATTACGATAATAATAACTAAATATCACACGATCACAGCGAAAAATCTATTCTAGAATAATTTACAATGATTTATTATAATTATTCCCCCAAGTCTCGCAACCTACAGTACTTAATAGATTACATAATAATATCAATTAACAACTTATTACATAACCTAACTTAAGCTTAAACATAATCAAAACCAGTCTTACTACATCATCTTAATACAACATTAAAATATTTAAAACATATAAGAGACAAGCTAATTGGTAGCCTTGCCCTTGTCCTTATCAACGCCCGAAGGTTCGCCATGCTCTGCCTTAACTGAAATGTTTTAGGGAAAGCAAGAATGAGCACAAATTTCCCAGCAAGTAATATATAATAAGGGTGAGTAATAAGATTCCCAATTCTCGAAAAGGTATAACAAGGTTTGATAGTTCAAGGATAACAAGAATATCAACAGTTCTCAATAACAGTCGCTAAGGACAGAATAATATCAATATGATTCAATAATACGTCAATTCAAGATTTTAAATAATTGAATACTGAGCAGTCACTAAGGACTATGAACTTCTACTAGAATTGATAGTAATAAACTGAAAATCCAATAAAACAGGTACAACAGGTGATCAGCCTAAAGTACCATCGTTATGCATAACAATCAATCATACTCAAGTGTATACGTCGGTCCTCCGACAATTATATATTCCGTTCAAAGAAGGTTGTTCTTCTCAGTCAAATACAAGATCCCGCACCAATCAATTAGTTTGGGTTGCTTTTCAATAATATAAGTCTAGCCGAATCAAATGGCATAGACACTTTCATAATATTCAAGAACAATACTAAGTTCAACATGAATAATAGCTTTAATGAAATAAGAGTTCAAGTATGCTAATTCAATTCAACCGATTAAGTAGAACACTAGTTCGCAATATACAAGGATAGAATACTTGCACAGTAAAAGAGTGTAAGTTAGGAAACATGCACAATCATAGATTTCCTTGCATAAAGTAAATGCGTCGGTTAGGATACTTGCACTTTAAAAGAGTGTAAGTAAGAGAACTTGCCTTTAGCGTAGTTTATCCACGAAAGCAAATCAACACTTTCGAATTCCTATCGTAATACAGTTACGTATATATATGATATTCATTAGTCATATAATTAAACTTCACATTTTATCTTCGAATATACGATCAACACATAAGCTAGGTTTTACCTAGCTACATAGTTATATAGAATATAATTTCTATCCTTAACGTTCCTCCTTTAGAGTTTAAACACATTCTCATATCTTATAAGATCGCAATCAATGCTAAATATATTTCATTTTAGCAAGTTACGGCATCCCCTTAAGTTAACCGTCAAAATCGGGTTCAAGTAACATCCTATAATATCACGTAGCATGTATTCATATTTAAAGGATACTTTCATGCTTGTATAACTTTTTCAAATCCAATCGTACATGGTATAGGTTCTTAAGTTAATACTTAAAGCCATTCAAGGACACGAACTGATATGGTCTAACATGCTCGCTTTTTAAACACATAAGATTTTCATATAACTTGTGTTAGGCATGCTCATGAGTACTCGTATCGCATATATGTAGCTAGCATTGTTATTATCTTTTGAAACATGCCTCGTTTATGCTAAACTTTAATCACGGCAACTAATCATGGTATATATACATGCATGACACATGAATGAGTCTAAGAGTACTATCACATGTGTCCAAATTATCAGATTCTAACTCTCGTCATAACATACCAAAGTTTACGTTCAAAGCTTATACTTTGTTAGTTTAGTTCATTAATAAGGTCTATCATGTCCATGCTTCCTTATGAAACCTATATATATAAGTTAACATGCTTTTCATGCATTTCAAGGCCCTATAAACATGCTCGAAAAGTCAGAATGTATACATGGTCTTTATATGTCAATATCAGCCTTCAAAACTTGTATTTTTGTTAGATATGTTCAATAGTGAGGTCTAACATGCTCTTGTCATACTACGAGCCATATATACATAAGTTAATATGTCTTTTATGCATCTCTACCTCATACCGACATGCCTTGAAAAATCAGAATATTAACATGCTTCATATATGTTAACGTTCGTTTAGGAAACTTTAAGTTCGTTTCCAAACTATATGTCGTTTGGTTAACCATGCATGCTAATATACTAAAACATGCTTACATTACCTCATTAGGTTTATATATATGTATTAATCAGGCTTCCATGCTTATTTAAACAAAAATCAAATAATTAGTACATAACAGTTTTGTTGCAGAATGCAGAAAACTGCACACAGAGGCCGGCGCTGCGGCGCGGCAACAACAGGCGCAATCTAGCGCTGCGGCGCGGGTGGCGCAGCGGCGCGGGAATAATGCCCTGGGATTGGCGCTTCGGCGTGGGAGACGTTGGTACTGACGCGTTGTGGCGCTGCAGCGCGCAGCTAACGCTGTGCAGCGGCGCTGCAGCGCCGCATTCCAGACTCAGTTCGCTGCAGCCAAAACCGTCCCCAAACTTCCCATTTCATCGATTTCAACATACCCAGATACTATTAGACTTCTTTAACTTACTAACACACACACATATATATATATATATATATATATATGCTTATATAACAGTCAATCGCCATTTATCAATTCCCAATTTCATGAACTCCAACCAATTTCACGAATTTGATGTTTTACAGAAATTGCAGAGCAAAAATGGAAATGAAAGTCAAGAAAGCTATATAGTGGTTTCATCATGTATGTATGTTCATATAACAACAATATAAGGGTTCTACAAACCAATTACGAACCAATTTGGCATAATCAAGAATTTGAACTTTTGACATAAAACGAAAATGAATAACAAAGAAACTGTAATATACCTTCTGCTAGAATCTGAACTTGCTGCTACTCAAGGACACTGATATATACATATATAACTCTTAACTTACTTAGCCCAAAATTCTCAGCAAATGAATTAGGAAGAGGATGGGTTATATTTATAGAAGAACTTATAATCCAGACAATGTTATTGCCTACCAGTCAAACTAACAGAAATTTGAATTACAGGGAGGTTATTAGGGGGTTGGTAATGGTGGTTGAAATCCATCATGATAGCCACACCCTTCTTCATCATTTGCTAGCCTATGTTACTGAGTTTAAGGAAGAATAGGGGAGTAGGATAGCTTGTGTATTTCACGTGAAGGAGACAGTGACTCTCCCAGCAAAACAAACTCAGTCTTCTATACTACACTTAAATCATTATACACATATGTATTAAATACTTAGGCTATCTACACATATATATATTTATATATTTTGCACATATGTCTTTAATTGAAATGTCACACTATAATTCACATAATGTAGTAAGTGTGACTTATACACATATAATCCAGGTACATTTTTATCATACTGGTATAATTTTCTCGGATATAATCACATCACACTGTATCCTTTATTATTAAATTCTACTAATCAATAATTGGTTATCATATATTCATGATGTACTATTTTAATGTATACTTACCTACATATTGTCACATAGGCATAAACATGTAGCTTATATATTTCAATCAATATAATTGTTAATCTCCATAAAATTTAATTAACCCTTATATGATTAATTATCGCTTTAATATAAATCTTATTATATTTATAAACACGTTGCTCATTATTTTTATTATATTTCTTGCAATAATAATAATCACATATTATTAATCAATCACAGTTAATATTCCACAATAATTAATTAATATTTTACAATTAATATAGATTAACTGTTTGCTTAAACTAATATAATCATTCTCATATTATGTCACTGTGCCACACATGGCTCCCAACGAGTTTATCGCAAACTCCATAATTTCTCAATTATTATAATTATTCAATTTTATATAATTGAATTAATCATTCTCATAACACAAAATCATTTATATTCAAATAAATTCTCGTTTCCATTAATATATTTATTTAATAATATATGAAAATTCACGGGTATTACATCCTCCCCCCTTATAAAAATTCCGTCCCGGAATTGCTACAAGGTTACACGAATAGATGGGGATAGTCCTTCATCATCCTATCTTCTAACTCCCACGTTGCCTCCTCGACATCGTGGTTACGCCAAAGTACTTTTACAGATGAAATAATTTTATTTCTCAAAGTTTGTTCTTTCCTATCTAATATCTGGACAGGAATTTCTTCATACGCCAAGTTCTTCTCCACTTGAATAGGATCGTAAGAAATCACGTGCTTATAGTCGGCCTTGTACGGTCGCAACACGGAAATGTGAAACACGTTGTGGATGTGCTCCAGTTCGGGTGGTAACGCAACTTTGTATGCCACTTCGCCCACTCGCTTCAGTATCTCGAATGGTCCTATGAATCTTGGACTCAATTTTCCTTTCTTGCCGAAACGGATCTTTCCCTTCCATAGAGATACCTTCAAGAATACGAAACTACCGACTTTGAAGTCTCGATCCTGCTGATGCAAATCTGCGTATTTCTTCTGGTGATCTTGAGCTGCTACTAATCTGGCTCTTATCACTATCACCACGTCTGCGGTTTGTTGTACTAACTCTGGTCCGAGTATTCGTCACTCCCCGACTGCGTCCCAACATAATGGCGTTCTGCACTTTCTTCCGTAAAGAGCTTCGTACGGTGGCATGCCGATACTTGCATGGTAACTATTATTATATGCGAATTCTACTAAGGGTAGGTGGTCGTCCCAATTTCCCTTAAAATCCATCACGCAAGTCCTAAGCATGTCCTCCAGCGTTTGTATTGTTCGCTCACTCTGTCCGTCTGTCTGAGGATGGTAAGCCGTACTCAACCTCAACTGTGTTCCCATTCTTTCTTGCAAACTCTTCCAAAAATTAGACGTGAAGCGCGGATCTCGATCAGAGACAATTGATACCGGCACTCCATGTCGTGAAACAATCTCTTTTACGTACAGACTCGCTAATTGGTTCAAACTGTAGCGGATCTTGATTGGTAGAAAATGTGCAGTCTTGGTAAGTCGATCCACGATAACCCAAATGGCATCATAACCTTTCTGCGTAACTGGAAGTCCTACCACGAAGTCCATCGTAATATGCTCCCATTTCCACTCTGGTATTTCCAACGGTTGTAGTAAACCACTCGGCCGCTGATGTTCTGCTTTAACGCGTTGGCAAGTCAAACATCTACTGACGCACTCTGCGACTTCCCGTTTCAAATTGGGCCACCAAAAATGTTGCTTCAAATCTCGGTACATCTTAGTGCCTCCCGGATGAACGGAATACGTCGTATTGTATGCCTCGTGCAAAATCTCTTCCCTCAACTCGGTTACCGCTGGTACCCACGCTCTTCCTTCAAATCTCAAAATACCGTCTTTATCCATTCGAAATTTTTCTTCCTCATTTTCCGTGATCCTCTTTCGAATTTTCTCACACTCTTCATCCTTTTCCTGGGCTTCCTTTACTCTATCCAACAATGTCGGATGAGCTCCCACTACAAACAACTTCTCTCCAGGCTTCTTTGGTTCTTTCACTTCTATTTCCAATTTCTCCATCTCTCTTATCAATTCTTCCTGAGTCGTCAAATTAAACAACTTCTCCCTTCCTTTCCTGCTCAGAGCGTCGGCAACCACATTCGCCTTCCCCGGGTGATAAAGAATATCGCAATCATAGTCTTTAATTAATTCTAACCACCTCCTCTGCCGCATGTTCAACTCCTTCTGTGTGAAGATATACTTCAGACTTTTATGGTCCGTGTATATCTCACATTTTTCTCCGAACAAATAATGCCTCCATATCTTTAACGCAAAAACTACTGCCGCTAACTCTAAGTCATGAGTAGGGTATCGTTTTTCGTAATCCTTCAATTGTCGTGATGCATATGCAATGACCTTGCCGTGCTGCATAAGCACACAGCCAAGCCCCTTGTGCGATGCATCACTATACACCACAAAATTTCCCGCATCATCTAGGTAATGATAACACAGGTGCTTTGCTCAGTCTCCTTTTCAGTTCTTGAAAACTTTCCTCGCATTTGTCGGTCCATACAAATTTCACCGTCTTTCTAGTCAAATTGGTTAGCGGGGTTGCTATCTTAGAAAAATCTTCGATGAATCTTCGATAGTATCCAGCTAACCCTAAAAAGCTTCTCACCTCCGTCGGTGTTCTCGGTTGTTCCCAATTACTTACTGCTTCAACCTTCGCAGGGTCTACATAGATTCCATTCTTATCCACCATGTGGCCTAAGAATTGAACCTTCTCCATCCAAAATTCGCACTTAGAAAATTTTGCATACATCTTCTCCTTCCTTAGTGCCTCCAAAACAATCTTTAGATGTTCGGCGTGTTCTTCCTCTGTCTTCGAGTAGATCAAAATGTCGTCGATAAAAACCACTACAAATTTATCCAAGTATGGCTTGAATACTCGGTTCATCAAGTCCATAAATGCTGCCGGAGCATTAGTCAATCCAAATGACATTACCAAAAACTCGTAGTGTCCATAACGGGTTCGAAACGCAGTCTTTGGTATGTCCTCATCCCTCACTTTCAGTTGATGATATCCTGTTCGTAGGTCGATCTTTGAGAAACACTTTGCTCCCTTCAGTTGATCAAATAAGTCGTCTATCCTCGGTAGCGGATATCGGTTCTTGATCGTTACTCTGTTCAATTCTCGATAATCGATACAGAGCCTCATCGATCCGTCCTTCTTTTTAATGAATAGTACTGGTGCTCCCCAAGGAGAAACACTCGGTCGAATGTAACCCTTATCCAACAACTCTTGCAATTGTATCATCAATTCCTTCATTTCTACTGGCGCCATACGATATGGAGCTTTCAAAATCGGTGCCGTTCCCGGTGCTAAGTGGGAGCTGTCGTTTACACTCCTAAATTAACCTCACTTGCACTTTACGAATTCAAACAATTAGCACAGTAGTAAGCAAGGATCGATCCCACAGAGAGTGATTTATTTTATATTTATCCTATGATTTCTAATTAAAAGGGGGTTTTGAATTGATTAAACTAAATTATCAAAAATAAAGTAATAAGAATTAACAATGAATAAAAAGCTTCAGTTCTTCAGTTCAGTATGACCTTTTCACAACAATAGATTAATCAAGTGTAATATTATTTACCCTTCAATGAAACTAATAGCCCTAGGTAACAACAAGCTCTGCTACCCGAAACTCCCCTTAGATTGTCACTCAATGAAACAAGCTCTTCACAAGATTCTAACCATTATATAACCTAGAACAAGCTCTCTAGATTTAATATAACAGCAGCATTAAGAACTAGGGAATTAGACTATTCCAAGCAACAAACACATAAGCTCGGATTGTTTAACTTGCCTTCTAATAATCATAGCAATACTCAAAAGCTTGTCCACAATCAGGTATTACTAATTACTACTTGTGATGAAGACAGATATCAATTACACTTAATACCAATCTTAATCTAGCAGATGATATCAATTTACTAATTTAATCCTGCAGAATCACGTTAGTAAATTGAATAGCATACACGAAATTAAAGTAGATTATCAAAATAAATCTCATGTAAGAAGGAATAAATAAAATAAACTTGATCAAACCATTAATTATGAATAAGGTTCAACATCCCTTACGAACTGAATTGAAAGAATTAGTTCATGACTCCAAATAAACCTAAATCTAATATGAAAGAAAATAAGAAGATTAAAATACAAGAGAATGGATCCCCCAAATATGTTCCTATCAACCCCTTTTATAACCAAAGAAAACAACTCTAATTATCCTTAATTACTATCCCAATCCGTCTCGCAAAAGGACAAGTTGCTGACCCGCCTCCTCGTTGGGGCGGCATAACCCAATTGTAAATCCCCGCTGGGGCGGGTTTTCGTACTGCCCAGCAGCTTTATCAATTCCTTTTGTCGCGAGCTGCTCCAATTCTTCTTACCAAGCTGCTACCCACGTGATCATACACATGTTGATTGCTAGGATTCCGTTTGCTACTAGGAATGTTTGCAAGGCTTATGCACGTGAGGTGCTTCGTGGGCCCACTTGGCGAAGGAAGTGAGCTGCTACTTGTGATTGCAAGCTGCTAATTCCTTTCCCTTTAATTGTTTGCTAACGTGGGCTCCTTCAATTCCTTTACAAACTTCTAGCAAACCGTGGGCCCCTCTTGATGATCAATTCCTTTGCAAACTTGGATTATACTTTACCTTTTCCTTTCTTTATTTCGTGGCCCACTATTAAATATATATGCTTGCATGAAATCCTTCTCCCATTAGGAATGTGATAAAACCGTGAGCTTCTAGGACTTATAATGCATAGCTGCTGATCCGCGGGCCCCACATAGAAACAATCCTTTAATTGCTTTAGAAACCGAGACCTGCTAGGAGAAGCTGCTCAATTCAAGTTGTAATTAAATTAAATTGCATGGATAATTTTGCCTTTTGCTAGCTGGTAATATGGCTGCCCAAACCGAGAGTTGCTTGGACTTTTCTTTCCAATTTCGTGAATGCTTGGACTATTTGTGGCCCATGTGTTTTAAATCCCATTCGTTTTGTCAAGTTGCTTACCACCTTGTTGCCGAATTGGGTCAGCTCAATTGGACCCAAATTAAACTCCAATTTGTTCCGTTTCAATATATTAGCTCCAAATTCTCCTGAAAATAATAAACAACATATTAAGCTCATATCCACATGAAACATGTAATAAAACTAAACATAAAGGAATAATAATCATAGAATATTATGTACTTATCAAATTCCCCCACACTTAGTCTTTACACGTCCTCGTGTAAACAAAAAGTTTGATTTCCAAAAACAATTCTATTCAACCAGTATGTCAAAAGATTTAAGATCAAATCATGATTATCAATACTAAACCCACAAAAATATATTCAATGTTTCATCAATTAACTCACGATAACCACCTTGCCATTTCACCAATGAATTTTATTAAGTCAAATTGTAACCACATAAACACTTTTCGATGCTCCACACACTTATTCAACTTAGTTATCATGAAGCAAAAACCGTGCACTCTCAAAAACTCGAGACATATTTTTTTCTGCTTTATTTTTTTACCAGAACCTTTTTATTTTTTTTATTTGTTTCCGATGAATGCATTTTATGCTCCGTTTCACCTTCCTCAATCATTCTTTGGTAAGTGAGTGCATTTTATGCTCCATTTCACTTATTCGCACGTGTTTATGGGAGAGTGCATTTTACGCTCCATCTCATCCCACCACATGACTTCTCTTGTGTGTCTTTTTCAATAATTTCACTGGTTTTCCACTTTGTAATTTTTTTGACATGGTCCTGCAAAAAGCATAAGCAGTTCAATAGCTCTAGAGCATGAGATTAGTGCACATCGACAACTCCACAGATAACTTAGCCAACTAAGCATATATCACATGTTCAAGTACTCATGAGATACAAATTCAATTCAAATCAATTATTATGGATCATGACTTAGTGTTTCTCAATCATTAACCAATTAATCATTAAATAGATTTTAAATTTTTAGCATTGATTTCCAATTTTTGACTTTAACCTTCGAACACAGGCAAATAGAATTATGGAAGTCAAATTTTTCAAAAAAAAATAAAAAAATTTCACGGGCAATTTTCAAGTTTCCTTTCAAAATATGGTGATCAATATCCTAAAAATAAAATAAAAACCTAAGTCTTTCCCCCCACACTTAAACCTTACATTGTCCCCAATGTAAGAAAATCATGCAAAGAAGAAAGAACTACTACGAACAAATTAAAAAGAAAAGGGATAGAAAGATCTAATCTGAATTCTTGGGTTGCCTCCCAAGCAGCTCCCTTTTTTATTGTCATTGGCTTGACATCTTCCCTCTCGTCTATGTAATTGGACTTGTGAACTTTAAGTGGACTGGTAGCAGTTTCATCCTTAATTGAGGAACATTGTGTACTTCATGATCCTGCTCATTTCCAGCCACCAAATCCTCCTCGTATAATTGTATTCGATCAAAAGATTCCTGCACTGAAAAATCCCCAACATCAATAACAAAAACAGATTTAATATTACCAAGATACCTTTTAGCCATCTCTGCGTTGAACTGGAACTTTGCATTGTCCAATTCCATGGTAAAGGTTTGATGGTGTGTATCATTCATTGCTTCTGTTAGTTGTATTGATGAATATGAATCATCATCCTTCTCGTAGAGATCTGCAGAACTTATCAAATCATTTTCCTCTTCCTCTTGTTCCTTATCCTGATCAAATTCTATATGACTGTCTGTTCCGAAGCCTTGAGATTCCAGCCTCCCTATTGTGGTTGCAAGCTGACCAACTTGATCCTTCAGATCTTGAACAGAAGTTCTTGTCTCCTGCTGGAACTGCTGTGTCTGACTCATGAACTGTAGTGTTTGGCTCATGAATGCCTTGAACATATCCTCCATAGATGTCCCAGAATTGACAGGTACTTCGTAGCTCAAGTCGTGATGATCTCTCCATCCGGAATTGTGAGTTTCTGCCCAACGATCACATTGATGCGGATTTTGTCCGGTTAATGTCCCCACGGCATTAACTTGATGAACTATTACATCCTCTTGCACTATAGGACAATCATTTATTGTTTGTCCTGATTTTGAGCAAATTCCACATACTTTTGCAACCGGTACGTTTCCTGTTGTTAATTGTTGCACCACAGCAGTTAAGTTAGAAATCTGGTGTACCAATTCACTCGTGCTTACCTCACTTACCCTTTGTGGAGCATGATCGTATTGTTGTGAGTTAGCAGCCATGTTTGCAATCAGATTTCTTGCAGCCTCCGGTGTCTTGTCTACTAATGCTCCTCCACTAGCCGCATCGATCATACTTCTTTCCGTTGGTATCAGTCCTTCGTAGAAGTACTGAATCAAGTGTTGCTCATCGATTTGGTGGGGAGGGCAGCTGGAACACAACTTCTTGAACCTTTCCCAATACTCGTAGAGAGTTTCTCCATTGAACTGACTGATTCCACATATCTCCTTCCTAGAATCGGCAACTCTTGATGCAGGAAAATACTTCTCCAAGAATAGCCTTTGCATATCAGTCCATGATCGTATCGATCCTGAAGGAAGATAGTATAACCAGTCTTTTGCCAAATCTGCTAAGGAGAATGGAAAAAGCCTAAGCTTGATCTGCTCATCTGTCACTCCTTGTGATTCCATCGTGGAACACACCACATGGAGATCCTTTAGATGCGTATATGGATTTTCACCTGTAAGACCACGAAAAATAGGCAAAAAGTGAATTAGTCCGTAGTTAAGTTCAAAAGCAACATCTAAGGTAGGATATTCAATACACAAGGATGGTTGATCAAGGTCTGGAGTAGCCAGTTCTTTTAAAGTCCGGTTGTTGTTTGGCACCACCATCTTTTCCTTTTTAAGTATTGGAACAAGAGTTTCTTTTGTATCTGCAGTTTTCTCTATCTCTTGATCAAAATTTAAGTTAGTAGAGTGAGAGGATTGAGTCATAAAACAAAAAGAAAAAAAGAAAAAAAAATAAAATAAATGAAAACAAAGAATAAATAAAAATAAATAACACTCCCCGGCAACGGCGCCAAAATTTGGGAGCTGTCGTTTACACTCCTAAATTAACCTCACTTGCACTTTACGAATTCAAACAATTAGCACAGTAGTAAGCAAGGATCGATCCCACAGAGAGTGATTTATTTTATATTTATCCTATGATTTCTAATTAAAAGGGGGTTTTGAATTGATTAAACTAAATTATCAAAAATAAAGTAATAAGAATTAACAATGAATAAAAAGCTTCAGTTCTTCAGTTCAGTATCACCTTTTCACAACAATAGATTAATCAAGTGTAATATTATTTACCCTTCAATGAAACTAATAGCCCTAGGTAACAACAAGCTCTGCTACCCGAAACTCCCCTTAGATTGTCACTCAATGAAACAAGCTCTTCACAAGATTCTAACCATTATATAACCTAGAACAAGCTCTCTAGATTTAATATAACAGCAGCATTAAGAACTAGGGAATTAGACTATTCCAAGCAACAAACACATAAGCTCGGATTGTTTAACTTGCCTTCTAATAATCATAGCAATACTCAAAAGCTTGTCCACAATCAGGTATTACTAATTACTACTTGTGATGAAGACAGATATCAATTACACGTAATACCAATCTTAATCTAGCAGATGATATCAATTTACTAATTTAATCCTGCAGAATCACGTTAGTAAATTGAATAGCATACACGAAATTAAAGTAGATTATCAAAATAAATCTCATGTAAGAAGGAATAAATAAAATAAACTTGATCAAACCATTAATTATGAATAAGGTTCAACATCCCTTACGAACTGAATTGAAAGAATTAGTTCATGACTCCAAATAAACCTAAATCTAATATGAAAGAAAATAAGAAGATTAAAATACAAGAGAATGGATCCCCCAAATATGTTCCTATCAACCCCTTTTATAACCAAAGAAAACAACTCTAATTATCCTTAATTACTATCCCAATCCGTCTCGCAAAAGGACAAGTTGCTGACCCGCCTCCTCGTTGGGGCGGCATAACCCAATTGTAAATCCCCGCTGGGGCGGGTTTTCGTACTGCCCAGCAGCTTTATCAATTCCTTTTGTCGCTGAGCTGCTCCAATTCTTCTTACCAAGCTGCTACCCACGTGATCATACACATGTTGATTGCTAGGATTCCGTTTGCTACTAGGAATGTTTGCAAGGCTTATGCACGTGAGGTGCTTCGTGGGCCCACTTGGCGAAGGAAGTGAGCTGCTACTTGTGATTGCAAGCTGCTAATTCCTTTCCCTTTAATTGTTTGCTAACGTGGGCTCCTTCAATTCCTTTACAAACTTCTAGCAAACCGTGGGCCCCTCTTGATGATCAATTCCTTTGCAAACTTGGATTATACTTTACCTTTTCCTTTCTTTATTTCGTGGCCCACTATTAAATATATATGCTTGCATGAAATCCTTCTCCCATTAGGAATGTGATAAAACCGTGAGCTTCTAGGACTTATAATGCATGGCTGCTGATCCGCGGGCCCCACATAGAAACAATCCTTTAATTGCTTCAGAAATCGAGACCTGCTAGGAGAAGCTGCTCAATTCAAGTTGTAATTAAATTAAATTGCATGGATAATTTTGCCTTTTGCTAGCTGGTAATATGGCTGCCCAAACCGAGAGCTGCTTAGACTTTTCTTTCCAATTTCGTGAATGCTTGGACTATTTGTGGCCCATGTGTTTTAAATCCCATTCGTTTTGTCAAGTTGCTTACCACCTTGTTGCCGAATTGGGTCAGCTCAATTGGACCCAAATTAAACTCCAATTTGTTCCGTTTCAATATATTAGCTCCAAATTCTCCTGAAAATAATAAACAACATATTAAGCTCATATCCACATGAAACATGTAATAAAACTAAACATAAAGGAATAATAATCATAGAATATTATGTACTTATCACTAAGTCTATTATGAATTCGATTTCTCTGTCTGGCGGAAGACCAGGCAGATCGTCCGGAAACACATCTAGAAATTCATTCACTACGGATATATCCTTAATTTCTACTCCTTTTTTCTAAGTATCAACGATGTAAGCTAAATATCCTACGCATCCTTTCCTTAACAATTTCTTGGCCTGCATCATCGTAACGCAACACGATTGCTTAAGCGATGAGCTACCATAAAACACTACCTTAGACTTACTCGGAGTCTGAAGGTTCACACATTTGTTCTGACAGTCAATTATCGCAGCATGGTTATACAACCAATCCATTCCCAGTATTACGTCAAATTCTCCCAATCTAATAGGAATCAAGTCTACGCTCAGTTCATGTTCTCTAATGTTTGCGTGACAATCTCGATAAATGTATTCTACAGGGATCACTTCCTTATTAGCAACTTCTATGATCAAAGGATTTTCTAATCGTTCTCGGGGTGTACTAAGTCTACTAGCAAATTCTTTAGATACAAAAGAACAGGTGGCACCCGAATCAAATAATACATAAGCATTTATATCATTGATTGGGATTATACCTGACACCACGTCCTTCGCAGCCACGGCATCTTGGACGGTCATGTTAAAGGTTCTGGCGGTTGGGCGGTTAGATTGTGCCGGTCCACTGATCATCAGCTTGTTGCCTCCTTGCTGATTACTACCCCCGCCACTTCCCTTCTTTGGGCAGTCCTTAATTCGGTGCTCCGTCGAGCCACACGCAAAGCATCCTTGTATCTTCTTTGGTTTCGGACAGTTGGGCGAGATGTGCCCTTCCTGTCCGCAGTTGTAGCAAGTGCCACGTCCCTTCCAGCACTCGCCCTGATGATTCTTCCCACACTTCGGGCATCCTTCAGCCCTCTTCTTGAAACCTCCACGAAAATTCCCTGATTGATTATTGTTATTTTTGTTGTTGTTGTTATTCTCCCACTTTCTCTTTCCCAAGTTGCTTCCTCCGCTACTGCTTCCTCCAGTACGATTCTCTCCTCTAGTATTCTTTCCTTTCTTTTCTTTGTTATACAGACTTAAGGCCTCACTGCCACCTTCCGTAATGATTGCCTTCTCTAGTAATGTTGCAAAGGAATCAATTTGAAGAACTGATACCTTATTGAATAGCCAAGGCTTCAACCCTTCTTCGAAACGTCTAGCCTTTCTCTCTTCATCACCAACTTGGTGCTCCGCAAATCGTGCTAGTTCGTTAAACCTAGCCGCGTATTGCGCCACCGTCATCTCACCTTGTTTTAACTCTAGGAATTTCACCTCCATCCTATTCTTCATACTCTTCGGGAAGTAATTCTCGAAGAACAGCGTCTTAAACTTGTCCCAAGCTATTATCCCTTCTCCAGCTCTTTGTTGATTAGCCTCCCACCAGTAGTTCGCTTCTCCCCTCATCATGTACAGTGGCAAACACCGTCTTCTGATCTTCGCCTACGCTAGCTATAGTTAAAGCTTTTTCGATCTCTTTGATCCACGTTTGTGCTACGATTGGGTCGGTAGTTCCCTCGAACTCTAGGGGTCCTACACTCTTAAAGTCTTTAAAGGTTGTTACTGGCATAGTCTGAGGGTTCGGGCGAACGGGTTCATTGTTCCTTCCCTTTAAGGCTTCTCCTAACAAGTCTACCAGTTTCTGGATCGGGTCTACTCGTTCCCTCTCGTTGTTAACAGATTCTTCGGGTGTAGTCAATCTACGTCTGGGCGGCATTATCTGCATCACAAGTTTCCATTTTAATATTATTCAAGTATATTACTTAATTATTTCTTTTAATACTAAAAGAATAAATTATAACATGTTTCTAAATAAACTTCATTTATATTCATATGCCAAATCGTTTCATTACAAGATTTCTTAGCATACTGCTATAAATGTTATCACATATATCCCCTAATATCACAAAAGACAGGGAATATACCAACCTACTACCATACTACCCCTCTAACAAAAGCTAACACAGGGTTCACATCATTATCCCTCATCTTACACAAAAGATCGGGATTACAACATAGAATGTATAACACATAGAGATAAATGCCACTAACTACTACTAGACTGTCTAAGGGAATCTCATCCCATCATCCCGCGCTCCACTGCGCATTTTGTACTCCAACTGTGCTATATACGCAACCAGCTCTCGACTCATGGTGTGTAGGGTCTGTCCCTGTTCTGCCGGGTAGTGGTACACACCATCAAGCACTCTCTCAAATGCCGAACGGAACACGTACCCCATCTTGTTCATTTTCCTCTTCTTACATTTGACCTCATCTTCCTGGTCATCTGCTCTCTCATGGGCAGCCCCCCACTTCTCCTCGAAGTGTATCCTATCCATCACCTCTAATTCCAACTGAGTGCGGAGTGCTTCCTTCTCTGTCTTCTCACTCAACTCCCTCTGCTCAACCTCTTCTAGCTTCTCTGCCAAATCTACATTCCTAGCCACTGACCTGTGAAACAGAGTCCCCATCTAGATCCCTGCCTCCTTACGGTAAGCGATCTCCACCTCTAACTCCTGCATAGCCAGCTTCCTCAGGTGGTCCTCGTCCCGCAGTTTCTGGAACTCAGACTCTCTCTCTTGGGCCTCTGCCTCCAGCTCCTGAACTCTGCAGTCTAACTCTAGGATCCGCTCCTCATACTCTCCTAGCATCTGCTCCTCTATAGTAGCCTCATCAGAGTCCTCTACTGGCTCATCCTCTATCGGCTCGTCCTCCATCGGCTCCTCCTCTGGATCAGACTCTATCTCAATCTCGTCCTCGTATTCAGACTCAAACGGTACAACTGCCTGTACTGGCACAGCCTCTATAGGTTCCTCGTATACTACATGTATATCCCTAGGCTCCTCCTCTTTCACTCTACTAGGTACACCTGTGTCTGTCATCCTACAATCACAAACACAAGACAAACAAACAGCAACTCCATTAGAATGTTAAATAAAACATAAGTTCATTGTATAGAATGAAGTTACATTTCATAACAGACTAAGCCTCTCAAGGAAAACTCTACACGAGTTTTATCTCCTTCCTAACTTCCAAGTTCGCCTAAGTTATAGTCTAAGGACACTCGTTCCTAAGGTTTATAACTATAGCTTTGATACCAACCTGTGACGCCCCTAAATTCCAGAGCCGTCACGGGGTCCCTCGAATTTGGTTCATCACGTGCTCATGGTAATACATTACGATAATAATAACTAAATATCACACGATCACAGCGGAAAATCTATTCTAGAATAATTTATAATGATTTATTATAATTATTCCCCCAAGTCTCGCAACCTACAGTACTTAATAGATTACATAATAATATCAATTAACGACTTATTACATAACCTAACTTAAGCTTAAACATAATCAAAACCAGTCTTACTACATCATCTTAATACAACATTAAAATATTTAAAACATATAAGAGACAAGCCAATTGGTAGCCTTGCCCTTCCCCTTATCAACGCCCGAAGGTTCGCCATGCTCTGCCTTAACTGAAATGTTTTAGGGAAAGCAAGAATGAGCACAAATTGCCCAGCAAGTAATATATAATAAGGGTGAGTAATAAGATTCCCAATTCTCGAAAAGGTATAATAAGGTTTGATAGTTCAAGGATAACAAGAATATCAACAGTTCTCAATAACAGTCGCTAAGGACAGAATAATATCAATATGATTCAATAATACGTCAATTCAAGATTTTAAATAATTGAATACTGAGAAGTCACTAAGGACTATGAACTTCTACTAGAATTGACAGAAATAAACTGAAAATCCAATAAAAATAGGTAAAACAGGTGATCAGCCTAAAGTACCATCGTTATGCATAACAATCAATCATACTCAAGTGTGCACGTCGGTCCTCTGACAATTATATATTCCCTTCAAAGAAGATTGTTCTTCTTAGTCAAATACAAGATCCCGCACCAATCAATTAGTTTGGGTTGCTTTCCAATAATATAAGTCTAGCCGAATCAAATGGCATAGACACTTTCACAATATTCAAGAACAATACTAAGTTCAACATGAATAATAGCTTTAATGAAATAAGAGTTCAAGTATGCTAATTCAATTCAACCGATTAAGTAGAACACTAGTTCGCAATATACAAGGATAGAATACTTGCACAGTAAAAGAGTGTAAGTTAGAAAACTTGCACAATCATAGATTTCCTTGCATAAAGTAAATGCGTCGGTTAGGATACTTGCACTTTAAAAGAGTGTAAGTAAGAGAACTTGCCTTTAGCGTAGTTTATCCACGAAAGCAAATCAACTCTTTCAAATTCCTATCGTAATACAGTTATGTATATATATGATATTCATTAGTCATATAATTAAACTTCACATTTTATCTTCGAATATACGATCAACACATAAGCTAGGTTTTACCTAGCTACACAGTTATATAGAATATAATTTCTATCCTTAACGTTCCTCCTTTAGAGTTTAAACACATTCTCATATCTTATAAGATCGCAATCAATGCTAAATATATTTCATTTTAGCAAGTTACAGCATCCCCTTAAGTTAACCGTCAAAATCGGGTTCAAGTAACAACCTATAATATCACGTAGCATGTATTCATATTTAAAGGATACTTTCATGCTTGTATAACTTTTTCAAATCCAATCGTACATGGTATAGGTTCTTAAGTTAATACTTAAAGCCATTCAAGGACACGAACTGATATGGTCTAACATGCTCGCTTTTTAAACACATAAGATTTTCATATAACTTGTGTTAGGCATGCTCATGAGTACTCGTATCGCATATATGTAGCTAGCATTGTTATTATCTTGAAAACATGCCTCGTTTATGCTAAACTTTAATCACGGCAACTAATCATGGTATATATACATGCATGACACATGAATGAGTCTAAGAGTACTATCACATGTGTCCAAATTATCAGATTCTAACTCTCGTCATAACATACCAAAGTTTACGTTCAAAGCTTATACTTTGTTAGTTTAGTTCATTAATAAGGTCTATCATGTCCATGCTTCCTTATGAAACCTATATATATAAGTTAACATGCTTTTCATGCATTTCAAGGCCCTATAAACATGCTCGAAAAGTCAGAATGTATACATGGTCTTTACATGTCAATATCAACCTTCAAAACTTGTATTTTTGTTAGATATGTTCAATAGTGAGGTCTAACATGCTCTTGTCATACTACGAGCCATATATACATAAGTTAATATGTCTTTTATGCATCTCTACCTCATACCGACATGCCTTGAAAAATCAGAATATTAACATGCTTCATATATGTTAACGTTCGTTTAGGAAACTTTAAGTTCGTTTCCAAACTATATGTCGTTTGGTTAACCATGCATGCTAATATACTAAAACATGCTTACATTACCTCATTAGGTTTATATATATGTATTAATCATGCTTCCATGCTTATTTAAACAAAAATCAAACAATTAGTACATTACAGTTTTGTTGCAGAATGCAGAAAACTGCACACAGAGGCCTGCGCTGCGGCGCGGGTGGCGCTGTGGCGCGGGTGGCGCTGCGGTGCGGGCATAATGCCCTGGGATTGGCGCTGCGGCGTGGGAGACGCTGGTACTGACGCGTTGTGGCGCTGCAGCGCGCAGCTAACGCTGTGCATCGGCGCTGCGGCGCCGCATTGCAGACTCAGTTCGCTGCAGCCAAAACCGTCCCCAAACTTCCCATTTCATCGATTTCAACATACCCAGATGCTATTAGACTTCTTTAACTTTCTAACACACACATATATATATGCTTATATAACAGTCAATCGCCATTTATCAATTCCCAATTTCATGAACTCCAACCAATTTCACGAATTTGATGTTTTACAAAAATTGCAGAGCAAAAATGGAAATGAAAGTCAAGAAAGCTATATAGTGGTTTCATCATGTATATATGTTCATATAACAACAATATAAGGGTTCTACAAACCAATTACGAACCAATTTGGCATAATCAAGAATTTAAACTTTTGACAGAAAACGAAAATGAATAACAAAGAAACTGTAATATACCTTCTGCTAGAATCTGAACTTGCTGCTACTCAAGGACACTGATATATATATATATATATATATATATATATATATATATATATATATATATATATATAACTCTTAACTTACTTAGCCCAAAATTCTCAGCAAATGAATTAGGAAGAGGATGGGTTATATTTATAGAAGAACTTATAATCTAGACAATGTTATTGCCTACCATTTCAAACTAACAGAAATTTGAATTGCAGGGAGGTTATTAGGGGGTTGGTAATGGTGGTTGAAATCCATCATGATAGCCACACCCTTCTTCATCATTTGCTAGCCTATGTTACTGAGTTTAAGGAAGAATAGGGGAGTAGGATAGCTTGTGTATTTCACGTGAAGGAGACAGTGACTCTCCCAGCAAAACAAACTCAGTCTTCTATACTACACTTAAATCATTAAACACATATGTATTAAATACTTAGGCTATCTACACATATATATATTTATATATTTTGCACATATGTCTTTAATTGAAATGTCGCACTATAATTCACATAATGTAGTATGTGTGACTTATACACATATAATCCAGGTACATTTTTATCATACTGGTATAATTTTCTCGGATATAATCACATCACACTGTATCCTTTATTATTAAATTCTACTAATCAATAATTGTTTATCATATATTCATGATGTACTATTTTAATGTATACTTACCTACATATTGTCACATAGGCATAAACATGTAGCTTATATATTTCAATCAATATAATTGTTAATCTCCATAAAATTTAATTAACCCTTATATGATTAATTATCACTTTAATATAAATCTTATTATATTTATAAACACGTTGCTCATTATTATTATTATATTTCTTGCAATAATAATAATCACATATTATTAATCAATCACAGTTAATATTCTACAACAATTAATTAATATTCTACAATTAATATAGATTAACTGTTTGCTTAAACTAATATAATCATTCTCATATTACGTCACTGTGCCACACAAGGCTCCCAACGAGTTTATCGCAAACTCCATAATTTCTCAATTATTATAATTACTCAATTTTATATAATTGAATTAATCATTCTCATAACACAAAATCATTTATATTCAAATAAATTCTCGTTTCCATTAATATATTTATTTAATAATATATGAAAATTCACGGGTATTACAATATCAACCCGCCTCAGCATCTCTGCTGCGATACGAAAAACCTCCTCTCGACTCTGCACTACACCCTGTACGTGACCAATGATCTGAGAAAGTCTGGGCCTCATCTTTGTCAACGAGGGCCTGGTCTATGGAAGCACGGGTTGCGTCTCTCTCAGTGATAGCAGCATCCCGACCAGCTACGGTGGTCAACAGCATAGCCCGAGCCTAATCCCTCTTAAAGGTCACCAGGTGAAGCTGCCTATCCATCGCCTCCATGGAAATTAAGGCCGAACGCGGGACAATGCTCACTAGAGAAGCTGTCAAATCTGTAAATAAAGCATCCTCAGTCAGAGATATAGGATCCTCCATCGGTTCTGCAGTATCTGTGAACCAACCATCATCATCTGATAAAGATCCTGTCACAACCAGATCTGTGGTCTCTGGTGCCAAATTCGACTCAAGCCAAGATGAATACTCTGTAGATCGACCGGGATGGCAGTCTCTGAACTTCGCTGTCTGTCGATGAGACCAGAATCCATAAACCCGAGCCAAATCAGCCTCAGTAACTGAGCAGACGGGGAAGTGATAATCCTCAGTCTCCTCAAAAGCATGGACTTCTTGGTATTGATCAAACTGACCCATCACTGCCAGAGGATGGTAGGTCGTCACACGCCTCAAACCCGCCAAGGGGGGAAATCCAGATCGGCTGCATGGGTGATGAAACTCAAAAAGGAGCAATACCCAGAATACATGACTATAGCAAAAGGCTCCTCCATAGAACCCAAAAATGAAGTCCAGGATGCCTCATCGATGCAAGAAGTCGGGCGATATGAGTAGACTTGGGACAAGCCATGTCCAAAACAAAACTCGTGGTGACGAAGCCACCCTATCGGTCTGAGGTGCGTCATCAACCAGATGTATAGAAGCACTGGGCTACCTCTAAACTCCTAATCCCTGACGTCATAGCAGATAGAGGCTGATATCAATGTCTCTGCCAGGATAAGGGGAAGTATAGTAAAGTCCTCTTGAAGAGCTCTAACAGCCATCGACATTGCCACATCCAGATGGTCAGTATAAAATGGCATGTATAGATAGGCTATGAGGCACATAACCAAAGCATCCACGCGGGCAATGTCCCAACGCTCCTCTGAAATGGCAAAGTCTCCGTGATAAATGGCGAAACTATCCACAGAAGCGAAGTGACCGATCATAAAGTCCATAGAGATAATGTGGCTACCACCCACCTCGGCCAACACAACTGCCCTCCTAAGTCCAATCATCGTTATGAACTGGCTGCGCATATGGCCCAAGGCCATCTGAGCACATGGCCCCTCCATCGATAATCCCGAGATGCGACTATACTCCTCCAAAGTAGGAGTCAACTCGGCCGAGCCAAATCGGAAAACATGACACTCAGGAATCCAATACCTGAGTATCCCGGTAATAAATCCCGTTGGAACCTGAAAGGACAACAAAGACATGGAGTGGCCTATCATGCGGCTGACAGCGACACGGTTGGTATATGACAACTAATCATACCAAACCCTCAAACTAGTAGCTACATAGATGGGAGGAAGGTGGTCCAAACGCACCACAGTAGAGGACGACATCTGTAAAAACTGTGTCAATAAGACCATACAGGGGTCAATCTCTATCCAATCATTTAAATATATCTAAAGCATGCATCATAATGAGTGATAAAATAGCATGTGTGATGAATAAATAGAAAGCATTATACATAGATATTTGCCAAGTACATTAGTTTCATAAACATCACTATCATACCTATGATACATGTGAAAACTAAAAATAAAAAGTACAGGATACTGGGGCACAAATGCCCAATAACTAACAGATGACCTATGGGCTCGCTGCCTCATCAAAATCACCCAAGAAGGTGAGGGGATCATCAAACTGATCAACCTGGGGCCATCTACCTGGAGTGGACACATCCTGCTAATCAGGGCGATAGGGTATCTCCTGTATATCCGGGTAACAAGGGAAAAGATCATCTCTATCACTAGCACCACCAAAACCTGAGGGTCCAGCACCGTAAGAGCCACCATCGCCTAACGGTCTGGTCTCCTGACCCTGAGAAGCAAAAGTACTAGCTAAGGATGGGTCCAATCCATTATAGCGACAGTAGGCCGACAGCTGCTCTAACTGAAGTCTCAAATCAACAATCTGTACCTGATGAGAAGGCTCCTGAAAATATGATATCCAGTCCTTCATCATAAGTGACCCTGGGACCATGTCTCCCAAGAATCGGGTAGCACGTGTCTGAGCTCCTATCGTGTGCGGGCCCCACCAAACGATAAAGTCCTCAGAAGTGATCGGACCGTCGGACAACTAAAACCATCATACCCCATGGTAGGAATTGACTTAGCCAAAGATGAAATCCACCGACAACGAATCAGTGAAGGCGTCGGCTCAACCCCCGACGATGTAATCCACTGACAACGAATAAGTGAAGGCGTCGGCTAAACCCCCGACGATGAAATCCACCGACAGCGAATCAGTAAAGGAGTCGGATCAACCCCCGACGATGTAATCCACCGACAATGAAACAGTGAAGGCGTCGGCTCGACCCCCGATGATATAATCCATTGGCAACAACCCTACGCAGGTCAGGAAATCTCCGATGATGTAATCCATTGGAAACAACCCTACGCAGGTCGACAAATCCCCGATGCTGTAATCCGTTGACTACAACCCAATGTAGGTCGGTAAATCCCCGATGATGTAATCCGTTGGCAACAACCCTACGCCGGTCGGTAAATCACCGATGATGTAATCTGTTGGCAACAACCCTACACTGGTCGGTAAATCCTTGATAATGTAATTCGTTAACTACAACCCAATGCAGGTTGGCAAATCCCCGATGATGTAATTCGTTGGCAACAACCCTACGCAGGTCGGAAAATCCCCAATGATGTAATCCGTTTACTACAACCCAACGCAGGTCGGCAAATCCCCAATGATGTAATTCATTGGCAACAAACCTACGCAGGTCGACAAATCCCCGATGATGTAATCCGTTGGTAACAACCCTACGCAGGTCGGCAAATCCCCGGTGATGTAATCCGTTGGAAACAACCCTACGCAGGTCGATAAATCCCCAATGATGTAATCCATTGGAAATAACCCTACGCAGGTCGGTAAATCCACGATGATGTAATCCATTGGCAACAACCCCACGCAGGTCGGCAAATCCCCGATGATGTAATCCGTTGACTACAACCCAACGCAGGTCGGCAAATTCTCGATGATGTAATCCGCGGGAAACAACCCTATGCAGGTTAGCAAATCCCCGATAATGTATTTCATTGGCGATAACCCTACGCGGGTCGACAAATCCCCGATGACATAATTCGTTAGCTACAACCTAGTGAGGGCATCGGCATGACCCCGATGGTGCAATCCGTTGACTATAATTCAGCGTAGGTCGGTTTGATCCCGACAGCATAATCCTTAACTTCCCCAGCCAGGGAAGTAACCTTTCTCTAAATCTCACATATCATCACATCTGTTATACATGACATTGCATCATCAGATATACCTTGTCATGCATTCTCCGTGTCTATTAAATCTTTGTCGTGTTCATTCCATTACATTGCATGAACATGACAAAGAGGAGCATCTATAGACACTCAAAATTTTTCTTTCTTTGTACTAACCTTGCAGAAGGGCAAAAGTGAAATTTTACCCTGGCGACAACCCCGAGGTAGGGCAAAAGAGCTAGTTCATCTCGGAGACAACCCCGGGAGTGATGCAAAGGACCAATGACGTCCGAACATACAGCGAACTGATCGAGGATCGATGAGCTAGGACATTGATCATCGGAAACCACTTCAGCAAACCTCGAACGACATGCCATCAGAGACGAGTCAGCTAACTGATATCCTAACCTGGTGGATATATGTCGGCTACGAGTGTCGACTTCCCGAACCCTAATCCAGTTAGAATTGATTTATTCCCTCTGCATTCCTCAAAGACTATCCGAAAGGTCGAGCGGCGGACGTCAACTTCTGTCGAACTGAGACCGAAGGACCACCTGCCGAGCCTGTGGGGCCCACTTGGGCCAGCCTTGACCATATCTACGGCTAGCCGTATATATGGTTGCGACTGCTTTTGGCAACTTAAATCCCCCACATTAGTTCATTTTTTTTAAAAAAAAGAGAGGACTTAAATTCTTCTCGGTGTCGACACTACCTTTTATGGTGTGACCATTTAGGTTCTACATATTAAACCGATTGTGAATAAATCAAATAGAAGAATTCTAATATTATTTAAATAAATAAATTAAACTAATAATTTATTTAAATAACATTTATTCTACAATAAGAGTAAGCCCCCTTAGTGATCAACGACTTTTCAGATAGTATACATTTCAACATTAATCATAAGAGAATATTTGAGTAAATAGTTACCGTACAATTCAATCCTTCCACCATACAATGTCCCAATTAAATATAAGACATAGAATTATTGTCAAGTCTTATTTTATTTAATTATATATATTTCGATCCTTAAATGCACAACTCCAAATAATGTAAATTAGAAACTCCTTTCTAATTTCATTCTACATTGGCCAAGGATTCCTGGGTTGTCATTTATCGAATCACAAAGGACATATCTCTTCTTTTACTAGAAGTGGTAGATTCTTTATTGATCATTCATTATCTCCCTATATAACTTATTACACTCAAGCATACCCTTTGATATACCCTAAGGGTCTTAAGAGACATGTCAAAGTATAACTCATCATATACAAGATACTATGATGATCTCAAGTCTAAGGATCACTTGTATAACTATCACTGAAGGAATTTCTATTGACATGCAAGTAAAACTCCATTAGGTATTTCTTAGCGAGCCACATTTAGTGAACTTATTCTCCAATCAGCACCTACATACTTCCTTTAGTGTCTCCACATAAATGATCATGAGATCAATCATCCTCATCCAATGATCAAGTAACGTATGTACCAATTTATCCGGATTCACTAATCCCCTTTTTAGTAATCCAACGATTGGGAACAATTTTAGTTTTAAGCCATCTAAGAATTTAGAACTCATTAGCATGATCATCATCATTATTCTAAAAGCATTGCTTAAAACTATGGGTTTATCACATATTATAAAAACATCACCGTATAGATAAATTAATGCTTTTAAATAAATAATTCTTTTTATTAATAAATGAATAAGATTGTTATAAAGTATAGCTTTATTATCAAACATGATTGGCTTGTGTGCATACTACTTTTAATCTTCCACTTACACTAAAGTCAATCACCATGGTATCTTATACCCTTCTTCTCTAAGTGACGATTATCCTGTTGTTGGATAAGCTTTAGTAAATGGATATGTAATGTCGTTATTGAGAGTCTACTATCTTTATAGTAACTTCTCGTCTTTCACTGATTCCTCTAATCAAATGAAAGTGTCGCAATAAATGTTTGGATCCAAGATGAGACTTATGAACTATTCCTTGTTCTGTGATGAACTTTTCATCCAAAACATCAACTTGTAGCTTCATTTACAGTTATATACTTTGTCTTTATCACTAATCCAGTAACTCTTTGCTGTTTGGAACATTTTCAATTCACTGCACCACCGTTCAAGGTAACGCTTTACCCTAAAGTGGATTTGTTGTTGTCTTGGTCAGTTTGATAAACTTGAGTCTATTTAGTCCTCTTGTTTTAATTTAGACCCACCATGAATCTTGATCACATCTTTAGTGTCGGTTTAGTACTTTAAGATATTTTTCACTGTCTTACAGTGAACTTCTCCAGAATATGACTGATGAACATTAAGTCTCGTACATTTCATTGCATACATGATAGAAACTCATGTGATCTCTCTTTTATTGAGGGCAATTTAGAGAGATACACTCCATGGCTCATCTACATAAGATATCTCTTGAAGTTTGTCATGTTAAAAGCCTTTAACATCGAATGAATATATGTTTCTTGGGTCAAGTCGAGCTTCCTTTTAAATCTATCAATATATATCTTTATCCCCAAAATATAGGATGTTATACCCAAATCATTAATTAAGGAATGTTTAGATAACTTTATCTTTATTGATTGTAACACTGATATGTCATTCTTTATCCGTAATATATCAACATATAATACTAGGAATGTCACAGCGCTCCCACTGACCCTTTTGTACACACTAGGTTTATTCTCATTTTTGATAAAATCAAACTTTTTTGATTATCTCATCAAAACGAATGTTCCACCTTTGAGAAGCTTGCTTCAATCAATAAATGGATTGTTGTAGCTCATATACATGATTTGCTTCAACCATTTGAAACAAATCCATTTGGTTGTATTATACATATATTCTCTTCTAATAATTTATATTTGAGGAAGGGCGTCTCCACGTTCATTTGCCAAATTTAGTAATAATAAGCTGCAATCACAACTAAAATCCAAATGTACTTGAGCATTACTACCGGTAATAAGCTTTTATCACAGTCAAATCCTTGACTTTATTTGAAATCCTTTTTCAAACCAGTCTGGCCTTATAGGTCTCCACCTTTCCATTTGCTCTAAAGATCCATTTCAAATTTTATAGTCATTTGCCATTTCTCTGAGTGTCTATAACTTTTAGCCTCATCGTGTATAATTGGATCATCATCCTCTATGATGCGTACCTCATCATCATTATTTATGATGAATTCATACCTCCCATGTATCTTAGTACTATTCCAAATTCACGATTTGGTTGTGGTACAATAGGTCATATCTACAGGTTCCTCCTTTTAACTAATAGTGATTTGTGGTTCTCGAACTCCTTCAAGATCTATCATCCTCCCACTAGCCTTCATTGATAAACACCTTTATCTTAGAAGGCAGCGTGTTTCACTACAAACACATTTTGCTAAGTAGGATTATAGAATATATACCCTAAATTTACTTTAGGGTGCCCCACAAATATGTACTTGTCAAATCTTGTCCCAAGCTTATCCTTTTGAAACCTTTTCATTTAAGTTGGACAACCCTTTATCTTAACATATTTAAGATTAGGAATCCTTCCTGTCCATAACTCTTATGAAGTTTTGGGGCCGAATTTTGAGGTTACTTTATCTTGTAGATATGCAGCATTTCTAAAGCATTACCCCAGAAGGATATTGGAAAGTCGGTAAAATCATTATGGACTGCACCATGTCCAACAAGGTACGATTTTTCCTTTCAGATACACCAATCAATTATTGCGTATCTGGAAGCATCCATTATGAGAAAACCATTTAAGATAATCTAGAAACTTATTGCACAAGTATTTCTTCCTCGATCAGATTGAAGAGTCCTAATACTTTGCCAATTAGTTTCACTTCTGAATTCTTTGAACCTTTCAAATAATCTAGACTTGTATTTCAGCAAATACAAATATTTAACTCTTTGAATGATCATCTCCTTTTCTTATACTAGTTTGTTCAATATGCAAAATTATTTTTCATATAAGTTAATTATACGACGTCTATTAAGTAATTTTCCAGTTCTATTCAAAAGCATTATTATTACAAATAGAAAAACAATTGTTCTTAAATATAATATCAAAATTTCATTGTCCAACAACAAAATGGAAATAATGTTTCTAACAAGAACTGAAATAAAATAACAACTTATCGACTTAATAGACTTGCCCGTAGGCAATGCTAAACTATAAGTTCATGCGGTTAATGGACCAACATTTACTCCATTCCCCACACGTAGGATAACTTCTCTTATTTAGCTTTCTACTTCTGCTTGGTCCCTTCATAAATTTATATTTATGAGAACCATAGTCGGTATCCTATACCCAATTAGAAACTTTACTTACTGAAAGATTTAATTCAATCATAAACAAACTTGTATATGTAACCAAACCTTCACTAAGCTTCTTTTGGTTAGCCTCTGCAATATGATTCTCACAGTTTCTATTCTAGTGTCCAGGCTTATTACAGTTGAAGTAAACTCCTTTGCTATCCGTATCAGTTTTGTTCTTATTCTCCTTTGTATTTGTCTTTCTATTTACCTTCTTTAAATGTTCTTCTTTTCAAGATCCTTTGGCCCCTACCTATAAGACTTGGTCTTTCTTGGTTGGAAAGTGACTCAATAATTTTTAACATGTTAAGCAAATCAACGAGGCTTACATCTAGCTTGTTCATGTGGAAAATTCACAACAATTGTGAGAAGGAGTCCGGGAGTGAGTGCAAGATCAAATCTTGGCTCAAGTCTCTATCCATGACAAAATCTTTGTGTCCTAATTATTCAATCAAATTGATAATTTTTAGGACATGTGTATGTACTTTAGTTCCATCGATTATTGTAATACCTGTGAATTTTATGAATAATATTAATATTGATATTAATAAACGTGTGAATATTTATTTTTATATAAATATTTATATAGCATGAGATGAGTAACTCAGTTTAATTAAATTAAATTTATGATAATTAAGAAAATGTGGAGAATTATGATGAGCTCGTGAAATGCCTTGTGTGGCACGATGACGAAAATTATGATGGTTTAATTACATTAAAGAATGAAGGAAATTAAGAAGGGAAGGATTAAATAATATTATATTGTTAATTAATTGTTATTATGAATAATAATATATTAACGAGTAAATAATTAATTAATATAATAAGATTAATGTGTATTCGATTAATTGTTGTGTGCAATAATATGTGATGAGTGATTGCATATTATATGGTGTCTACATTCATTTAATATAAGATGGGGTGTGACAATATAATATATATAAAACTATATAGTAAAGTAAATGAATTATATGAGTTACATAAATGATGTTTATGTGACAACATGTTATGTGTGGATACATTAAATGGGTACTTTGTGAAATATTAAATTAAACTAAATAAATAATTGTTATTCAATAATTAAGTATAATTGAAATAATAAAGTTTTATGATAATGTGGAATGATAATACTCAGTTAGATTATATTTCGGTATTATCGAATGTACATGGATTATATAATGATGTATATATATATACCCCTAACTTACTACAATGTAATAATGTTTCCTCACTAAAATTTCATTATAACTTAAGGGAGATTAAAATCTAAGTGGACATATATACATTTGTGTAAGGATACATACATATATATATATGGAAACCTAAGTAATATATAGGCATTATTTATGACGCCCCCAAATTCGGGTCCCTTCGAACCTCGGATCCGGTCCGCCACGATACTATTATCGTCAAATATTTATATCTTTTATTCATAACTTAAAGAATATAACTTCGCTTATTATAATGTAGAATATAAATTTTGAACTTTTATAAGTTCCAAACTTGGTCATTTACCATTCATGTCTTTACATCATATTCGATATTATAAAAATGTGGAATAATTTAAACTTTTCTATATCCTTTAAACAAAATCTTTTATTGATTTTCATGACTTTGAATCAATTACATATCCTTGAATCAACTTATGTTATGATTCACTCTATTCGAATTACGGTATAAACCTTTACATCTCGATTCGATATCCTTATATATCGATAGTACAATTTTATAACTCAACATGTATTAAACATTGTAAAATACTATCATATACATCTCCTAGAACCCAAACATGGTTCAAGCAATAACTTTAACTAAATAGTAATCTTCGTTGCGATATTATTGAACTCTATCTGTGACGCCCCCAGAATAGGTCCAGTCAACCCAACCCATTCTGAGTCGCCAAATACATGGTACAGAATTCAAATACAATCTTTATATCACACGGTCGTGCAAAATACGACCACACAACTGTGAGTGTCAATAAAAATATGTAGAAAATATTAACATTCAAACTAAGTTCTCATTACAATTATTCTCACACTATTTATTAGAAATAGTGAGGACTACTACTACTCTAACTCGGACCATCACTCTGTCCCCCGACTAGTTCTGTGACATTCTCATTTCCTGAAGAGGACAATAGATGAAAAGGGTGAGCTCAACTAGCCCAGTAAAGAATATTATGACTAAGATAATGGAGAATAAATTATTGTTAGTCTTCAACAATTCAGATAAAATATTATTGACAACAAGTTTTAGATCAATATTCGCAGCGAAAATAATCATTCATTAGAAGAGTTAAGTAGAGAATGAAGTCTACTATCTTCTATGATTTAAAAGTTCATCATCAATATTTTATCCCTGTAACATCAATCAATATACATCTCGAATCAAATATTCATCTTTGCACTACGGCCAAAGATATTCATTTGTATCACCAGTGGTCATGTTCATCTCAACACCTGTCCATCTTTGCACTACGGCCAAAGATATTCATCAGCTAATCATTCATCTTTACTCTGCAGGCCAAAGATATTCAGTTATATCACCTTTTAAGACTGAGGATGATGAAAAATATTTTAAAGAACGAATCTAGTGAGATAAAGAACAAAGATTAAGGATTCGTATTTTAGTTTATCCAATTCAAAAATACTTCGTAATAATCAATTGTGGAGCAAAATTCAAGAATAAAGCTCAAAACTTAGATCCAATCAAAGATAGGAACCTTAACAAGCAACTTGGACAAATAGAAGAAAATTTAATTTTTTTCGTGAATAGTGCCGTATACGTGAATAGTGACGTATACGTGAATAGTAACTCCAACGAAAAAAGTAAGAATTTCATAATAAAATCCATGACAATATTTTGGTATAATGATATTGAAAAGAATAACATCATTTAAGAAAGAAAATAACATCACTTACCTTAAAAGAATAGTACTTCTGACTGGAATATCGGATATAATACCGAAGGAAACTTGCACTGAATAGTAACACTCAAAGTAGCCAAATACCCACAAAAATACGCTCGATATTATAGAGAGAGAAAACTTCTGATTCTGGTATGATTTTCAATTCTAACCTAAGCACCCTATTTAAAGGAAAAGCTTAGGATGCCAAAGTAGACTTTTTAATAAAATAATAAATTTAAAAAAAAAAAATCGGTCGCCTGTTGACCCCAAAAGCTATCAGCCACCAGTGGGGTCCACTTCCCATTAAAAAACTATTTATTTTCTGAAACTTCAATAATTCATAATAAATAGCCCTTTTATCAGAAAAATACAAATTCTATGTCCTTTTTATAGGAAATTTAATTCTCTACAACTTTGTAGAAGGAAGTTTTTCCAAATTCCAAACATAAATTATCCGAAATCCATAAACGGATGATTTTTCACACCAAAATATTGATAAAAACACATCAGCACTAATTCCTTCTTTTATATCTACAAAATAAATATTTTCTTATCATATACATCAATAATTAATTATTCACAAATAATATTACAGAACTACAATATTGACAACCAGGTCGTTCCCAGGAAAGAGGAGGCCTTCCGATAAGTATTTCTCCTTACTGGCGCCCAATGAAATAACCCCTCCTAGACAGAACTTTCTTAGACATTGTCAATAATGCTATCTAATAATATTATTCAAATAATATGAATTATTGAGTTGATAATGTGAAATACTGTGCAGTGACAATTATTGAATCAATAATACAAAATATCAACGGTAGCAATTATTGAATCAATCATATAAAATAGCAACATAGCAATTATTGATATAAAATATCAACGTAGCAATTATTGAACCAATAAAATATCATGCAATTATTGAATCAATAATATAAAATATTAAACAGTAATTACTGTAACAATTATTGAGTAAGTGACTTCTTACGTAAGAACCAATAATTCGGAATACTGTGCAATACCGTGTGCTACTGTGCACAACGTGTATTATTGTATTTTTATCACCGGGTATTTCAACAGTTTAACCGTAACAGTTTTACCATTATTTATAAAAAGGTTATTTCTGTTGCTTTCTATATCCGACAGTTATTCCGTTTTGGGGCCCACAAATAGCTGCGCCGTCGTACGAATATTCTCCGACAACAAGAATATTTCACGACCAAACGAATATTCTCCGACAACAATGAATATTTTATAACCACTTGCTCATTTTGAAATACTTGCACATTTTACCCATAACCTTTCACATTTATCAAATCAACACCTTACTATTTCGAAATAATATATAAAGAAAATTAAATCTTTATTCATAAAAGTTGGGGTCTTACAACCTCCCCTCCTTATGAAATTTTTCCTCAAAATTGACGTACGTACTTGGTATGTCGAAAAAGTGAGGATACCTCGCTTTCATTTCCGATTCCAACTCCTAGGTCATTTCCTCAATAGCATGGCTTCTCCACAAAACTTTAACTTGAGGTATAATTTTCGAGCGTAGGACATGCTCCTTCCTATCCAAGATCTTGACAGGTACCTCCTCGTACGTTAAATCTTTGGCTATCTCGTCTGGTTCTAACTCAATAATGTGGTTTGGATCTTTCACATATTTACGCAACATGGATATGTGAAAAATATTATGAACACGAGACATGCTTGGAGGTAAAGCGAGTTTATAGGCCACATTTCCTACTCGGTCAAGGATCTCAAATGGACCAATGAATCGTGGGTTGAGCTTTCCTCTATTCCCGAATCTCGTAACTCCTTTCCACAGAGCAACACGTAACAATATATGATCCCTAACATTAAATTCCATATCCTTTCGATGAAGATCCGCATAACTCTTTTGTTGATCTTGTGCTGTTTGTATCCGTTGCCGGATCATTTGGATCTTTTCTGTAGTTATACGTACTAACTCTGGTCCCAACAATGTTGCTTCACCCACCCCATCCCAGTATACTGGAAAGCGACACTTTCGTCCGTACAACTCTTCGAATGGAGCCAAGCCTATACTTGCCTGATAACTGTTGTTGTAGGAGAATTCCACCAATGATAAGTACTTATCCCAACTCCCTTTGAAGTCTAGAACACAAAGTCTCAATAGATCTTCAAGAGTTTAAATAGTCCTTTCTGATTGTCCTTCTGTTTGAGGATGATAAGCCGAACTGAATCGTAAATCCGTGCCCATAGCTTTCTGTAAACTGATCCAAAATCGTGAAGTAAATCTAGGGTCACGATCCGAAACTATGGATACTGGCATGCCATGCAATCTCACAATCTCATTCACGTATATATGAGCAAGACGTTCAAGGGAATAAGTCTCTCGTATCGGCAAGAAATGAGCAGACTTGGTTAATCTATCAACAATAACCCAAATCGCATCTATGCCTTGAGAAACCTTGCGAAGACCCGTAACAAAATCCACCGTAATGTGTTCCCACTTCCATTTCAAAATCTCTAGTGGTTGCAATGGACCCTTCGGCACTTGATGCTCCGCCTTTACACGTTGACAAGTTAAACATCTCGAAATAAACTGCGCGATCTCTCTTTTCATATTGCTCCACCAAAATGTATGTCGAAGATCACGATACATTTTTGGTACTTCCAGGATGGATTGCAAATGGTGTGTTGTGTGCCTCCATCGTGATTCTATGCTTCAAGTCGGAATCGTTAGGAACACAAAGTCTGGAGTTGACTCGAAGTATTCCCTCTTCATCGATTCTTGCTTCTGGAATGGCACCTTCTTGCACCTTCTTCTTCATCTTCATCAGCTCCGAATCCGTAACTTGAGCAGCTTTAACTTCATAAATCAAAGATGGTTCTACGCGTATACTTGACATCATCGCACTCGTTCCCGCATATGATCTTCTAATCAACGCGTCAGCTACCACGTTCGCTTTTCCAAGATGGTATTGGATGGTATGATCGTAATATTTCAACAGCTCAAGCCAACGTCGTTGCCGCATGTTGAGTTCCTTCTAAGTGAAGAAATATTTAAGGCTCTTATGATCCATATAAATCTCCACTTTCTCCCCGTACAGGTAATGTCTCTAGATCTTCAACGCAAAAACGACAGCTGCCAACTCTAGATCATGAGTAGGATAATTCCTCTCATATTCTTTGAGTTGTCGCGAGGCATAGGCTATGACTATCCCATGTTGTATGACAACACATCCTAACCCTTTGCCCGAAGCATCGCTATAAATGACAAATCCATCCGAACCAAATGGTATTGTCAGAACAGGTGCCGAAATGAGCCTCCTCTTGAGCTCTTGGAAGCTCTTCTCGCATTCCTCGCTCCAAACGAATTTTGTATCTTTTCGAGTCAACTGAGTTATTGGAGTAGCGATTCAAGAAAATCCCTCTACGAACCTCCGATAATAACCAGCTAAGCCCCGAAAGCTTCATACTTTGGTCAGCGACTTAGGTTGCTCCCAGTTTTGTATTGCTTCAATCTTCGTTGGGTCAACAGATACTCCACATTTCGATACCACGTGCCCAAGGAATGATACTTTCTCATGCCAGAACTCACATTTCTTCAGCTTGCTGGTTTAACTGTCATCGTCGTTTCTTACCGGTAGACCACCCATTTCGAAGAAATAGAGAACACTTCAGGAAAGGGAAAGTAGAGAATGATATGCCTGCACCGTGATTGTCGGGGACTGAGATGCGTGACCGTGTGATGAGATTATCGGTCATTCTATTCGATAAGATTGTTGCCTCAAACATAATCAATGGGTTTGGCGAGTCTCATAATTGGGTTCAGAGAAGCATCTTTTGGGAACTGCCTTATTGGTCTACAAATTTGATTCGTCATAATATAGATGTGATGCATATTGAGAAGAATGTGTTTGACAATGTGTTTAACACCGTGATGAATGTTCCGGGCAAGACAAAAGATAATGATAAGGCACGGTTGGACATGAAAGATATTTGTAAGCGTCCTGGATTAGAACTTTATGAATCTCCTCACGGTCGGACGGTCAAACAGCATGCAAGATATACATTGTCCAAAAAACAAGTTGAAGATGTGTGCACATGGATTAAGACTCTGAAACTACCAGATGGATATGCCTCAAACATTGCAAGGTGTGTCACAGGTGGGAAATTGCAAGGGATGAAGAGTCATGACTGCCATGTGTTCATGGAGAGACTCATGCCTATAACATTTCGGGATTTGCTTGATAAACCAATATGGGATGCTTTGACTGAACTTAGTCATTTCTTCAGAGACATATGTTCAAAAACGTTAAATGAGAAGGACATGTTTGTACTTGAGAAGAACATCGTTGAGATCACATGTAAGCTTGAAAAGATATTCCCACCTGGTTTTTTTGACTCCATAGAGCATTTGCAAATCCATCTACCCTATGAAGCTCGTGTTGGTGGTCCAGTTCAATATAGATGGATGTACCCTTTCGAGAGGATGATGGGAAACCTTAAGAGGAAAGTGAAGAATAGAGCTTACGTCGAGGGGTCGATATGTGAGGCATATAGTTTCGATGAGATATCTACGTTTGTCTCAGACTATTTTCCCGACAAAGTCTTGACAAAGGCCAATCGAGTCCCGAGACATGATGATGGGGGCAATGTTGAACTAAATGGTCGGCTTTCTGTATTTGGTCTACCGGGACGTGCTTATGGAAAAGGGTGGCGAATATTTCCCTCTGAGCAAGACTTAGATGCTGCACATACTTACATTCTTCTCAATTGCGAGGAGATTGACAAATTTGTGAGGTATACATTCTAATATGTTAACGTTTATAAAATTAATCTCATACATTCCAATATGCTAATGTTAATAAAATTGTATAGATCATACGATGACGAGTTAAAAGCAAATCATCCAGGCATCACTGATGAAGATATTCATGTCAGTCGAGATAAAAATATTGCACTTTGGCTAAAGGACAAAGTAAGTGAAGTTAATTAAGCACGACATATATAATAGTAATTTATGAATTCATTTAATTTAAATTCATTTTTGTAGGCTCTTAATGTGGGAACCATTCCTCCAAATATACAAGTCCTAGCTATGGGCCCAGACAAGGACCAAGTCAGCCGCAATGGTTACAAAATAAATGGTTGTGAATTTTATACAAAGACATATGCTCGCGGTAAAAGAACAACGAACACTGGAGTTTGTGTCCAAGGAGATTGTTACAATGAGCTTGGTCGTGCCTTTTATGGAGAGTTGGAGGAAATCATAGAGTTGTCGTACAAGGGCACTTACGGGGGTCAGATTAATTTGTTCAAGTGTCGTTGGTTTGATTCAGAAAAAGGGATACGTGTTGACAGACATGGAATCATCGATATTGACCTCCATAGGTCTGCGTACGCCCACGAACCGTTTGTGTTGCCAACTCAAACAGTACAAGTATACTACACTCCTAGTGCTGTTAGAAAAAGGGATAGACCGCCAACAGATTGGCAAGTTATAATTCATACTCCCGCGCAAAATCGTGTCCAATTAGTAGACGGAGAGTTCTACCTAGAGGAGATGCTTTATAGACCTCCGATAATAAATGTGGAGGACAACAATGAAGTAATCCAATCAGAGGTTGGAGATGAACTGATGAACTAGATCCCGAGTCAGTACATGTGCCAGATGACAGTGATACTGAAGAGGAAGAGTTATTGACTGACACTGACACTGAATATGAAGAAAATGATGGTTATGAATCTCCAATACGTATACAAGGAGATTCTGCCTCAGACAGCGATTAGGGTGAGAAATGTATTTTTAGTTTTACTTGTATTACATACAATTACATATATACACTTACCGCAGTTGTACCTTTCATTCATAGTTAACTAGTTCATTCAATTATCTGTCATTATTGTCCTTTTATGCAAAATTTTACATACAATTACATATATACACTCACCTCCATTGTTTCTTTCATTCATAGGTGTCGTAGTTAACTAATTCATACAATTATCTGTCATTATTGTCCTTTTATTCAAGGTATATGTTAATATATCATATAACTCCTACTAACATCCGTTAATTTTGTATGTATAGATGACTTCTGAAGCCCCGTTGAAAAAGCGTGGCTTGGGTCGGGGGCCTAATCAGGTCCCGAAGGCCCCGAGTAATCCGGATGACCGGATTCTTATACAGATTAGACCTCCTCCGGACATCAAGTACGTTATCTATCTATTTCATATATAATCATTTTATAATAAGATCATTAATGTTGTAGTTATATACTAATGTTTTCTTAGTTTGTATATTAATTGTTGTATATTGTAGAGATTTTTAAGATTCCAAGATTGTGAGGTGCATTTCACAGTTATGCTTACAAAACTGGCCTACGCCAGTGATTACGTGGGCGGCCACACCTCTCGCCCATAAGGATACAGTTTGGGCTGAATTCCAGGTATATTTTATTTAATTTTGACAGATAATATAATTAATATGTATATATTATTTTGGATTATATATCATCATCCATAATATTATTATTATTGTTTATTTGCAGAAGAGGTATAGATGGGACGACGCACATGCATAATAATACAGACATTATTCTGGAAAAAGTGCGGCGTCCGAACAAAGGATAACCTGAACAAGGAACGAATAAAAGCCTTGAATAATGCATCGGTCGACCATCTAGGGGAGGGTGAGCAGCACATGCACATGTATAGCCCCTGGTGGTGTGCGCCTGACATATGGGCAGGGATGTGTGAGGTGTGGCGAGATGAGGCCTGGGTGAAGAGACGCAAGACTGCCGCCGCTAACAGAACCTCAGGTGTACCTGAAGGCGCCAAGGCAAAAGGCACGTATAGGGGCGGCAGTATATCACAGCTGCAACATATTGCTACACGAGTACGTATTTTGCAAATGTCAATCATTATGTATACATTATATCACATGTTTACATATTAATATACGAGCATGTTTTATATAGGAGAGTCAATCTCATGGTGAGCCCATTCATTGGCTGGATGTGTACGTGGCCACCCGCGATGGTTTGCCTGAGGCTGTGCAGATAGTGGTAATTTATTTTTTATAACTTTATATTTTCGTCATTAATTAATTATTAAGCATTTTATATTTATTTTTAACAAATTGATTATTTGTATGCTGGCAGGACACTTATAAGAGCCTAATGAACGAGCGTTATCCTGAAGGCACCCCGCGGCCGTCGATTGATCAAGAATTGTGGGAGAGGGAATCAGTTGTGAAGAAAAACTACGTCAAAGGCCAAGGACAACGACGACGACCGAGTATCAGCGGCACGGGCAGCTCTGCTACTAAGTCTACTCAGTCCTCGTGCCATCCGACGTCGCACACTCCTGCTGACTGTGTGAGAGCAATATGTCAAGATCAAAATCTTCTCCTTACACTAGGCGGACATCTGCACTCCCTGAGTCCTGAGGATCTAGCAGAGGCAGTGGCTAGAGCAGCAGAGCATCAGGATATATGAGGTAATCTTGTCATTGTTTAGGTTTCATGTTATTGTAATACATTAGAAAGGCTAGGGTCGTTTTTTGTTTTTCATATATGTTTAACGTGTTTTCTTCTTTAATTTGTTACAGCCTCATTCTGTCGATCGATATTTGATGCGGCCCAGACATTTGTATTCTCATAATTTCTCAGCCGTTGTTCTACATTGTATATATTGACTATTTTTTACTGAATGATTGAATGTACAAGCGTTTCACGAATTTGAATTTGAATTTGAATGTAATTGTCTTTGTGTTGGTTTTATTATGAATGAATGAATGTAATTGTCATTCATTGGCGTACTGAATGCGTGAATAAATGGATTTGGATTGTATATAATTGCTGTGAGTTGGGACAGGTACAAAACAGGTCAATTTTTGGGATATAAGCAGGTACAAAATTAACCTTTTTTTTAACAGTAGTATCAGCGACCGTGTACGGTTGCTATTACATATCTGCGACCTAAATGTCATTTTCCTGTGTAGCGACCGCATGCGGTCGCTAATACTGGTCGCTGTTAAAGGCGACTGCATGCGGTCGCTGATACTGGTCGCTGACACGTGGATCCACGTCACGGCAGAGGCTGATGCGGCCTGACACAATCTAGCGACCGTATCGGTCGCTAATAGCTGTCGCTGATATTGCGGTCGCGGAAAGTGGTCGCTAATTGACTTGTAGCGACTAGATTTACTGCGACCAGTATCAGCGATGGCAGTCGGTCACCGATAGTCATCTGCGACCACGTGCGGTCGCTGATAGGCGGTCGCAGATAGCCTGTTTTGTTGTAGTGTATAATGACATTGAAAAGAATAACATCATTTACGAAAGAAAATAATATCCCTTACCTCAAAAGAATAGTACTTCTGACTGAAATATCGGATATAATACCGAAGGAAACTTGCACTTAATAGCAACACTCAAAGTATCTAAATACTCACAAAAATACGCTCGATATTATAGAGAGAGAAAACTTCTGATTCTAGTGTGATTTTCAATTCTAACCTAAGCACCCTATTTATAGGAAAAGCTTAGGATGCCAAGTAGACTTTTTAATAAAATAATATATTTTAAAAAAAAATCCGACCGCCTGTTGACCCTAAAAGCCATCAGCCACCAGTGGGGCCCACTTCCCATTAAAAAAATATTTATTTTTGAACCTTCAATAATTCATAATAAATAGCCCTTTTATCAGAAAAATACAAATTCTATGTCCTTTCCATAGAAAATTTAATTCTCTACAACTTTGTAGAAGGAAGTTTTTCCAAATTCCAAATATAAATTATCCAAAATCCATAAACGGATGATTTTTCACACCAAAATACTGATAAAAACACATCAGCACTAATTCCTTCTTTTATATCCACAAAATAAATATTTCCTTATCATATAAATCAATAATTAATTATTCACAAATAATATTACAGAACTACAATATTAACAACAAGGTCGTTCTCAGAAAAGAGGGGGCCTTCCGATAAGGATTTCTCCTTATTGGCGAGCAATTAAATAACCCCTCATAGACAGAACTTCCTTAGACATTGTCAATAATGCTATCTGATAATATTATTCAAATAATATGAATTATTGAGTTGATAATGTGAAATACTGTGCAGTGACAATTATTGAATAAATAATACAAAATATCAATGGTAGCAATTATTGAATCAATCATATAAAATAGCAGCATAGAAATTATTGATATAAAATATCAGCGTAGCAATTATTGAACCAATAAAATATCATGCAATTATTGAATCAATATTATAAAATATTGAACAGTAATTACTGTAACAATTATTGAGTAAGTGACTTCTTACGTAAGAACCAATAATTCAAAATACTGTGCAATACCGTGTGCTACTGTGCACAACGCGTATTACTGTATTTTTATCACCGGGTATTTCAACAGTTTAACCATAACAGTTTTACCATTATTTATAAAAAGGTTATTTCTGTTGCTTTCTATATCCGACAGTTATTCCGTTTTAGGGCCCACAAATAGCTGCGCCGTCGTACGAATATTCTCCGACAACAAGAATATTTCACGACCAAACGAATATTCTCCGACAACAATGAATATTTTATAACCACTTGCTCATTTTGAAATACTTGCACATTTTACCCATAACCTTTCACATTTATCAAATCAACACCTTACTATTTCGAAATAATATATAAAGAAAATTAAATCTTTATTCATAAAAGTTGGGGTCTTACAACCTCCCCTCCTTATGAAATTTTTCCTCAAAATTGACGTACGTACTTGGTATGTCGAAAAGGTGAGGATACCTCGCTTTCATTTCCGATTCCAACTCCTAGGTCATTTCCTCAATAGCATGGCTTCTCCACAAAACTTTAACTTGAGGTATAATTTTCGAGCGTAGGACATGCTCCTTCCTATCCAAGATCTTGACAGGTACCTCCTCGTACGTTAAATCTTTGGCTATCTCGTCTGGTTCTAACTCAATAATGTGGTTTGGATCTTTCACATATTTACGCAACATGGATATGTGAAAAATATTATGAATACGAGACATGCTTGGAGGTAAAGCGAGTTTATAGGCCACATTTCCTACTCGGTCAAGGATCTCAAATGGACCAATGAATCATGGGTTGAGATTTCCTCTCTTCTCGAATCTCGTAACTCCTTTCCACGGAGCAACACGTAACAATATATGATCCCCAACATTAAATTCCACGTCCTTTCGATGAAGATCCGCATAACTCTTTTGTCGATCTTGTGCTGTTTGTATCCGTTGCCGGATCATTTGGATCTTTTCTGTAGTCATACGTACTAACTTCGGTCCCAACAATGTTGCTTCACCCACCTCATCCCAGCATACTGGAGAGCGACACTTTCGTCCATACAACTCTTTGAATGGAGCCAAGCCTATACTTTCCTGATAACTGTTGTTGTAGGAGAATTCCACCATTGGTAAGTACTTATCCTAACTCCCTTTGAAGTCTAGAACATAGAGTCTCAATAGATCTTCAAGAGTTTGAATAGTCCTTTCTGATTGTTCGTCCGTTTGAGGATGATAAGCCGAACTGAATCGTAAATCCGTGCCCATAGCTTTCTGCAAACTGATCCAAAATCGTGAAGTAAATCTGGGGTCACGATCCGAAACTATGGGTACTGCCATGCCATGCCATCTCACAATCTCATTCACGTACATATGAGCAAGACGTTCAAGGGAATAAGTCTCTCGTATCGGCAAGAAATGAGCAGACTTGGTTAATCTATCAACAATAACCCAAATCGCATCTATGCCTTGAGAAACCTTGCGAAGACCCGTAACGAAATCCATCGTAATGTGTTCCCACTTCCATTTTGAAATCTCCAGTGGTTGCAATGGACCCTTCGGCACTTGATGCTCCGCCTTTACACGTTGACAAGTTTAACATCTCGAAATAAACTCCGCGATCTCTCTTTTTATATTGCTCTACCAAAATGTATGTTGAAGATCACGATACATTTTGGTACTTCCAGGATGGATTGCAAATGGTGTGTTGTGTGCCTCCATCGTGATTCTATACTTCAAGTCAGAATCGTTAGGAACACAAAGTCTGGAGTTGACTCGAACTATTCCCTCTTCATCGATTCTTGCTTCTGGAATGGCACCTTCTTCTTCATCTTCATCAGCTCCGGATCCGTGGCTTGAGCACCTTTAACTTTATCAATCAAAGCTGGTTCTACGCGTATACTTAACATCATCGCACTCGTTCTCGCATATGATCTTCTACTCAACGCGTCAGCTACCACGATCGCTTTTCCAGGATGGTATTGGATGGTATGATCGTAATCTTTCAACAGCTTAAGCCAACGTCGTTGCCGCATGTTGAGTTCCTTCTGAGTGAAGAAATATTTAAGGCTCTTATGATCCGTATAAATCTCCACCTTCTCCCCTTACAAGTAATGTCTCCAGATCTTCAACGCGAAAACGATAAATGCCAACTCTAGATCATGAGTAGGATAATTCCTCTCATATTCTTTGAGTTATTGCAAGGCATAGGCTATGACTTTCCCATGTTGCATGACAACACATCCTAACCCTTTGCCCGAAGCATCGCTGTAATTGACAAATCCATCTGAACCAAATGGTATTGTCAGAACAGATGCCGAAATGAGCCTCCTCTTGAGCTCTTGGAAGCTCTTCTCGCATTCCTCGCTCCAAACAAATTTTGTATCTTTCCGAGTCAACTGAGTTAATGGAGTAGCGATTCGAGAAAATCCCTCTACGAACCTCCGATAATAATCAACTAAGCCCAGAAAGCTTCGTACTTCGATCACCGACTTAGGTTGCTCCCAGCTTTGTATTGCTTCAATCTTCGTTGGGTCAACAGATACTCCACGTTTCGATACCACGTGCCCAATGAATGATACTTCCTCATGCCAGAACTCGCATTTCTTCAGCTTGGCATATAGCTTGTTCTCACGAAGCTTTTGAAGTACCAACTTCAAGTGGTGCTCATGATCTTCACGGCTTTTAGAATAGATGAGGATGTCATCAATAAAGACAACAACGAATTGATCCAAATACTCCTTGAATACACGCTTCATCATATCCATGAAAGCAGCAGGAGCATTAGTTAATCCAAAAGACATGACTAAGAACTCATAATGCCCGTACCGAGTTCTGAAGGCAGTCTTCGGAATATCCTCAGTTTTAATCTTCAGCTGATGATATTCAGAACGAAGATCGATCTTTGAAAATAATTGTGCTCCTTGCAACTGGTTGAACAGGTCATCAATACGAGGTAGCGGATACCTATTCTTGATGGTGACATGGTTCAACTCCCGATAGTCAATACAAAGTTGCATACTCCCGTCTTTCTTCTTTACGAATAAAACAGGAGCACCCTAAGGAGACGTACTAGGACGAATAAAACTGATGTCTAACAATTCCTGTAGTTGGACCTTTAACTCCTGAAGTTCAATAGGAGCCATTCGATATGGGATTTTAGAAATGGGTTTTGTACCGGGTTCAAGGTCAATAAAGAATTCAACTTCACGTTCTGGGGGTAGACCGGGAAGTTCTTCAGGAAATACATCAGGAAACTCATTAACAACGGAAATATCATTCAAATCAGAAGTATTCTGGTTTAGACCAGTGACATGAGCTAAGAAAGCTTGACATCCGTTTTTCAATAAACGAATAGATTTGTGACTTGAAATGATATTGACTGATTTTAGTGGTTTGGTGGTTTGGATTCGCACAACAGGTTGATTAGGAATATGAAAACTAGCAACCTTACGAAAACAATCAATTTTGGCATGGTAAGTGGTTAACCAGTCAATTCCTAAAATCACGTCAAATGCAAGTATTTTCAAATATATAAGATCAACAGGTAAGGTAAGGGTACCAATCTGAATCAAGCAAGATTTGTAAACTGTGGATGTAACAAAGGTTTCTCCCAACGGAGTTTTAACAGATAAGTCAAAGTCTAATTTATCAGAAGTCAAGTTCAAACGTTGAGCACAAGCAGGTGAAATAAAGGAATGGGTAGCACCGGTATCTAACAAGGTGTAAACTTCGCAAGAGTTTATGATTAGCTTACCCGTAATCACCTCGTGTGGGTTCCTCGCGTTTTGGGCTGTCACGACAAACACTCTTCCTGGAATCACCGACTTTAACTTGTCCGAAACCGTCTTGGGAATCACCACCCCCGCTGGATTTGGTTTCGCTACAGGACAATCTCGAGCTATATGTCCTTCTTTTCCACAGTTATAGCATGCTTTGAATTATTATGGGCAGTTTGGGCTGATGTGTCCCTCTTTCCCGCATTTATAGCATACGACCGGTGGTCGTTCTCCTCCCCTAGAAACAGTTGATGCTGGTGCTAATGTTGACGTCTTCACGTTCTCATTGTTATACCTTCTCTTCTTGAAATCTCCTCCCGATTTGCTTTTTCTGCTATCATTGCCACGATTACCACCGGAGTGGTTACCGCTTCTGTCATACTTTCCTCCCCGCTGGTTGTCATTGCTCCTATGACTACTGCCACCGGTACGACCTTGGTTATTGTCCCTTGGTTGAATATAATCACTATCTCATTCTAACAACTGAGCCCTGTTCACTACATCCGAATATAGAGAGAATTTGTGAGAAATGGGGTATTGACGTATTTCGGGTTTCAAACCTCTCAGAAACATCCGCGTCATACGTTCCTCATTCTCCACCAAATGAGGTGCAAACCTGGACAACTCCGCGAACTTAGCCTCGTACTGGGACACAGTCATGTTTTTTTGTTCTAGTCTGATAAACTCTACCTCCTTCATATGACGAATACTTTCAGGAAAGTACTTGTCATTGAACAGTTTCTGGAACGCTTCCCAAGACATCTTGAGTGCGGCAGGCTGGGTACGCTTCACAGACTCATACCAGTAATCTACATCCCCTCGGAATAAAAAGGTGGCGAATGGAACCTTCTGTTCCTCTATGCATCCCGAGACATCAAATATCTTGGTAATTTGCTTAACCCATGTCTCTGCCTTGATTGAATCTGGCTTTCCCTAAAATTCTGGTGGTCCCAACTCTTTAAACTGCTTGGCAGTGACAATTCGCAAGTTGTTATTATCTCCACCTTTATTTTGCACACGAGTTTCCCTCGTCTAATTTTGCATGAACTGCAAAAAACTTCTAAACGTCTCATTGTTTATCGTCTGATCAGCATTGTTTTCAGGATGAACATTCCCTTCCTGTTGCACGTTCTCCTGGTTGGTGATTAAAGGTGTCTCCACGATCTCATTCACTTCATTGTTAACATTCTCAGCTGCCATTCTCAAATACTGCCATAAAACAAGGGTTAATTAAACAAATTAACATATCACATATTAACCCTATGCTCCGACTAACCAATTAAATACCACATAAGCTTAGGTAGGACATACTAGTAAAGGATTTACTTGTCTCTCCCCTCTTGGTTCTATTCCCCGATCTTCGCCAGAGACCATATCCCTAAGCTCTGATACCAACTGTGACGCCCCCAGAATAGGTCCAGTCAACCTAACCCATTCTGAATCGCCAAATACATGGTACAGAATTTAAATACAATCTTTATATCACACGGTCGTGCAAAATACGACCACACAACTGTGAATGTCAATACAAATATGTAGAAAATGTTAACATTCAAACTAAGTCCTCATTATAATTATTCTCACACTATTTATTAGAAATAGTGAGGACTACTACTGCTCTAACTCGGACCATCACTCTGTCCCCCGACTAGTTCCTGCGACATTCTCATTTCCTGAAGAGGACAATAGATGAAAAGGGTGAGCTCAACTAGCCCAGTAAAGAATATTATGACTAAGATAATGAAGAATAAATTATCGTTAGTCTTCAACAATTCAGATAAAATATTATTGACAACAAGTTTTAGATCAATATTCGCAGCGAAAATAACCATTCATTAGAAGAGTTAAGTAGAGAATGAAGTCTACTATCTTCTATGATTTAAAAGTTCATCATCAATATTTTATCCCTGTAACATCAATCAATATACATCTCGAATCAAATATTCATCTTTGCACTACGGCCAAAGATATTCATTTGTATCACCAGTGGTCATGTTCATCTCAACACCTGTCTATCTTTGCACTACGGCCAAAGATATTCATCAGGTAATCATTCATATTTGCTCTACAAACCAAAGATATTCAGTTATATCATCTTTTAGGACTGAAGATGATGAAAAATATTTTAAAGAACGAATCCAGTGAGATAAAGGACAAAGATTAAGGATTCGTATTTTAGTTTATCCAATTCAAAAATACTTCGTAATAATCAATTGTGGAGCAAAATTCAAGAATAAAGCTCAAAACTTAGATCCAATCAAAGATAGGAACCACAACAAGCAACTTGGACAAATAAAAGAAAATTTATTTTTTTTGTGAATAGTGCCGTATACGTGAATAGTGTTGTATACCTGAATAGTAATCCTGACAGAAAAAGTAAGAATTTCATAATAAAATCCAATACAATATTTTGGTATAATGATATTGAAAAGAATAACATCATTTACGAAAGAAAATAACATCCCTTACCTCAAAAGAATAGTACTTCTGACTGAAATATCGGATATAATACCGAAGGAAATTTGCACTGAATAGTAACACTCAAAGTATCTAAATACTCACAAAAATACGCTCGATATTATAGAGAGAGAAAAAACTTCTGATTCTGGTGTGATTTTCAATTCTAACCTAAGCATCCTATTTATAGGAAAAGCTTAAGATGCCAAAGTAAATTTTTTAATAAAATAATATATTTTAAAAAAAATAAATTCGGCCGCCTGCTGACCCCAAAAGCCATCAGTCACCAGTGGGGCCCACCTCCCATTAAAAAAATATTTATTTTCTGAAACTTTAATAATTTATAATAAATAGCCCTTTTATCAGGAAAATATAATTTCTATGTCCTTTCTATAGGAAATTTAATTCTCTACAACTTTGTAGAAGGAAGTTTTTCGAAATTCCAAACATAAATTATCCGAGATCCATAAACGGATGATTTTCCACACCAAAATACTGATAAAAGCACATCAGCACTAATTCCTTCTTTTATATCCACAAAATAAATATTTTCTTAACATATAAATCAATAATTAATTATTCACAAATAATATTACAGAACTACAATATTGACAACCAGGTCGTTCCCAGGAAAGAGGGGGCCTTCCGATAAGGATTTCTCCTTACTGGCGCACAATTAAATAACCCCTCCTAGACAGAACTTCCTTAGACATTGTCAATAATGCTATCTAATAATATTATTCAAATAATATGAATTATTGAGTTGATAATGTGAAATACTGTGCAGTGACAATTATTGAAGCAATAATACAAAATATCAACGGTAGCAATTATTGAATCAATCATATAAAATAGCAACATAGCAATTATTGATATAAAATATCAAGTAGCAATTATAGAACCAATAAAATATCATGCAATTATTGAATCAATAATATAAAATATTAAACAGTAATTACTGTAACAATTATTAAGTAAGTGACTTCTTACGTAAGAACCAATAATTCGGAATACTGTGTAATATCGTGTGCTACTGTGCACAACGCGTATTACTGTATTTTTATCACCGAGTATTTCAACAGTTTAACCATAACAGTTTTACCGTTATTTATAAAAAGGTTCTTTCTGTCGCTTTCTATATCCGACAGTTATTCCGTTGTGGGGCCCACAAATAGCTGCGCCGTCGTACGAATATTCCCCGACAACAAGAATATTCCACGACCAAACGAATATTCCCCGACAATAATGAATATTTTATAACCACTTGCTCATTTTGAAATATTTGCACATTTCACCCATAACCATTCACATTTATCAAATCAACACCTTACTATTTCGAAATAATATATAAAGAAAATTAAATCTTTATTCATAAAAGTTGGGGACTTATACTATAAATCAAGAAGCATGTAACTTTATCGTGAGTCCTTAACCTGCAAAAATAGTTATTTGCAAGAGTGAGCTAGACAGCTCAGTAATTCTAACAGTTTTCATGTGACGTCCCCAAATCCGGGTTCTCTAACCTCAGATTCAGGGCACACGGTACATCATTAACATAAGCATTATATATACTATTGCGTAATAATAAACATACATTGTTCATTATAATAAAATATTACAGCAATATCCCAAGGTCTAATACCTTAACATAAAAGTACCCTAATTACATAAAGTAACACAAAAGGTTTACATGATCATAGTATTTCATAATACCTAATCATTTATATTAACTATTGTTGGACCTTTCCCTTGCCCTTGTCCTTCTTACTCGAACTCTCGGGCTTAGCTGAAATAATTGTCATGATATAGCAAGTGTAAGCAACTAATTTGCTTAGCAAGTTTAATTATGAAAGAGATATATCATGATTAGAAATGAATTTAACTTTCAAAGTTCAATCAGATAAATGAATAGTGAAAGAACATGAATTAATCTTAATATCTGAATATTCGAATAATTGAATATTAGAGGCTGAGTCGTTTGAAATAACCATGAACATATACTAAGGTTGTCAGTATTTAAATTGGTCCTTTTAATAAGTTTTGGTAGTCAAGGGGATCAGCCTTTCGTATCCGGTGAAATATGCATAATCACTCAGTATACTAGCAATAATTGTTTTCCAATAATGCTTTATTAAAACTGTTCTTTTTCTCAGTCATGAGTCCTTACCATTTTAATTGGTTAGGCACCGCTTTTAAAACATATTTGATTTAACAAATTTAAACATACTTGATCTAGCTGATAAAATTAACATAGATCTATATCATAAACAGTTCATGAATAAAAGAACTTTAATAAATTCACAGTTCAATAATGATAGAATAGGAATTCAATTGCACACAGTGCGAATATCAATAATCAATTTAGATGTAAATAATCAACAATAATTATTCACTAATCATGCTACGAAAGTAATAACTCAAGTTGAGTTAGAGAACTTACCTTGTTTGCGGACTACTGCTATGCAATTCTATTTATTCGCTTAATGAATTTAAATTATTCTCTTTGAAAATACTTATCATGGATCCTTCAATTAGTATCACATATAATTATTCATAACATTATTATTCTTATATATTATCTAACATTAATCACATAATTTAAATATTAGATATCACATAACTCCTTAATAATATTATTGTTCCTTGATAATATTATTATTATATAATCATCTTAACTCTCAAAAAATATTATTAACCTTTTAATAATATTTTATTTATTTCTTAATATTACTAATCATTTAATAATATTTTAGTCTCTCTTTAATATTATTAGTCTTTTTATAATATTTTAAGTATCTAATATTATTAATCTTTTAATAATATTTTAACTTTCTAATATTATTAATCATTTAATAATATTTTAATAATTTAATATTATTAAGCTTATTATCATTTAATATTAATTAAATAATAATTGATTAATATTTATACTTATTTATTATTAATTAAAAAATAAATAATTAATTAACATTTATTTTTATTTATTATTTAATATTAATTAAATAATAAATAATTAATTAACATTTATCTTTATTTATTATTTAATATTAATTAAATAATAATAATAATAATTAATTAACATTTATTCTTATATATTATTTAATATTTAATTAAATAATAATTAATTTATTAACTTTGTATTACCTAACTAACATGTGAGTAAGTAATTATAATTATTTATTACTTATTCTCACTTAAATAATAAATAATTTATTTATTTACTTTAAACATTCTTTAATCATACTTTAATATTAATTAAAGAATAGTTAATAAATTATTTAACCCTATTCATTATTTACTCTTAATTAAATAACAAATAGTTAGCTTAATAACACTAATTTTCATTCATTTATTATTTAATAATAATTAAATAATTAATCATACTTATATAGTATTTAATTAGTTTAATAATCATTTATTAGTATTAATAATTATTAATTATTAAGTTTTAAATAATTTAAATGAGTTTAAACCATTAATTAATTACTTAATAGTTACATAACTGTCCCGAACATTTCTGAATAAAATATCTTAATGTTCTTCACAATTTTAGAAAAAATTTTGTCCAAGAACCACCCCAAGAACCGGGTGGAAAAGTGGTGAACCGGCTGCCGGAAAGTTCTGCCGGTTTGCCGGAAAACTAAACCAGTCAATAATCTTTAATTTTTCTAACTTTTTTGATTTTATTTTCAGTTTTGGGGTCCTTTACTAAAACCTTCATAGAACAAAATCTACAACTCCGATTGATGCCCAATCTGACTCGTTAGATTCGTATCTTCCCGAACTACAGTTTTCAGTTATCAAACATTAAATTTGAAGCCGTTTGGCTCACTGAAAAGTGGCCGGAAGTGGACTGATTTTTCAAGAGTTTCAACCTTTAGAGTGTTTTTGCACAAAATTCATATCTCCCTCATTTTAAAACATTTTTGAGTGATTCCAAAGGGATTTTGTCCTTAACTTATATATCTATCATACTAAGAAAGAAAATCACAAAAACCCTTTGTAGGGTTCAAAATAAAAAACATATATCACACCTTAAAAATCAATACTTATGGAAAAACTCATTTTCATGTGTTTTACTAAACTTTTTAACATAAACTCATATCAACCAACAAGTTAAACCTATTAAACTCTATATATATTATTCTAGCATGCTTCTAACTAATTAGATCTTGAACCCCATAGATCTTAAATAAAAACATATCAAACACACTAGATTAGGGTTTTTTTTCTTACTTTTTGAACATAGATTATTTTGCTTCCTTTTTATCATCTCTCTAACACTTAAATAGGTTAGATTTAAACATGAAATCATAAAAAACATATACATCTAAGGTTATGAACTTTTAGAACATTAACCCTTTATTTCTCTAGAAACAAATCATAACAAAAGGAAGAAATTAGTTTAGGAGTTTCATCTTGTTCTTATAGTAACTTTTCTTGTTTTACCAAAGAAATTTATGAACTTTGGATGCATCAATCTCAAAGCTCCCTCTCCCCTCTTCTTCCTCTTCTACCCGAGCCCTTCTCTCTTTTGTCTCTCTCACTCATTTTGGTTTGATAGCTAACTAGGAGATAAGAATTGAACTTAGTAAAAATGTTTTACTAATTATGAAAATTGTTTAAGTATTTAGTAAATATGAATAGATATAGATTGTATATCTATCAACAATATCCCACACAATTTTATTTCCTTTATCTTCCTTATCAGCTTAGTTAACTTGCAAGAGTAGATAAAAGCAGTGGACGAATGGAAGGTTGACACCTAGCGTAGTTGTTCACCTACTAAAGTTAGGTAATAATTACATTCACCCCCCTTCTTCCTCTCCATACTAATCCAGCCATGTGGCCTTATTATCCATTCTATTTTTATTTTATTTTTTTATTCCTTATTTGCTTTATGAAATGATCAAAATACCCCTCCACAAGTGGGCCTAGATTGGGCTTTTTAATTATCATCTCTTGGGCCTGTAATTATTAATTTGAGCCTACTAATGGGCTTGGGCCTCCCATAACAATTAATTGGGCTACTAAAATACTTGCCCTATACATCTAATACTGGGCCAGTTTAACAGTTTAGTTACTCATAAACCAAATTATCCACAAGTCTCATGCTTAACTAATTAATTGGGCTTATTTAAATTACTTATACCTCTTAATCCATTTAATTTATTATCTCTTAAGCTAATGCTCATCATTATTGCTATTTACATATTCACTTAATCACCTAGTCATCCATAATATATCACAGATTAGTTAATATATTTATTTACCTTGTAGCACAGAAATTCTTGGTTATTACATTTCATACATCACAAAGCATATAAAATCATGCTCAGTTCATGCATTCATAATCATTTAAATGTACTACACTTGTTTCTTCTAAAATAACAAGTATAGAGATTAATTCACAAGCATATCATCAAAGATCAACTTTCAATCTTATATATTTTTCATATATATAAGTCAACATCCTCATAGCATAATACAATTCAACTAATAGTTATCGAATTCATATAACAAATAGGAACTAAAAGACTTGCCTGATTCGTAGTTTATCAACTACGACTAAACTACTTAAAGCTATCTGCGCTTCGTGTATTCTTACACAGTTATATAATCATAGATTCATACCCATCAGTCATACATTTTATACGCTCTTAATATAAGAACAAATATCGTTTCCTAACTTGGTTTCATTTTTACTTCAACTTAGGATAACCATGAGGCTAGCTCATTTTACTTCCATGTTTATCTAAACAATCTTATTTCATATCTTGTAGTCCTTAAGGACAACATATAAATATAACTTAAGACCATGTAGTTAACAAACTGCTCTTGGTAAATCTGCAGAACGGCGCGGCCGCGCTGCATTTAAATTTGGGAGTGGCGCGGCCGCGCTACTCCCTGCCAGAACCATACTTGAGCTTTTCATTGCCCAATTTAATTTCTAGCATAACATGTATTCTAATACATACTATAAACATACATTAAGTAGGTTCTAACGTTTCTTCAAGTTCACATTTCAAACCATTTAGTTTTGAATCACACAGCTCTATGTTGAATTATTTAAATCAACAAGGCTCAACATCTTCTTTTAACAAAGGGTCATTGACATAAGTCTTTAAACTATATATTGATACTAGTAAGCCTTTAATACGCATGCTCACATGTATCTATCTTATTTACATAGCATAGTTCATTACTTGAAAACTTATTCTAAACCATGTTTGAAAGGTCTAATTCATGCTTAGCTAGATGATGAAAATATTCGTCATGTCTAGAGGCATAAGGCGTCCTATTATACATGCTTTAAAAGGTCAGAGTATACTTTTCACAATGTTTGAACCTATCAGTTCTCAAAACTTTCGAGTTTTCTTTCAAAACATTTTTAAACCAAGCTATATCGATCTAGTATATGCAAGGTAACTTTAAAACTACATTTCATGCCCATTGATATGCGTACATAGGGTCCAAGGTCAGAACTTAAAGGACACCAAATTCATCAACTTCCATTTCTCAAAACCTTTAGGTTTTCTTTTAGAAAATCATGTTAAACCAAAAAATACCATTCACTACGTGCATGACAACTTTAGTTCACATGTCAGACCCATTTTTATACTTATTAAAGTTTAACTAGTATGCCTCACATATTAAAAAATAACAAAAATCATTTTTCATTTCTTCAGAACGGCGCGGTCGCGCTGCATTTGTACTAGGGAGTGGCGCGGCCGCGCCACTCCGGTTCCAGACAAGAATGGGCTTCTGCACAGTAGAGCTCAACCAAGTTTCATAATTAATCAGCTAGCATGCTTGCTTACTATCATAATGTATCTATAACATATATATATAGGCTCTACTTAACATGTTATCATCATCTTATTTATCAATTCTTCACTAATTCATGAAATCTCTATGAATTTATCAAATTCAAAACTAAGAATTCAAGGTAATAGTTATACCTCTTGGAGCTCTGAATTACTATGCTAGCTTCTATCTCAGATTTCTATAGCATCACAAACTCTTCTATATAAACTCATCAAGAACTTAGCAAACTAAAATTGTGAAGGGGAGGCTTCTATTTATAGGAAAGCCATTACACAAACTTAGTTTTTGCCCCACAAATTAAACCAAAGGAAAGAAGAGAAGTTCATTGGGCAAGCAAGAGTTGTTGGAAGTGGTTGAGTTTCACTATTTGGGTCACTCCCTCCTTCATCATTGAAATCATATGTATAGCCATTATCACTCCATTGCTAGCCTTTGGTCTACTCACGTGAGAAGAAAGAAGGAGATGGGACTCTCTAATTGGGACAATCCCTCTTAAAAACTCAGCATTTAGTAAAATGTGACTTGCACACTTAGGCTTTTATTCCTTTTGGACACTATAAGTCACACTATGTTCACTGAATAAGACTACATTCATATAATTCATAGGTACATATATACAAACACATATGTACACCCATATAAGTATATCCATACTTTAAATATACACCAACACATATAATCATGTACCTCATGTACATTGGGTAAATATTTTAATTGGACTAGATATAAAATAGTTGGGTATTCTCAACCCATTATTTCCATAAAATTTATTATCTCGAATATACCCATTTATTATAATGATAATTAATATCAATTTTTTTTATTAACTCACCATATATTTCCTTTTAGTACTTTCAATTAAATCTTCTTGATTTAACTTCACTATTTCTGCCATACAAGGCATAATTATGTGAACTTAGTAATTAATAGTCCACAAGCTTAAAATATTATAATCTTACAAAATAATATTATTCTTAACATTACATCTTATAATATGGTCATAATGTAATACCATTACATCATATGTTCTCATAACTTATATACTAGCACATTTAAATACTAACAATAATTAATGGTCTCTATTCATGGCCAATCTATTACCCTCCTATGGACAATACCCAGGGGGCAAAGAGTGGAGTTGGTGGCCAACTCCACCAACTACTACTATTCATGGTCATTTCTCATCATTTCTCCCACATGGCTCTTAGTTTACAAACTTCACCATGGCATAAAATTTTCAGCATTTGGGCATAGAATAGGGGTCATGGAAGGGGGTCTATTGCACCATGTCACATATTTAATTTCCACCTTGTACACAAAGCTAGCATACAAGTTTTTATGCACCCATATGTAATTAAATACCTCCCTTATACATCCATATACATATAAACCTATACATATATGTATACATGTGTCCATCAACTTATATTACACATTATATAATCCATGTACATTCGACAATACCGAATATATTTTAATTGAGTAGTGTCTCCCCACATTACTATAAGCTTTATTATTTCACTTATACTTAATCATTGAAATAATTATTATCAATAATTATTAATTAGTTTAATTTAACATCCTTCATAAATTACACATTAATGTACTACACATAATACTTTGTCACATAGGTCCATTTATGTAATTCGTGTGACTCATTTCACTTTACCATATAGTTTTCTATATTATATAGTTACCTTGAAGTGTCACACTTTATTTCATGTCATATAGATGTAGCTACTATATAACATATAATTACATATCATTGCACATAGCAATTAATTCACATAATAATACTAATTAATTCTTTTAATTATTCATTCATTAAATTATTTAATGAATGCTTATTCCATCACTTTGCCACACTAGGCATATCTCACAAGCTTAAATTAAGCTCATCATTACTCACACCACTTAATCATCTCATAATCTAATTCATTTACACCCTATTACTTACTTATAATATGCTCAATTTACTTAAAACTATTATATCTCAAGGTTCTCATAACCACAATTGTCGTGAACGAAAATATTCAAATTTTATTTATAACATTTACGGTAATATAGTAACTCAAGTTATTTAGTACATTAAAATAACTTAATTTTCTTTTCTAACTTTAACCCTCTTGGAAATACATTACTATTATAAGAATTATGTATTCCACCATAACATGACATAAAACGTTTTTATTATAATTTTGGAAACTAAAGGCATTAATTATAATAAAAGAATTCACTCATTATCTCAAGATATTATTCTTCATATAATATCTATGTCTCATTAAAATAATTTCATGTACACATATTATATAGAAAATAGATAATAAGTTTATTTTCTATTAAGATAAATTATTTCTATCAATTTATTACATATAGCAAATATGTTTTAATATATTTGCCCTCTCACTTAATCATACATATTACCTTATATAAAGCCATATAAGGTAATATTATTATATAAAATAATCTTCTCCCTTTAATAAAATAATTCAATGCTATAATTTATTTTAATATCCTTATACAATATACAATAATTGTTTCTCTTTTCTTTCTATAAATTGTTCCAAAATATTTTTTTTCAATCTTCACATCTTAGCCATATGTCAATTATTAATTAATTTATAATTGTCTGATCAATATTTATCTAAATGTGTATTGATTTCCATCTCTCTTCAGTAACATATATATATATATATATATATATATTATTAACGTCACACGAACATTTGACTTTTTCTTATATATTACCATGCTAAGTAATATGTATATAAAAGCACTACATACTCAACACATATATTAATTCACCACTTTACTTAAGTGATCTTAAATCCTTTACAATATCACCATAGTTAATTAAGGTTTTAAATGTTCAAATTATATTATTCCATAATGTAACTTTCAACTTAATTTAACCAATATTTATTATTGTTAGTTAACTCCCATAATTAACTAATTCATGTTTTGCTATCTCAATCCATCCATGAACAGCTTAATCACTAAATATATCTCATATTACATCATACTAGTCATTAGTATATATATATATATATATATATATTCAAGAAAATGGTGATTATTCATTAAAGATATTTAATGTCATCAACTTAATATGATAAAATAATTCTATAAATTATTTAATATTGATAGATAAATCTTATCCATCTCCTTTACTAATTTACCTCTGCAATTGATAATAAATATATAATAATAATATATTTATTAAGCACAAAATCACATATTGCATAGTTCATAGTACCCTATGCAATATAATACCACAAACCTCATAACGCATATATATTCTTATTTGAACCCATCTCATGCCTTAAGAATTTTATTTATTAAATTCTTATTTTAATAATTTCTGAAAATTCGAGTTCTCACATCCTCTCCCTCTTATAAGGATTCCGTCCTCGAAATCACCGAAACCTTTCCTTCTCGGTGCTATTCCGAATATTTCATATTCTTTTGAATAATTTTATCCATTCTTTTTTCGGAAGTTTTATTATTATAACTTGCTCGATTGCATTTTACCACTTCCTTCTTTCTAAGGAACATTCTACTTACAACATTCATCCTTCAGAAGAATAAGAATCTTCCACGATTTTAAAATAATCGGGAAGTAGTATGAATAACTCTTATTCCAAATTATGCTTGCAGCGCCCCAAAATCCGGGTCCCCAATACCTCGGACATGGTGCGTCACGATACATCATCTTCATACATATTCTATAAACTAATGCGGAATATATAAACATATATTGTTTATTTCACATGATTCTATAACATATCCCAAGGTCTGTTAACCTGAACTGAATACATACCTTAAGTAATTAAAAAGGTTTACAACATCATTTGTATATGATAACTAACTAGTTATAAATGCGTAATAATCTACTCTTTGGAATTTTCCTTTGCCTCTGTCTTTCTTCGAGCCTTCATTTTAATCTGAAATTTGTTATCATGATATAGCAAGGGTGAGCAACGACTTTTCTCAGCAAGTTTAAATACAACAAAGATATATCATGATTGAAAGAAAGAATAAGCTTTCGAATTTTCAACAATATAATAATTGTAAAAGAGCATAAATCAGAGTTTCAATAAATAAATGACTGAATCAATATGTTTAATGTCAACAAGAACCATAAACAACTTTAACTGAACCTTAGGGTAATGAAGGTGATCAGCCTTTCATACCTGATGAACATATGCAACATGCACTAAGTGCGAACCAATAATCAGTATAGATGTGAATAATCAACAATAATTATTCACTACCATGCTTTGAAAATATAAATCAAGTTTGAGTTATAGAAAACTTGCCTGTACCGTCGATTACTGCTACGCAAGCTAATTTAATCTCTTTATTGTAAAGCCCTATCATTTATAAGATTGATATTTCAATTAGTATAACATACTTTATCTCACAATACTATTACTTTATAAGTAAATGATCTAACATTTAACCACATAGTCAGATATTAGCTAACACTTTATCATCATACATATTCACAAGTCTAAACCTAGCACACATCGAGTCTTTAATAGCATTCAATATAGTATACTGAGTGATTTTCCACAAACAACCAACAAATTAGTTTTCGTCTCGTCTACACTGTTTTCACAGTGAGTTAGATCGGTTACTAATTCGTATATACCTTCCCCATATGAAGGAATCGTTTAGCCCAGCTAATATACATCAACCATTAAAGGGTACGATTGCACTGCCTTAGACTTAACACTACTTTTTCGTATAACTTGTGAATTAACATTTAATCTTTCATTTTATAAGTCCTTCTTCATAATCTAGTAAGCCAAATACCGAATCCAGCAACCTAGATTCAAATAACTTGTTGTTTCCCAACATAACAAAACTGACATAACTAATCCAGCAACCTGGATTCAAATTGAATTTCAATTTAGTAAACTATTTTCCAATCCAGCAGACTGGATTCAACTGACCTCTAATCCAGCAAGCCTGGATTCAAACTGACATCCAATCCAGCAAGCCTGGATTCAACTAACATCTAATCCGGCAAGCCTGGATTCAACTTACATCCAATACAACAAGCCTGGATTGACAAAACATACTTATCCAGTAACCTGAATTATCTAAACAGACCAATCCAGTATTCTGAATTATTCAAACAGACCATTCCAGCAACTTGATAGTCAATCCAACAAACCAGATTGCAATCTAGCAAATAGGATTCCAATCCAGCAAATTGGATTCCCCTTTTTTAACCTTATCATTTTATTATTTTTTATCTTTTTGGCCACACATATATACATATATTCCATACACAAAAATAATTTTTCAGGAATTTTTCAATTTTCTTTAGTATTTTAAAAAAAATCCATTTCTAGTTAAAACCTTAAGAAATTTGCTACATTATGCTTAACTCCAGAAATTCCCAACTCTTGACGGGATCTTACACGTATTAACGTGAGCTTCTAGTTTAAATTTCGTGGCCATCGGAGCTATAGAACTCCGGTTATAACAATTTTTATTTAAAAAATGCAAATATTAAAATAGTCATAACTTGCTCAATTTTAGTCGGAATGAGCTCATTTTTGGACACAAGCTACTTTATCTCATATATTTTCATGTCCCAAAAGGCCAGAATTTATTTCAATAATTAAATGGATGAAATTTCCCCTAGCAGTTTTGGACAGATTGCATTTTGGCCATTTTTAGATTTTGCCTACTTTACTAAAAACTGTCTAGACAGAAATTTACAAGGAATCTTTCAGTGATTCCACTTGGATCTGTTAGAAGACTCATAGATATAACTCTAAAAATTGACCACACTCAAAAATTCGAAATAGAATGAGAGATATGATCGTTTGAATTTCATGTTCCGTTTTCTCATAAATATGATTTCTTAACCTTTGTGATTTCTAAGAAAACTTTCTTGATCTCTCATATTAACCAACATAAACCATCGTAAACTATCGTAATACATACTAATATCTCTTATACTCATGGATCTACCATGATTCATGATCTATTACATCAAACCTTCACCTAAATCCAAGCAAAACATAATCAAGGCTAAAAAAATTAGAGTTTTTCTAACTTTTAAAACATAGTTTTCTTTTTCTTGCTTTTGATCTATCTTTTGATTATCAAAAGTGATAGATCTACACATAACACACTTATTAACATGTAAATCTAAGGTTTTGGAGTTTTGAACCATAGATCCAAGTTTTTTATTCAAACAACTAAAAATAACTTTGATAAAAAGGTGTTTATACCTTTGATTTGTGGATATTCTTCCTTGATTTATCAAAGTGTATGATGATTTTGAGTGGAAGAAAGATCAAAGCTTCCTCCTCTCATTCCCTCTCCCCATCGAAATCTCCTCCTCTCTCTTATTTTGTTTATAAGATAGGAAGTGAGAGGAAATAAATGATGAAAGAGAAAGTAAGTAGATTTTTGTTTGTTAACTAATGTATAGATATATTACATATATCTATATATTTCCTCCACACATTTGGTCTTTCTCTCTCCCATTAATTAAGTAGTTGCTTGCAAGGTTGGATAAAATGGTGGCTTGTTTATTAGTATGACACTTGTTGGAGTTGCTCACCTAATAAAGTGCGTAATCATTACTTACATTCCCCCTCCTTTTCCTTCTCCTCTTGGCCGGATATGCTAGCCCATTTTCCTCCAAATTTTGTTTTGTCTTTATTTCTTTATTTAGCTTTATTAAATACCTAACATGTCCCTTGTTAATTGGGCTAAAAATTTGGGCTCCAAATTAATTTTTTTGGGCTTGCTAATAAAATAATTGGGCTATGTAAATTAACATAGTCCACTAATTTTAATTCTATCCTACCCTAATCATTTAATTAGAATTTCCATTCCCTACATTTGTAATTCAATTCTTTACTCAAATATATGTAATTTCTTAACCCAATTATACTTGTTTTAATTAGGTTATAAAATTAATTAATTGAGATATATAAAATAAATCTCTTAAGTTAGTATACATTTTAAATACTAAAATTCTTCCATCTTATAACCCTTAGGTTATTTAATTCACATACCTAATATATATATTAGGTTACATTAGTTTCTTTTATTTGCTTATTATATAATAAACAAATATAAGCAATCAAATATAATACATACCCATACCAAATAATTTAATACATTGAAAAATATCCCACAAATCTCATACTATATTTATTCTTATCATTCCTCTTGCTAAAATATATATATATATATATATATATATATATAAATGTACCTATACATATACACATTTTAAGAGTTCAAATCAAACCATATAGGTTCTTTAAATTTTTTTAACTAAATCCTCAAATTCTCATCTAGGCTTTATTCTTTAACCTTTATTTTAATCATTTAAAATCTTATAAATTTTTGGGTTGTCACAATGTTGAGGGGTCACAAGACCGTGAACTCTTCTTTAGGTTTACTAATTCTTTAAGAAAATCCTTCACACTGCAAACCAGAGTGTTTATCAATCACAAAGACTGAAAACACCCTTCATGCGCACACTAGGTGGCCATCCTATTGTACCACTACGTTGAGCCACAACGTAGTGTTTTGTAACAACTATATGCGTTACGTTCGAAACTATTGTCTCTGAAAACATGTCCCCTTTATAGAGTTGTTCACCTCAGCTTTTCAACATCTAAATTCGCACCAAAGCAATCTGGTTTGGCATAAATACACAAGAATGCTTGAATTTCATAATTATTCTTTAACAGTCGTCTAGCCGAATCAAATAGCTTAGACTTTCATCTACAATTCAGACATTAATCGAAATTAATCTACTTAATTAACCTTTTTAATAGTTTAAACGAAAACCAAAAATCCTTTTATGGCATCATGATACCGTACCACCTCAGTCGTACGTTGAAGATTTCGTCATTTTATGACTTTGTCGTACTACATCATACCTTAATAGACAGACGATCTTACGATCGCTCCGGACACTAGGTAATCGTATTGATGACTCCATCATTTACCATCCTACACCATATCAAATGATGCATATGATCAAAAATACATTTTGAAATATTTTCAAATCATTTTTGTCGTAGCCGAAACAAATAGCATAGACATACGAATAACGGTATCGTTTTTAAAACTCATTGGTTCAGTCATCTGACCTAATATTTTCTCAAGAAAATAGAAGTGCAAATATTAGCACGAAGTCAATAAATTTTGAAAATCTAGCATAGCTAGAAGATTTAGAAAAATTCAAATTTCTCCATCAACTTCAATTTCTTACTCCATCAATGCTCACTATACCAAAACTCTAAATTCTTGATATATAATATATCTATTCTCAGTATAGTTCATCGAACTCACCACACCATGGAAGCTCAAAAACTTACCACAATAATAAGATTTTAGGAACTTGTCCTAGCAATATGTAGTCCAAGAACCAATCAGGGACTGTACATACGCTTAGGGGCTCTAAAAATACATATGATTATAAATCACAAACTTATCATAGGCATGAGTCTTAAGAACTCGAAACCTAATCTTAATATCATCTAATTTAATCTTACAAATTTCTATCTATCAAAATAAACATGAGAAAAGAATCACCTTTTCACCATATGTATAAGGATAGCGCGACACTAGCATTCTAACGATTATCAATGTGATGTACTCAGCGCAAGCACAGAATCTCCGCCCACATAAAGGTTTATACAACTAAGCCATCACATGAGTCCTCAATAGAAATCCAACACTTAACTCTATCTTACTCTTAACTTGCTCTTGCTCATTACGAATTTTCTATATTTCATTGTATACAACTCTTCATGAGTTCATTTCGTACCATTTCATAGTACCTTCTCTCATAGCATCAAGCTATAATTACTTAGCCATTACAGACCAACTATTATTTCATAGTTCAAATTGATCACGTCGTGATCATCGAATTACCTTAGAGTTCTTTCCCTATTATCAACTAAACTCCATTCGAGTTCGTTCTTATTATCTTTGTCATATTCATCTTATAGACATCATCTTAACATTTTTATTATCGAAGTTAGGTAACTCCAAATTCTCATTCTCTAGATACTTCAAGATTCTTCTTTGAATCTTCACGTATATATTTTAATCTTTATCTTTCCCTCTCTCAGGTTATAGTCTAAGGTACTCTTACCTAAGATTTATAATCTACAGCTCTGATACCAACCTGTGACACCCCAAATCCGGGTCCCTTCGAACCTCGGATCCGATCCGCCACGATACTATTATCGTCAAATATTTATATCTTTTATTCATAACTTAAAGAATATAACTTCGCTTATTATAATTTAGAATATAAATTCTTCCATTTCCAAGATCTGTATAATGACCCCGAACTTTTATAAGTTCCAAACTTGGTCCTTTACCATTCCTGTCTTTACATCAAATTCGATATTATAAAAATACGGAATAATTTAAACTTTTCTACATCCTTTGAACAAAATCTTTTATTGATTTTCATGACTTTGAATCAATTACATATCCTTGAATCAACTTATGTTATGATTCACTCTATTCGAATTACGGTATAAACCTTTACATCTCGATTCGATATCCTCTATATATCGATAGTACAATTTTACAACTCAACATGTATTAAACATTGTAAACTACTATCATGTACATCTCCTAGAACCTAAACATGGTTCAAGCAATAACTTCAACTAAATAGTAATCTTCTTTGTGATATTATTGAACTCTATCAATCAAAAAGCATGCAACTTTACTGTGAGTCCTTAACCTGCAAAAATGGTTATTTGCAAGAGTGAGCTCGATAGCTCAACAATTTTAATATTTGGCATACATCACATAGCATATAACATCATGCTCAGTTCATGCATTCATAATCATTTAAATTTACTACGCATGTTTCTTCTAACATAACAAGTATAGAGATTAACTTCACAAGCATATCATCAAAGATCAACTTTCAATCTCATATATTTTTCATATATATAAGTCAACATCCTCATAGCATAATACAATTCAACTAACAGTTATCGAATTCATATAACAAATAAGAACTGAAAGACTTGCCTGATTCGTAGATTATCAACTACGACTTAACTGCATAAAGCTATATGCGCTTCGTGTATTCCTACACAGTTATATAATCATGGACTCATACCCATCAGTCATACATTTTATGCACTCTTAATATAAGGACAAATATCGTTTCCTAACTTGATTTCATTTTTACTTCAACTTAGGATAACCATGAGGCTATCTCATTCTACTTCCATGTTTATCTAAACAATCTTGTTTCATATCTTGTAGTTCTTAAGGACAACATATAAACATAACTTAAGACCATGCAGTTAATAAACTGCTCTTGGCAACTCTGCAGAATGGCGCTGCCGCACTGCATTTAAGCTTGGGAGTGGCGCGGCCGCACTACTCCCAGCCAGAACCATACTTGAGCTTTTCATTGCCCAAATTAGAATAACATGTATTCTGATACATACTATAAACATACATTAAGTAGGTTCTGACATTTCTTTAAGTTCACATTTCAAACCATTTAGTTTTGAATCACATAGCTCTATGTTGAATTATTTAAATCAACAAGGCTCAACATCTTCTTTTAATAAAGGGTCATTGACATAAGTCTTTAAACCATATATTGCAACTAATAAGCCTTTAATACGCATGCTCACATGTATCTATCTTATTTACATAGCATAGTTCATTACTTGAAAACTTATTTTAAACCATGTTTGAAATGTCTAATTCATGCTTAGCTAGATGATGAACATATTCGTCATGTCTAGAGGCATAAGGCGTCCTATTATACATGCTTTAAAAGGTTAGAGTATACTTTACACAATGTTTGAAACTATTAGTTCTCAAAACTTCCTAGTTTTCTTTTAAAATATTTTTACACCAAGCTATATCGATCTACTATATGCAAGGTAACTTTAAAACTACATTTCGTGCACGTTGATATGCGTACATAGGGTCCAAGGTCAGAACTTAAAAGACACCAAATTCATCAACTTCCATTTCTCAAAACCTTTAGGTTTTCTTTTAGAAAATCATGTTAAACCAAATAATACGATTCACTACATGCATGACAACTTTAGTTCACATGTCAGACCCCTTTTTATACTTATTGAAGTCTAACTAGCATGCCTCACATATTAGAAAACAACAAAAATCATTTTCCATTTTTGCAAAACGGCGCGGCCGCGCTGCATTTGTACTAGGGAGTGGCGCTGCCGCGCCACTTTGGTTCCAGACCAGAATGGGCTTCTGCACAGTAGAGCTCAACTAAGTTTCATAATTAATCAGCTAGCATGCTTGCTTACTATCACAATGTATCTATAACATATATCTAGGCTCTATTTAACATGTTATCATCATCTTACTTATCAATTCTTCACTAATTCATTTAATCTCTAAATATTTATCAAATTCAAGACTAAGAATTCAAGGTAATAGTTATACCTCTTGGAACTTTGAATTACTATGCTAGCTTCTATCTCAGATTTCTATAGCGTCACAAACTCTTCTATATAAACTCATCAAGAACTTAGCAAACTAGAATTGTGAAGGGGAGGCTTCTATTTATAGGAAAGCCATTACACAAACTTGGTTTTTGCCCCCACAAATTAAACCAAAGGAAAGAAGAGCAGTTCATTGGGCAGGCAAAAGTTGTTGGAAGTGGTTGAGTTTCACTATTTGGGCCACTCCCTCCTTAATCATTGAAATCATATGTATAGCCATTATCACTCCATTGCTAGCCTTTGGTCTACTTACGTGAGAAGAAAGAAGGAGATGGGACTCTCTAATTGGGACAATCTCTCTTAAAAACTCAGCATTTAGTTAAATGTGACTTGCACACTTAGGCTTTTATTCCTTTTGGGCACTATAAGTCACACTATGTTCACTTAATAATGCTACATTAATATAAGTCATAGGTACATATATACAAACACATGTACACCCACATAAGTATATCCATACTTTAAATATACACCAACACATATAATCATGTACTTCATGTACATTGGGTAAATATTTTAATTGGACTAGATATAAAATAGTTGGGTATTCTCAACCCATAATTTCCATAAAATTTATTATCTCGAATATACCCATTTATTATAATAATAATTAATATCAATTTTCTTATTCACTCACCATTTATTTTCTTTTAATACTTTCAATTAAATCTCCTTGATTTAACTTCAGTATTTATGCCATACAAGGCATAATTATGTGAACTTAGTAATTAATAGTCCACAAGCTTATAATATTATAATCTTACAAAATAATATTATTCTTAACATTACATCTTATAATATGGTCATAATGTAATACCATTACATCATATGTTCTTATAACTTATATATTATCACATTCATATACTAACACTAATTAATGGTCTTTATTCATGGCTAATCTATTACCCTCCTATGGACAATACCCAAGGGGCAAAGAGTGGAGTTGGTGGCTAACTCCACCAACTACTACTATTCATGGTCCTTCCTCATTATTTCACCCACATGGCTCTTAGTTTACAAACTTCACCATGGCACAAAATTTTCAGCATTTGGGCATAGAATAGGGGTCATGGAAGGCGGTCTATTGCACCATGTCACATATTTAATTCTCACCTTGTACACAAAGCTAGTATACAAGTTTTTATACACCCATATGTAATTAAATACATCCTTTATACATCCATATACATATATACCTATACATATAAGTATACATGTGTCCATCAACTTATATTACACAATATATAATCCATGTACATTCGACAATACCGACTATATTTTAATTGAGTAGTGTCACCCCACATTACTATAAGCTTTATTATTTCACTTATACTTAATCATTGAAATAATTATTATCAATAATTATTAATTTAGTTTAATTTAATATCCTTCATAAAGTATACATTAATGTACTACACATAACACATTGTCACATAGGTCCATTTATGTAATTCGTGTGACTCATTTCACTTTACCATATAGTTTCCTATATTATATAGTTACCTTGAAGTATCACACTTCATTTCATGTCATATAGATGTAGCTACTATATAACATATAATTACATATCATTGCACATAGCAATTAATTCATATAATAATACTAATTAATTCCTTTAATTATTCATTCATTAAATTATTTAATGAATGCTTATTCCATCACTTTGCCACACTAGACATATCTCACAAGCGTAAATTATGCTCATCATTACTCACATCACTTAATCATCTCATAATCTTATTCATTTCAACCCCATTACTTACTTATAATATGCTCAATTTACTTAAAACTATTATATGTCAAGGTTCTCATAACCACAATTGTCGTGAACGAAAATATTCAAATATTATTTATAACATTTACGGTAATATAGTAACTCAAGTTATTTAGTACATTAAAATAACTTAGTTTTCTTTTATAACTTTAACCCTCTTGGAAATACATTACTATTATAAGAATTATGTATTCCACCATAACATGACATAAAACGTTTTTATTATAATTTTGGAAACTAAAGGCGTTAATTATAATAAAAGAATTCACTCATTATCTCAAGATATTATTCTTAATATAATATCTATATCTCATTAAAATAATTACATGTACGGCACATGTACACATATTATATAAAAAATAGATAATAAGTTTATTTTTTCTATTAAGATAAATTATTTCTATCAATTTATTACATATAGCAAATATGTTTTAATATATTTGCCCTCTCACTTAATCATACATATTACCTTATATAAAGCCATATAAGGTAATATCATTATATAAAATAATCTTCACCCTTTATTAAAATAATTCAATGCTAGAATTTATTTTAATATCCTTATACAATATACAATAATTATTTCTCTTTCCTTTCTATAAATTATTCCAAAATGATTTCTTTAATCTTCACATCTTAGCCATATGTAAATTGTTAATTAATTTATAATTTTCTAATCAATATTTATCTAAATGTGTATTGATTCCCATCTCTCTTCAATAACGTATATATATATATATATATATATATATATATATATATATATATTTTATTAACGTCACACGAACATTAGACTTTTTCTTACATATTACCATGCTAAGTAATATGTATATAAAAGCACTACATACTGAACACATATATTAATTCACCACTTTACTTAAGTGATCTTAAACCCTTTACTATATCACCGTAGTTAATTAAGGTTTTAAATGTTCATGTTATATTATTCCATAATATACCTTTCAACTTAATTTAACCAATATTTATTCTTGTTAGTTAACTCCCATAATTAACTAATTCATGTTTTGCTATCTCAATCCATCCATTGACAGCTTAAGCACTAATTATATCCCATATTACATTATACTAGTCATTAGTGTATATATATATATATATTCAAAAAAATGGTGATTATTCATTAAAGATATTTAATGTCACCAACTTACTATGATAAAATAATTATATAAATTATTTAATATTGATAGATAAATCTTATCCATCTCCTTTACAAATTTACCTCTGCAATTGATAACAAATATATAATAATAACATATTTATTAAGCACAAAATCACATATTGCATAGTTCATAGTACCCTATGCAATATAATACCACAAACCTCATAACGCATATATATTCTTATTTGAACCCATCTCATGCCTTAAGAATTTTTTTTATTAAATTCTTATTTTAATAATTTTTAAAAAATTCGAGTTCTCACATTATTGTTTCTAAGTTGCTGAGTATTATGAAATGTCCCATATTGAGTGACCCTTCTCCTTCTTCACGTGTATAGGCCATTGGCCTAAGCTTAGCCTTACTCTTCATTGTCAAATTCTCAGCAATGTAGCAAATGATGAGTGGGGAGTGGCCTTAATAGTCTAACTATTTCACCAACTCCTCATTGCCCAACATCTTCTTCCTTCTTCCATTGATTTCAAACATTGTGCAATAGCTTTGTATGGGTAATGAATTTTCTATAAATTAAGCTCTATTCTTCTCATTTCATTTTGCTAAGTTTTCTGATAATTGATATAGAGTGTGAGCATATTGTATTGAGTGAACAATCTAAAATTAGAGCAAGTCCTGTCCAATTCAAGCTTCAAGAGGTATAATACTTAAATACATTTTGAAATTCAAGCAATTGTAATTCATAGGAAATTTCATAAATTGGTTAAGAATTGATATGTGAGATGATGTTAGCATGTTAGCTAAGTTTATATACATGTTATATATGCAATTTGGTTGAATTCAAGTATGTTTCATGAAGGATTTCGAAATGGGTTTGGAAGCTCTGCAATAGCAGAAACCTTCCTGGCCGGAACCGGAGTGACGCGACCGCGTCACTCCCTAGTACAAACACGGTGCGACCGCACCGATATGCAGAATCAAAATTCAACTTTTGTGTTTTCTGAAATGTTGAGCATGCTAGTGTAACTTACTTATACCTATTTATGTCCCCGAAGTACTGACATGGGTTGCCTTGCATGTTATCACCTACCCTAGCTTGGTTTAATGACCTTATAAAGGAAACTTAACGTTAGAGAATGAAAGTTAACAAATGAAGTATACTTTGAATTCTGAACTTGTGAGCATGCTATTATGGCTTAGTTATGTGTATACATGAGTATGATATATAGTATGTGAAGTTTCTTTGCATGATTAGTTGGTTTAACATGAGGTTGCAAAGAAAACTTAAGAGTTTGAAAACTAACAATGCTAATAACTACCTTACATGTATTCTAAAAATTATGACTATCATGATAAGATATCGTATACATATAGACATAATTGACATGTATGCCTAACTAGCCATGGACTTTGCAAAGTAGTCAAGTATAGTTTCATATTAGTCTAAAGAAGTAAAGCCATGCTAATTTGAAATACTTGAGTAGAATGACTTGCGCATGTATTGTCCTCATTGCCTAAGTATAAAGGCCAAACGTGAGAAACTTTTGAATTGAACTCGTTAAGCCTTGTTAAATGAGAATTGATATAAAACTATGATGGAGGTAAAACAGAAATCGAACCTAATCATAAAATCTCATAACATGTGTGTTTTTCATGTATCACTATCTAAGTACGTTATTGGATTGGATTCTGAGGAGCAAGCCTTCTCTGGTTTGAACTGGGAGCAGCGCGGCCGCGACACTCCCTAGTTCAAACACAGCGAGGCCTCGCAACCCTGCAGAATGGACTGATCATGTTAATTGAAATCTAAAATTTCTCGCATGCTTGTATTGCAATGCATGATTATTAGTGGTGTGCTCAAGTGATAATGAACATGTTGACAATAAAAACCATAGAATGGATAAGTGTTTATAAACTTTCAAACGCTAAGTCAAACGATGATTACGAACTATGTTATTTGATTTCATAGTATCATATAAACTGATTTTGTGCTATGTGTATGTAAAGACATACGTATAAGATTGTACGACTAAGTTAGAATCGTATGTATGTGTTTAACTTCCATATAAAGTAGATGTATTCAATGTACGTAACTAATAAATATCCTTATATACGTAACTAAGTTACAATAGGATTACAAAGTATCGATAAGCTAAAGGTTGATAAACTATGCATAAGGCAAGTATTCGAACCTTACTCCTTATTGAGCAAGTACTCGAACCTTATTCTTTATTGAGCACTACTTAAGCTTGTACTATTATTGATCGTACAAGTAAACAATTGATAGTATGATTCTTGTCTTATGAAATAATGCTTCATAGCTTAAGGTAAAGTCTGTTTATATTCTTCGAACTATGACTTCGAGTATTGAACTTATAAATTATTCTTATATACATTGAAAGAGCGGTTTATGTCATTTGATTCAGCTAGACCTCTATCATGAATTTGAAAGCTATCCAAAACAATTGACTTGGTGCGAACTCTTATAATTCTACTGAGATGAACAACCCTCATGGAAGGGGAAATTATATACAATTGTCGGTAAACCGATGTGCGCACATGCGTACGATTAAATGTTATACATGATGTAGGGTACCTTAGGCTGATCGCCTATTGTACTTGATTTTATTGGATTATCAGAATATCACTGTTAATTCTAGTAAGAGTTCATAGTCCTTAGTGACTGCTCAGTGTTCATTATTCTTGAACCTTGAAATGATTAAAACTTTGAATCTTGTTGATATCTTTCTGTCTATAGCGACTATTATTGAAAACTATTAATACTTCTTGTTATTCTTGAACTATCATTTACTGTTGTACCCTTGGGATTTGAAATCTATATTATTCACCCTTATTGCTGTACTACTTACTGAGCAAACTTGTTGCTCATTCTTGCTTCCCTAAAATATTTCAGTTAAGGTAGAGTAGGGCGGACCCTCGGGCACCGATAAGGGCAAAGGTAAGGCTATGGCGTAGCTTTGTATTCATCTAGATCTGTTATGATAATTGTAATAAGACCTAATTCATATTATGTACTAGTTAAGTTTAAGTTATGTATTAGTTATGACTAAGCTATGTTTAAGATGATGGAGTTATGTTTAAGTTACTAGACCGTGGGACCCAAATAATTATATTAAATAAATGTAAATTATTCTATCATTCCGTTGCGTGAGATGTTATTATGTTATTGAAATTTAGAAAGTGACGAACCAAATTCAAGACACGAGCAGTCTGAATTTGGGGGCGTCACATGTTGGTATCAAAGCCTTAGTTATAAACCTTAGGAGCGAGAGTCCTTAGATTATAACTTTGAAGAACTTAGAAGATAGAAGGAGATGAAACTCATGTAGAGTTTTCCTAGAGAGACTTAGTGTGTTATGAAATATAATTTCATTTTATACAATGAACTTATGTTTTATTTAACATTTTAATGGAGTTTGTTATTTATTTTCTTGTGTTTGTGGTTGTAGGATGACAGACATGGGAGGATCTTGTAGAGTGGCAGAGGAGGAGCCCCGAGATATACATGTCTTATATGAGGCACCTTTAGTAGTCGAGCCTCTACAGGAAGTTACACCGTCCGAGTTTGATGACGAGGATGAGATAGAGGTGGAGTCTAATCCAGAGGAGGAGTCTATAGAGGATGAGCTCGTGGAGGACTCGGATGAGGCTACGATCGAGGAGCGGATGTTGGGAGAGTACGAGGAGCGGATCTTAAAGTTAGACTGTAGAGTTCAGGAGCTAGAGGCTGAGGCTCAAGAGAGGGAGGCTGAGTTCCAGAAACTGAGGGACGAGGACTACCAGAGGAAGTTAGCTATGTAGGATATGGAGGTGGAGATTGCTTACCAGTAAGGACGTAGGGATCTAGATGGGAACTCTTTTCCATCGCTCAGTATCTAGGAATGTGAACCTGGCAGGAAAGCTGGAAGAGGTTGAGCAGAGAGAGTTGAGCAAAAAGGCGGAGAAGGAGGCTCTCCATACTCAGCTCGAGTTGAAAGTGATGGAGAGAATCCACTTCGAGGAGAAGTGGGAAGAAGCTAATGACAGGGCAGAGGATTTAGAGGATGAGGTGAGATGTAAGAAGAGAAAGATGAACAAGATGGGTTATGTTTTTCGCTCGGCCATAGAGAGTGTGATTGATGGTGTGTATCACTACCTGGAGAAGCAGGGACAGACCAGACACACTATGAGCAGGGAATTGATGGCGTACATATCACAGATAGAGTACAAGAGAGACGTGGAGCGCAAAATGTTGGGATGAGACTCATTAGTCTAGTAGTAGTAGTAGTAGTAGTAGTAGTTCCTTTTATGTGATGTATATATTATGATGAAATCCTAATCTTTTGTGTAAGAAATGGAATAAATATGTAAACCCTGAGTAGGCTTATGTTAGAGGGGTAGTATGATAGTGTTCCCCATCTTTTGTGATATTAGGGGATATATGTTGACATTTATAGAAGTATGCTAGGGATGATCATATTAATGTAATGATTTGGCATATGAATATAAATGATCTTATTTCAGAAACGTGTTATAAAATTTTATTCCTTCTACATTTGAGAAATGTTTAAGTAATATAATTAGATAATAAGAATGAAATTTTGTGATGCAGGTAATGCCACCTAGACGTAGACTAGCTACACCTGAATACTCGGTTAATAATGAGACAGAACAAGTAGACCCGATCCAAAAATTAGTTGACTTGTTAGGAGAAGCCCTTCGGGGAAGGAACAATGAACCCGTTCACCCCAATCCCCAAGCGATGCCAGTTACGAAATTCAAGGACTTTAGGAGCGTAGGACCTCCAGAGTTTGAAGGTACTACCGATCCTATCATAGCACAAACATGGATCCCGAAAATAGAGAAGGCCTTCACCATCGCTCGTGTGGGTGAAGATCAGAAGACGGTGTTTGCTACCTACATGTTGAGGGGCGAAGCAAACTACTGGTGGGAGGCAAATTAACAGAGAACGGGAGAAGGGACTGTAACATGGGATAGATTTAAGACTCTGTTCTTCGAGAAGTATTTCCCGAAGAGCATGAAGAATAGAATGGAGGTAAAATTCCTAGAACTTAAGCAAGGAGATATGACGGTGGCGCAATACGCGGCTAGGTTCAACGAGCTAGCCCGGTTTGCAGAACACCAGGTAGAGGATGAAGAAAGGAAGGCCAGACGTTTTGAGCAAGGACTGAAACCTTGGTTGTTCAACAAGGTGTCAGTTCTCCAGATTGATTCTTTTGCCATGCTGTTGGAAAAGGCTATTATTGCAGAGGGAGGTAGTGAAGCCCTAAGTCAGTATAATAAAGAGAAGAAGGGTAAGAACACTGTAGGAGAAAGCCTTAAAGGAAGCAGCAGCGAGGGAAGTAATCTAGGAAAGAGAAAGTGGGATAACAATAACAACAAGAACAACAATCAAACTGGAAGTTTTCATGGTGGGTTTAAGAAGAGGGCTAAGGGATGTCCGAAGTGTGGAAAGAATCACCAGGGTGAGTGCTGGAAGGGGCGCAGTACCTGTTATAACTGTGGCCAAGAGGGACACATTTTGCCCAACTGCCCAAAGCCAAGGAAGATCAAGGGTTGTTTCGCTTGTGGCTCAACCGAGCATCAGATCAAGGATTGCCCAAAGAAGCGGAACAACGGAGGAAGTGGCCAATAAGGGGGAGGCAGCAAGCTAATGTTCGACGAACCAACGCAATCCAACCGCCAAGCCGCCAGAACCTTTAACATAATAATCCAAGATGTAGTTGCTGCGAAGGACGTGGTGTCATGTATTATCCCAATCAATAATATAAATGCTTATGTATTATTCGATTCGGGTGCTACCTGTTCATTTGTGTCTGAAGAATTTGCTAGTCGGTTAAACTTACCCCCAGAACCTTTAACATAATAATCCAAGATGTAGTTGCTGCGAAGGACGTGGTGTCATGTATTATCCCAATCAATAATATAAATGCTTATGTATTATTCGATTCGGGTGCTACCTGTTCATTTGTGTCTGAAGAATTTGCTAGTCGGTTAAACTTACCCCCAGAACGATTAGGAAATCCTTTGAACATAGAAGTCGCACAAATATTAGAGATCATGAACTAAGCGTAGACTTAATCCCGATTAGATTGGGAGAATTTGGCGCATATTGGGAATGGATTGGTTGTATAACCATGCTGCGTGTTGGTCCAATTAGATGACACAATTAACGCGCAAGTATACGCGGCCAACGAGTAATAAAGAGTGAGTAAAGATATCGTTCCCATGAGGAATTAATAGATAAAGGGTTGCCAAAACACTAGCACATAATCATCTCAGTCTTATTTAAACGGATGGGAAAGAGAATGAATTAAAACTAAGTTAAACTAGGCAAGCAATTAAACTTAAACTAATTAATTCTAGAGTTAAAATCAGATAATGAAGATAAGAGATTCCAATTTCTTCTAATGATTCGTCTAAGTCGACAAACTTCTAATTAGGTCAAATTAATCATTACAGTTGTTAGCCGAGAACACGAAGGTAAGAGAAGGCCATCTTTCGATGCACCCAATCCATATCACGTGCAATCCACAGATTATAGAACGCACATGAACACCCACATTATCTAAACCACTATATGTCTATGTGATTTACAAATAATTAGGGTTTAAGGTCAAGTTCTCTATTGACTACGAGCGGCGCTTCGGTATATGTCTATCCTAAGCACAAGTCATACGTCCAACGTCATGTAAACTGTACAATCGCCCGCCACTACGATTAGATCTAAACCCACACTTCGTCTTTCAATCCCATGTGGGTTATCATAGCAATTGGTCATGATTCAATTAAGCTTTCAATCCCATGTGGGTTATCATAGCAATTGGTCATGACTCAATTAAGCATTGAAAGCATAAATCGCAGTAGACAATCACGTAGCAATCAATAAGAACCAACCATGGAAGGAAATCAATATAGACTACTCATTAGGTTCCATTGAAACCTCAAAATATAAATTAAGTCATAGACAACTCAAGTATATTATCCACAAGATTGATAAACATCATCCGAATATACAATGATAACAAGGAGAGATTAAGGATAGAAATTACAAATCTTTCTCCGAGCTTGGATCCTTTGATGTCAAAACACTTGCTTCAATCTCCAAAAACAAACAAAACCCTAGAATCTAACTAACTAACAACTAAACTAGCACTAATCTACTCTCTAATCAAGACTAAACAAGATGCAAAGGAAGAAAAGAGAGGAACTAGGGCTTAGGGCCAATATATGATGCCCTTTCTTGCCACAAACGAGCCCCCTTATATCCCAATCAAAAGCCAAGTCCCGTTCAATTGAAAAGTCAAGTCTGGCACAGCTGGAAACTGGCACGGCCGAGCCCAAAATGGCCATAACTTTTGATCCGGGAGGAGTTAAGAGGCATGCCACCTGTCAAATCGAAGCTATCGAACAGCTCTACAACTTTCATTCTTTGAGCATTGAGAAATAATGGATGGATGAAGGCTGAAATTGAGCTCCAAGTGACAGCTGTGCATGAAAACTCAAAACCGTGAGGTTTGACGTCCGTTGGTATATGGGGCATAACTCTCGCCTCCGAACTCCGATTTGGATGATTCAAGATGTTCCGGAAAGCTTATAAGATGCTCTACAATATGAACTAAGTTCCAATCCAAGAACATGAAATTAACATGATTCACCCAAACGATGTCCGGATTGCACTTCCTTCCCATTTTTGCTTCAAAGGCCATTCTTGCTCCTTTTGGCCTCTAGACTCGTAGCATCACCTTCATTGCTTCCTCACCCATGCTATCTTTATGCTTTAAGCCCATTTCAGTGCTTTGTCCCATTTAAGCGTTCTTTTTCCCTTTTAAGCTCAATTTGCACCTTGAGAGTTTCTAAACCTGAAAATCACAAAACAAAGCAAAAACACATAAAAGGCACAATGATATTTGAGTTTAAGCAACAGAATGAGTTGGTTACTATTCGAATAAGTGGTCATAAAATCCACTTATCACTGCGATAATTGATTGTCAAAGTAAAAGTGTGAACCTTCAGACTCCGAATCGGTCTAAGGTAGTGTTTTATGGTAGCTAATCGCTTAAGCAATCATGTTGTCTTACGATGATGCAGGCCAAGAAATTGTTAAGAAAAGGATGTGTAGGTTACTTAGCTTACATTGTAGATACTCAGAGTAAGGGAGTAGAGATTAAGGATATATCCATAGTGAGAGAATTCCAAGACGTATTTTTGAACGATCTGCCTGGGCTTCCGCCAGACAGAGAAGTCGAATTCGTAATAGACTTAGCACCGGGAACTGCACCAATTTTGAAAGCTCCATATCGTATGGCGCCAGTAGAAATGAAGGAATTGATGATACAATTACAAGAGTTACTAGATAAGGGTTACGTACGACCGAGTGTGTCTCATTAGGGAGTACCGGTATTGTTTGTTAAGAAGAAGGACAGATCGATGAGGCTTTGTATTGATTATTGAGAATTGAACAAAGTAACGATCAAGAATAGATATCCGTTACCGAGGATAGACGACCTTTTTGACCAATTGAAGGGAGCGGAGTGTTTCTCAAAGATAGACCTACGAATAGGTTATCACCAGTTAAAAGTACGGGAGGGGGACATACCAAAGACGGCGTTTCGAACCCGCTATGGGCACTACGAGTTTTTGGTAATGTCATTCGGATTGACTAACGCTCCGGAAGCATTTATGAACTTGATGAATCGAGTTTTCATGCCATACTTGGATAAGTTCATAATAGTTTTCATCGACGACAACTTGATCTACTCAAAGACGAAGGAAGAGCACGCCGAACATCTGAAGATGGTTTTGGAAGTGCTAAGGAAAGAGAAGATGTATGCGAAATTTTCTAAATGTGAATTTTAGATGGAGAAGTTTCAATTCTTAGGACATATGGTAGGCAAGGATGGAATTTCAGTAGACCCTGTAAAAGTAGAGGCAGTGAGTAATTGGGAGCAGCCGAAGACACCAACAGAGATAAGAAGTTTCTTAGGGTTAGCTGGGTACTATCGAAGATTCATCCAAGATTTTTCTGAGATAGCAACCCCATTGACCAATCTAACGAGGAAGACGGTAAAGTTCGTATGGACGGAAAAATGAGAGGAAAGTTTTCAGGAGTTGAAGAAGAGATTAAGTAAGGCACCTGTATTATCATTACCAGACGATGCGGGAGGTTTTATGGTGTATAGTGATGCATCGCACAAGGGACTTGGCTGTGTGATAATGAAACATGGCAAGGTCATTATGTATGCATCACGACAGTTGAAGGATTACGAAAAACGATACCCTACTTACGACTTAGAGTTAGCGGTAGTAGTTTTTGCGTTAAAGATTTGAAGGCATTATCTGTACGGAGAGAAATGTGAGATATACACGGACCACAAAAGTCTGAAATATATCTTCACACAGAAGGAGTTGAATATGCGTCAGAGAAGGTAGTTAGAATTGATTAAGGATTATGACTATGAAATTCTTTATCACCCAGGAAAGGCAAACGTAGTCGTCGACGCACTAAGCAGAAAAGGAAGGGAGAAATTGTTTCGATTGACGACTCAGGAGGAGTTAATAAGAGATATGGAGAAATTAGAAATAGAGGTAAAGGGACCGGGAAGGTCTGAAGAGAAAGTATTTGCAATGGAAGCTCGTCCAACATTATTGGATAGAGTAAAGGAATCACAAGAGAAGGATGTGGAATGCGAGAAGGTAAGAAAAAGGATAGTAGAAAATGAAGAGGAAAGATTCAGAATGGATAAGGACGGTATCTTGATATTCGAATGAAGAGTATGGGTACCAGCGGTAACCGAATTAAGAGAGGAAATCTTGCACGAGGTGAAAGTAGTATGCATACAAGTCAATCATGTATGATGATAAAGCATATACTTTGGAGACAATCTTATTTATTTATTAATAAAAATATTCATTTATTAAAGGCATTTAATTATCTACATGGTGCTGTTTTTATAATATGTAAATAACCCATAGTTTTAAGCAATGTTTTTAGAATTATGATGATGATCATGCAAATGAGATCTAAATTCTTAGAAAGCTTTAAAACTAAAATAGTTCCCAATCGTGGGATCACTAAAAAGGGGATTAGTAAATCCGGATAGATTAGTACATATGTTGCTTGCTCATTGGATGAGGATGATTGATCTCATGATCATTTGTGTGGAGACACTAAAACACGTATGTAGGTGCTTATTGGAGAATAAGTTCACTGAACGTGACTCGCTATGGAATACCTAATGGAGTTTTACTCGCTTGTCAATAGGAATTCCTAATGTGATAGTAGTACAAGTGATCCTTGGTCTTGAGATCATCATAGTATCTCGTATTTAATGAATTATACTTTGACTTATTCCTTAAAGCCCTTTAGGGTATATAAAAGGGTATGCTTGGGTATAATGAGTTACATATGGAGATAATGAATGATCAATAAAGAATCTACCACCTCTAGTAAAAGAGGAGATATGTCCTATGTGATTCGTTAAATGACAACCTAGGAATCCTTGGCCAAGGTGGAATGAAATTAGAAAGGAGTTTCTAATTTGCATTATTTGGAATTGTGCATTTTCTAATTGAAATACATATAATTAAATAAAATAAGACTTGACAGTAAATCTATGTCTTATATTTAATTGGGACATTGTATGGTGGAATGATTGAATTGTACGGTAACTATTTACTCACAGGTTCTTTTTATGATTAATGTTGAAATCTATATTATCTAGAAAGCCGTTGATCGCTAGGGAGGCTTATCCCTATTGTAGAATAAATATTATTTATTTAAATAGATTATTAGTTTAATTTATTTATTTAAATAAGATTAGAATTGTTCTAATTGATTTATTCACAACCGGTTTAATATGGAGAACCTAAAGGGTCACACCATAAAAGGAAGAATAATTATTTAAGAAGGTAATGGCATAATCGTAATAATGCATTAAGTGTAATTAATTTAATCTATGGTGATAGAATAAATTAAATAGCTTAATGTTTATTATTTAATATTTTAGAAATATTAAATATAAATTAATAAGAGATGTCTTATTAATATTATTATAGTTATTATTATTTTAATTTCTAAAATAGTTTAGTAATTAATTTAATATTAGTACTCTCATTTATTCCTAATAAGATTAGGAGACAAATTAATTAAATAAATTTAATTAATTATTCCCAATGTGGTGGGAAGCCTAAATTAATTAGAGGAGTTTAATTAATTAAATAAAATCCCATGTCTAATAGGATTAGAAGGGTTGACCAATATTTATATAAGAGGAGTTTTATAATAAATATCAGTTGATGCAATTCTAATTGTTAGAGAGTACTCCTTTTCTATAGAGGATAGAAAACTAAGCCAACCACCCTCCTTCTTGATAATTCATCTTCCTTGGTGGATCACCTCTAGAGGCCAAACACTTGGGTGGCTAACGTTGATCAAAGGAAAGAATCTAACCCGGAAATTCAAGGAGATCACGAAGAACAAAGAGTTAAACTCGTACCTGTGGAAGCTTTGTTCTACAAGGGTATGATTCCATAACTTCTTATTTATCGTTTTAAATTAATAATTTGCATAAAGGATGATCCGGGTAATGGTTTTGTAAAAAAATTTAAACTCTGATATACCATGCTTCTGCTAATTTTTGCAATTTGATTGCGTCACAATTTTGTACAAACCCAACACGAGGCACACAATACGACATATTTTGTTCATCCAGGAGGCACAAAGATGTACCGAGATCTGAGGCAACATTTTTGGTGGCCCAATCTGAAACGAGAAGTCGCAGAGTGCATCAGCAGATGTCTTACTTGTCAACGAGTCAAAGCAGAGCACCAAAGGCCGAGCGGTCTACTTCAACCATTAGAGATACCAGAATGGAAATGGGAGCACATTACGATGGATTTCGTGGTTGGACTTCCAGTCACGCAGAAAGGTTATGATGCCATTTAGGTTATCGTGGATCGACTAACAAAGACAGCTCATTTTCTACCGATCAAGATCCGATATAATTTGAATCAGTTAGCGAGTCTGTATGTAAAGGAGATTGTTTCACGACATTGAGTGTCGGTGTCAATTATCTCTGATCGAGATCCGCGCTTCACGTCAAACTTCTGGAAAAGCTTACAAGAGAGGATGGGAACCCAGTTAAGGTTGAGTACTGCGTATCATCCTCAGACAGACGGACAGAGTGAGCAAACTATACAAACGCTAGAGGACATGCTTAGAACTTGTGTGATGGACTTTAGAGGGAATTGGGATTATCACCTACCCTTAGTAGAATTTGGGTATAACAATAGTTATCATGCGAGTATCGGCATGCCACTGTACGAAGCTCTTTACGGGAGAAAATATAGAACGCATTATATTGGGACGAAGTCAGAGAACGATGAATGTTGGGACCAGAATTAGTGCAACAAACAGCAGATGTGGTGACGATAATAAGAGCCAGATTAGTAGCAGCTCATGATCGCCAGAAAAAGTACGCAGATTTGCATCGACAAGACCGAGACTTTAAAGTCGATAGTTTTGTATTTTTGAAGGTATCTCCCTGGAAATGAAAAATACGATTCGGTAAGAAGGAAAAATTGAGTCCAAGTTTTATAGGAGCATTTGAGATATTGAAGCGAGTGGGCGAAGTAGCATACAAAGTTGCATTACCACCCGAATTGGAACACATCCACAACGTATTTCACATTTCTGTGTTGCGACCGTACAAGTCCGACTATAAGCACGTGATTTTCTATGAGCCCATTCAAGTAGAGAAAAATCTGGTATATGAAGAAATTCTTGTCCAGATATTAGATAGGAAAGAGTAAACTCTAAAAAATAAAGTTATATCTTCTGTAAAAGTAGTTTGGCAAAACCACGATGTCGAGGAGGCCACGTGGGAATTAGAAGATAAGATGAGGAGATACTATCCCCAACTTTTTGTGTAACGTTGTACCAATTTCGAGGACTGAATTTTTATAAGGGGATGTAATACCCGTGAATTTTATGAATAATATTAATATTGATACTCATAAACGTGTGAATATTTATTTTTATATAAATATTTATGTAGCATGAGATGAGTAACTCAGTTTAATTAAATTAAATTTATGATAGTTGAGAAAATATGGAGAATTATGATGAGCTCGTGAAATGCCTTGTGTGGCACGATGAGGGAAATTATGATTGTTTAATTACATTAAAGAATGAAGGAAATTAAGAAGGGAATGATTAATTAATATTATATTGTTAATTAATTGTTATTATAAATAATAACATATTAACGAGTAAATAATTAATTAATATAATAAGATTAATGTGTATTCGATTAATTGTTGTGTGCAATAATATGTGATGAGTGATTGCATATTATATGGTGCCTACATTCATTTAATATAAGATGGGGTGTGACACTACAATGTGACTATATAATATATATAAAACTATATGGTAAAGTAAATGAATTATACGAGTTACATAAATGATGCTTATGTGACAACATGTTATGTGTGGATACATTAAATGGGTACTTTGTGAAATATTAAATTAAACTAAATAAATAATTGTTATTCAATAATTAAGTATAATTGAAATAATAAAGTTTTATGATAATGTGGAATGATAATACTCAACTAGATTATATTTCGGTATTATCGAATGTACATAGATTATCTAATGATGTGTATATATATACCCCTAACTTACTACAATGTAATAATGTTTCATCACTAAAATTTCATTGTAACTTAAAGGAGATTAAAATCTAAGTGGACACATATACATTGTCGACGTTGGAAAATTTAAGAAATACCGCGGGTCGGTTCATAACCCGGTTTACCTCAAATCGATCGTCCTAAGTTATCTCTACCCTTGTTCTTTTTATTGCAATAAAGGTTTTGAAGAGTTTTTTTAGGAAAGAGGCCAACATGTGTATATGTCGACGATTTGATTTGATTTAAACAGAGTCACCAGTTGGTAGTTTTGCAAATAGTTGTACCAACTCAACCGAATTTGATTTGAAAAGAGGCCCAATTACTGGACACTGTCGAAACTTGATCTTTGAAATTGGAGTTTTCAGTTTGGGGGCTTGGTTAAGTGTGGGGAAGGTGTTAGGCACCCCCACGACTACCGTGTAAACACAGTACCGCAATCTTTTCAATATTTCCCTTAAAATTGGAATGCGTGAGTGAATGTTGTTTAAAAATTGGGCATTTTGATTGATTAAAAGCTTTGACAGGCTTCGTTGAGCCTATATACGAAGGGTTTGATTTGATTTGAAAATCAATCTTTGATTTAATTTGCAAAAAGCATCCTTTAATTTGATTTGCAAAAGCTTTTGAATTGAATTGACAGTGATGTTTTGAAAGCTGATTTTATCAAACCCTTACGCTGACATAGGTGTGACACCCCCAAATCTGGGTACTTCGTTTTCACATGATTTGGTGTTCACTTTCTAATATAACATACATCTACCCAATGAATAATGCAAAAATAAACTACAACTTAAATTAAAATAATTAAATCTCCCTTACAACAAGGGTTACAACCTTTTTAAAATAATCCCAGTTACTCTAACCCTGACATGAATATAATAAAGTGCGGAATTAAAAACATAACACTCAAGTCTTATTACAATCATTATCAATTAAATAAAAAACAAGTCTTAACTTGCTTTGCTTTCCCTTGCCCTTACTCGTAGACGGAGCATCAGCGTTATCAACCTTAACTAAAATTGTTATTTAATGCAAGAGTGAGCAAACCACAGCTCACTGGAGTTTAACAACAATGTATACATGAAAGGATATCTTTAAAAAGATCTGAATAACTTAGCTTACTTCAACAATAAAGAATTGAATAATAATTCTCTATCAACATTAAAATTCGAATATAGAATTTATCTGAGGGTCGTAAGACCTTTGAACTCTTGTCCTAGGTTATAAATATTTCTATTTAAACCTTTAACAGTCAATAAGACTATGGACCTTAACTCGTACTTCGTGGGATCAGCCCTTTGTACCATGTATTGTGCACAAACATCTTAACGCTATGCGTAGTAACCTCCCCTAGTAAATAGGGTTGTTCATCTCAGTAATTTGAATTCAAGTCCGCACCAAAGAAAGTTTGGCTTGGATAAGGGTAATTTAGAATTCAACGTTCATCAACTAAGGATTAGTTGAATCGTCTTTCAATAATTCATAAATAAAAGAATTATGAACTAACATGTGCTTTAGAATCAACTTAAAGCATTTAAAATAATAATTGGATCTTACTTGAACAATAAGTTAAGATCATTTCAATTAAATAAACAATTGTCCAATACAAAAATGGAAAGGACATTCTCAACAATGAATATATGAATTCAAGAAATTATATATAATTAACAAGTTTAAGGTTAGAAGACTTGCCTTACGCGCAAACTACTTAACTCAACCACGTACTTAAACACTTCCTATACACATTCAATTATAATAATCTAAATCAGTTAATACATAACTAATTCACATAAGTAGTTAACCCTCATGGTTAACTCACTCTAACTAAATAAATAATAATAATCAACTATCACATAGTTAATTACATCACATTCGTAGTCACATAATTAAATTAATTATGTATTATAATTAAACAATTATAATTTAAACACTTAATCAAATTATAATTACTTAAATTATAATTACCTTTTAAATTATAAACAAATTATAATTTATAATCAATTAAACTATATCATGCATTATAATTGCATAAATTATAATTAATCATGCAATTATCAATTTATAATCCATAATTAAACATGCATTTATTAAATTATAATTACATAAATTATAATTTAAACTATCATCTAATTGATTAAAATAAATCAACTTCTATACATTATAATTTCACAAAAATTATATTTTAAATTAAACATTTACTCTTAATTATAATTAAGTAATTCATTTACATTAAAACATTTATAATCTAATTAAAGTTTTCAAAATTTCTTTTATTTTTCAAATATGAAACCATCGAATTCATGTTAACACATGTTATATTAACTGGATACATGCTTACATCATAAACCATTTAGCATAAGCTAAAATAAAAATTGCGCAATCCAATCAAGCCAACTCACTGCCTCTGCACTGGGTACGGCGCAGCTGCGCATCCAGCAGCCTTGGCACCGGCGCAGCTGCGCATGGTAAGAATCTGGGAAGGGCAAGCGGCGCAGCTGTGCTGCTCCTGGCCTTGCTGCCGGCGCAGCTGCGCAGCAACTCAGCCAGACGCAGACAGCCACGATACTCTGCTTCACCGATTAACCCATACAAGCCAACAAATAGAAATTCACAGTAACTTAGACAATGTAAAGCATACCTATGCAATAATACATACATATAACATGCTTCTAAAACACAAAACCATCTAAACAATGATAATCACAAGTTTTTAAAAATTCAATTTGGCCATTTTCATGAAAACTCATATATTTTCCAAAATAATCCACTGTAACTATTTCTCTCAAGCAATTCAACCCTATATGCATGCATTATACTTGAAATTGAATATAGCATCAATTAAATACCTAATAAGCATATTAACATATATCAATTTCGTTATTTTTCATTCTAAAATTGGTCAAAACCGTATGAACACATAAGAACATAAATTCTTATTAAAACATATTAAATCACCAATTTGTTTTTCTGAAAACCATTGATAGCAATTAACCTACTATGAACAACACATGAATACAATTATATATATAATCCATGTTTACATAATTTCATGAAACTTATTTTTAACAGAGGATGAACACACAAAAATATATAACGGAGTTCCATAATCATTAAAAATTATAGATGATACCTTTTTGCTAATGGGTTGACGAAGAAGATAATATGTGTTTGATTCTAGGAACTCTTCTTTCTCCTACTCTTCTCTGCTTTCTCCTTTCTTCTTAGCTCTTAGACTTAGGCTTAGGATAATTCACGTAGTACAGACTAACGTAGAATAAAACTGGCATAATATAATATAATACGCGTACTAACTATACTTAATACACTAATTAAATTATCAGTTACATAAGTTTCAAAATTCAAAAAGCCTTAAGGCTTTGTTTGGCCAAACCTCTTTAATTTAAAAAACAAATTTTAGCCACTAAGGCCATGTTTGGTAAATTAAGTTTAAAACGGATTATTAGCTAAGGCCTTGTTTGAAAAATAGATTTAACAACAAATGCAAGGCCTTGTTTGTTTAAAATCATTTAAAATCCTTTTTCTTTTATTTTAACAAATCATTTTAACACATACTTTAATGTCATATTTTAATCAATTAAATATTAATCAACTAATTTAATCAATTAAAATCTAACATCAATAAATCACATAAAATTTGCCACATAATTATAATTACTCGCTAATTATAATTCATGTAACACTAACACATAAATCATCTAATTTAATTCTCTCAATTAAATTAGAATTATAATATAAAATTAATATATACACATCAATTAAATAACATTCATTAAATTAATATGTAACACTTAATTAAATCATTTTCATAAATAACTTAATTTATTTATTTAACTCAATAAATATTTAAAATTAAATATAAAATCTCAATCGTTACAATAGGAATTGAATCATATCGCTACTCTCAATTTTATCTTTATAGCCTTAAAGCTGCATGCAAATGGTAATTTGTCGGGCTGCAAAGCATCCTCGACCACAGAAATATAAAGTGTCGGTCTCCTCATGGGTATGAAAACCATCGGAGGGACGCTGACAAGACAATCTATATTTTCACTATGTTGAGACCTTAAATTCGGATAACCGTTTTAAGGTCTGTGCATGTACATTTTATAGAAAAAATTGACAGGGTACATCTGTAAACTGGAGTTTGTCCATCGTGAGAATCAGATTCTGATCAGTTTGATCATGAATCCCACGATTCCTATCTCACATATGAATAGCTAGAAAACCTGCACAGTTCAAATTTGTACAGAAGCAGATAAATATCCCAAGATAGCCAGAACCAGGGATTCATTCAGTAAATCCCGGTCCGCACGGCCGAAGCGTCTCGTTCCCACTAGATAGCGATCTAAGGGACGCGAGGTTGCTGTTGAAGCTGAAACTATAAAAATAACTGGATTTAAAGAAATCTCAGCCATTATAGCTTTCAGGTTCTGTCGGGACCTATTTGAATCGTTGAAAGCTAGAAGTGGCGAGATTTGGATAAATCTAGTTCGCCCGCAGAAATGTCAGTGCAAATTTATATACAAATGAATGTTAAATGCAACAGTTGAATAAATTGAAAAAAGCAATATATATAGTTAGATATATATAAAAGTTGTAAAGGGAGATGAGTTTTCACTCGCAAGCCCGGACTGGAATTGAAATATATATGTAGATATATATATTGACAGAAACGCAGTCAACCAAGACTGAAAAGCTGACCAGTGATGATGAAGGTTGCTTATATATGCATAAATATATATAAAAACAGTAAAAAGGCCACAAAATGATCCAGGCTGAACTAAAATATAAATTACAGGAAAATAGTCAACCAGTGACTGGAAAGAGCACCAGTATGGCAAAGTGTGCAAAAATAGTAAAAAGGGAGATGGGTTTTCACCCTTGTACCCGGATTGAATTAATATATATATATATATATATATATATATTAACTGGAATGTAGTCAACCAATACTGGTACGAAGACCAGTTATAGTGAAAATTGCTTAGATATGCGTAAATATATATAAAAACGGTAAACTACCTAGAATTTGAAATCCTGGCTTGACAGAATTAAAATGTTAGTACATAAACAGTTAAATATATACAAAAAAGGCCAAACCCAGAATGGGAAGAGTCCTGTGAAGTTGCCAAAACGATGTGTACTAGTGCATTGAAGCTACTGGAGTTGACGGATCATCAATCCGAGTTCTGAAAATGTTAACAACGGAATTTATGTACAAAAATGTATCAATTTTAGACGAAAACGGCCACGGAACTAAGTTCCGGGCATATTTAGAAGATAAAACATGATGTGCAGGTGTAAAACAGTGCAAAGTAGTAGTATTGACTTGCTGATCGTAAAAATACTTATAATGGACTGCACTACAGGCTTTTTACCGAATCGTAGGCCTTAAACGTCCAAATCTACCGGTGGTTTTTTGATATATGGCAGTATATGGGTATATCTATGTGTTGGAATGAAAATATTTGGGTTTGGAAGAGGTGTAAAAGTCAAAAAATTAGTCGGGCAGGGCTTCGCTGCGCTTCTTGCTTATGAAAATGAGAGGGGGCTGCCCCTCTATTTTTAAAGGGGGGAGATGCACCTCTACATATGGCTACTGTAGGTAGAGGTGCGGCCACTCGAGGTGGGTCCCACGTGCCTGGCTTGGTCATCAAGAAGTACATGCACTCCGAGCAATGCGATGTCCGGTCAAAAACTTTCTAACTTTTGATCGGAGCTTCAGTTTAAGGCGTGCAATACCTTTCCGGAAAGCTCTCGCCGAGAGTGTTGCAATGACATTGGAAAAAACATTTTTTGGGTCAAGGAAGATGGGTTCATAATCAGGTCTTCGATTCCCTATAGTTTATCCGTTGAACTGTCTTACGTTGTTGCCACTCGGGATCGTCGTTAGGGTTCATTCTGACTTTGGTGGCATCGATTTGGCTTGAGTTTAACCAAGTCAGTTGAAAGTTGGTAAAATGACCGTTGTACCCCTCCCGGGGATGCCTGTAGTGTCGGCATGGTCGCTGGTTGACTTTCGGGAGCTGATTCCAAGACTTAGATCCCAGTCGAGTCTGTTGACCTCAGGGTTGTCTCTAAGGTTGACGTGGTCATTTTAGGTTTTGCGATGGAGTTGTTGCGATGCTTCAGGATGATGTCTGAAGTTGGCCTGACATCCCAGGTTGAGATCGGGGATGACCTGCACTTCCCGGGTTGAGATCGGGATTGATTGGTACCTCCCAAGTTGAGACTGGGGTTGATTTGATTTCCCGGGTTGAGACCGGGGTTGATTTGATTTCCGGGGTTGAGAGCGGGGTTGATTGATACCTCTCGGGTTGCTGTCGGGGCTGATTGGTACCTCCCGGGTTGAGACCGAGGTTGAGCTTGATGGTCCGATTGATTGTCGGAGCTTGATTGATGGTCCGATTGACTGTCAAAAATTAATTGATGGTTCGATTGACTGTCGGAGCTTGATTGATGGTCCGATTGACTGTCGAAACTTGATTGATAGTCCGATTAATTATCGAAGCTTGATTGATGATTCGATTGACTGTCGAAACTTGAACGATGGTCCGATTGACTGTCGGAGCTTGATTGATGGTCCGATTGACTGTCAGAACTTGATTGATGGTCCGATTGACTGTTAGAACTTGATTAATAGTCTGATTGACTGTCAGAGCTTAATTGATGGTCCGATTGACTGTTGGAACTTGATTGATGGTCCGATTGACTATCGAACCTTGATTGATGGCCCGATTGACTGTCGAAACTTGATTGATGGTCTAATTGACTGTCCGAGCTTGATTGATGGTCCGATTGACTGTCGAAACTTGATTACCGATATAGGGAATCAGATTTGACTAGAGCACCGATATTGTGGATCAGATTTGGGTTGATTGATAGTTTTACCCTTCTACTAGATGAGTATCGGGGCAAGGAAAATCTCGAGTGTCTACAGATGCCGTTCTTTATCCATGTAACGTAGTGGAATGGATAGGATAAAGATTAGTAGACACTGGGAATGGAAAATGCCAGAGTTATTTCGAAGCCTAGGCGTGCTGAAGTAGAATGGGGCTACTTTTTGCTGCGTGCGTTATCACTTGGCTGGGGATGAAGCCATCTTGTATAGCCCTTGATGGTATTAGGGAGTTACCGCAAACTACCTTTGTCATTTTCTACTGGGGATGACATTATTCACGATAACGGGTTTGACTCTGATGAGATTGGCGGAGTTAAGCTATCACAAATTTTTCCATCTTGATCTGTTAGGGATGACGTCCTTTGAGATAGTTTCGTAGATTCTGATTGATATTACTTCAATGATCCCCTTTGAGGATGTGTATAACAGATTCCATCAGTTATGATGGATTGTTATAATGGTTTTCGTTGCCAGATCCCTTCTATTGCTTGGCTGGGGTTAAGCCGTCAGTTGAAGCGTCATTGGGGTTGAGCCAATGATTGGACTGTATTTCGATCTGTACTCGAACTTAGCTGGGGTTAAACCACCGGCTGAAACTACTTCGGTCGGAACCCGAACTTCGCTAGGGCTGAGCCAATGTCTGAAACTGCTTCGATCAGTACCGGAACTTCGCTGGGGCTGAGCCAACGGCTGAAACTGCTTCGGTCAAAACCCGAACTTCACTGGGGCTGAGCCAACGGCTGAAATTAACTTTGGTCGGAACTCGAAGTTCGCTGGGGCAGAGCCAACGGCTGAAACTGCTTCGGTCAGTACCCGAACTTCGCTGGGGATGAGCCAAAGGCTGAAATTAACTTCAGTCAGAACTCAAACTTCCTTGGGGCTGAGCCAACGGCTGAAATTAACTTCGGTCAGAACTCAAAACTTTGCTGGGGCTGAGCCAATGGCTGAAACTGCTTCGGTCAGTACCCAAACTTTGAAAAATAACAGTTTTTGGCAGTTTCGCGCAATTCTTGCGCAGTTTTTTTGCAGTTTGATCTGTTGATCCTCGGACATGGCTCTGGGATGAATATCAAGGGTCTTCATGTAATTTCCCTTTTTGTCAGGATTACGCTGCTTAAACGCAGGATTTTTGGATAAATCGCTCAATCGCGTAGCGATTTCTCTTCAGATTTGACTTGGCAGCCCGTTTAAACTTCGTTTCAACTCGAACCAAATCGGGCCCAGGGGGGAGTGGGACCCACCTGGGCTATCGCACGTAGAGGTGCGGTAGCCATAGGTGGAGCTATAGCTACCCAACTTATTTAATGTGCTGCGGGATTTTTCATTTTGTAAGTTTTCCGTTTGAGCAGCGAAAGGATTTTCAATCTTCTTTTTCAGATCTACGGAGTTCTGGCAGTCGAATTCTGAATCCGTCAGTTCCTACACATTCAGCGCAGCGCAGGTAACGTTTTACATCCTTCTTTCGCAGTTTTTGACGGTTAAAAGCATGTGAACCACCTAGGGGGCTTTTAAACGTAATGTATGAAAAATGTATGTCTATATGACTTGTGCAAAATTTTCTGTCTACATATGTATGCATATTTTACTATAATGCATGTTTGGATATAAGAAAATTTAGGTTCTGAGACAGTACTATTTTGAGCTTTTTGGTCAGTCTAATCATCCTTTTTGAGGCCTAGCGAGCCTGGATTTTTAACTAAAAATGCCTATGGTATTTTGGAGACCATGTGAGGCTGGTTTTTGATTTATTTCAGTAAATATGAACTGTTTCTATTTTTGGGTAGGTGTGCTACTGAATGGCCACCTAGGCATGCCTGTGTGCATGTGGACAGTCCATTTTACAAAGGAGACTCCAGAATTTTTTTTTCCAAAATCTTAGGTTTTGAAAAGCATGCATTTTTGACTCTGTGGAGAGTTTTTTACTGACCCAATGCAGGTTTTGAGCTTCTGGGATTTTGAAAACATGCAGTTTTGACTGTACGAGGTATTTTTAATGGACACATGCATGTTTTAGGACTTAGATATGTATGCTGGATTGATTGATTAATAAGCCACAGGTTTTAGGCTTACCACACCCTGTCTGAGGTGATTTTGGAGTACTGGTGTATGCGATGGATCGCGATAGACCCGGCAGCTCTACCAGGGCTTCATCAGGCGTTAGACAGAGGAGGGCTTCTGTCGTCCCACAGGCCCGTCCAGCTAGGATGCCTCGCAGATTGGTAGAGAGCAGGATACGTCCAGCACAGGACGAGCAGCCCATTGGCATTGATGACGAGGAGGCTACTTTTGTTGCTTCGGTTCCAGCTCAGGTTCCACGTTCGAAGGTCCCGGGCATTGCTGTGCAGACACAGGAGTTGCTGGGCGACTTGAGTCGCCATCCTTCAAGATATCTTCAGGCTAACGAGGTGACTTGAAGCCTTTCTTCCCTCTGGATTCTTTTCCCATCTTCTGGCTATTCTCGAGGCACAGGTTTTTGACATGGGTTAATTTTTGATGCAGGTCCCTGGCTTAACACAGCCTCGAGGGAACTGGTTTAGTAGTGCACTCCCTCTATCAGACTCTACATGAGGATTATAGGGAGATCGTAGATGGCTGGGGATTTCAGGCTTTCTTCTCGATCCTGCCCTGCCGTTGCCCTTGGGGGTATATGAAGGCTTTGTTTGAGCGCTGGTTCCACCAGACTCAGTCCCTTTATCTGCTTGATTGCGAGGTGATGATGACTCCTATGGATTGGAGATTTATCACCGGCATTGAGTTTGAGGGCAAGATAGTGCCTGTTGTGTCTAACATTTCGCTCACCGCAGTTAGATCCCTGTTAGGAGTCCCTCAGTCGACATTCAAGGGTCGGGCAGTCCGATCTGGTCCCTTGAGTATAGATGCCCAAGACGGGACTTTGCAGTTGCCTCTGCCTGATGATCGGAGGGCTAGAGATCACATTCTGAGGCGATTGTTTTTGTCAATCATCAGGGGTTATTTTGTGGCGGACAACTCGTCGACGGTGTCCTTTGCTTTGATCAGCGCCACTCAGCATGTAGAGCGCCTTAGTGACTTTGATTGGGGCTGCTATACCTTTGCATATTTTCTCTGGGGTATGCGACTACTTTCGGAGGGTGTGACGGAGGCTTGGTTAGGATTCCATCAGTTTTTGCTGGTGAGTGCATCTTTCTGTACCTTTTTTATTTCTGCACTTATTTTTGGCAGTCTTGGTCACTAAGAACTTTTGATATTTGCATGGATAGCTTTGGGCATTTGAGAGGCTTCCTTGCCTACGGCCCGTTTCAGCATTAGGTCTGGAGACCTATCCACGTGGACGGAGATGGCATTACTCTATTTTGACGGAGGTCCCTATTGCTGAGGGATTCACTCATGCTCGTCTGCAGTTAGAGCTTTTAACTGCGGGCTCGATCACCTGAACGTCGTACACATCCGAGCACTTGACCGTCAGATTTGATGGAGGTTTCCCCACTTATCGGGAGTTTGATTTATCAACCCGCAAAGTCCCTATATTGACGGAGGGAGGCTGGGAGCTCTATCTTGGAGAGCGTGCCATTCAGAGCGTCACAAGGGAGATCCGCATTCCCATTGCTCCTCCTACTTGGCATCACTGGCCATTTTTTGTACCTTTGACAGACATCCCTTTGGAGGGTATAGACGGCTTTGATCTATCAAAGGGCCTATACAGCCTGGCAGCATTTTACAGTTGGTGGAGTTCTCGCACTATCGGGGCTCAAACTCATGCCACCCATTTTATTGCAGATATGGTATCGGGGTTCGTGATGATGACAGACTAGATAGCTTGTCTTAGAGAGCCTACTTATGCAGACCAGATAGCACATCTGACCAGCGAGTTGGACCAGGCTCATTTTTTTATCAGGCACCTTGGCCAAGATCCATCAGAGGCATCTTCATTTGACCCATCCAGCTCTGGAGCAGGCCCCTCTTTAGGTCCACTCAGTAGCAGTTATACAGGGGTAGATCCTCCCTTATACCGCCCAGATATGCCTGATCCAAGCAGCTTTGTGCAGACAGAGGATCTGGAGTAGGTCGATCGGTTTGATACCGAGGTCTTTGACTTCATGTGATAGCTATGGCAGCTATATTTTTGGTCAGCCACTGTTTTGGCTATTCGGCATCTGTGCCATCATTTTGATAGACCACTGTAGTAGTTGGGTGGTGGTGCCCTATTTCCCTGTATTCTTCCTTTCACTTTGTACCAGGATATAGGGATGATATATGCAGTAGATAGCTTTTTGTAGATATTTTTGTCATCTTTATCTACTGTATCATGTTTACATCATTGTCATCATGCATGTATCATGTGTATGCATTCAAACAGCTGTAATTTGACTTAACCTCTGGACGGTCTTGTGATACGGTGCTACAGATGACGACGCCTGCAGTTAGCCGTATAGAGCATTTGCCACTGTCAGAGGTGGTGGCATCGTTGCGGTCATGGTATGATAATCTGCCCTTTCCAGCTAGGGGGACAGTTGACCAGATGCTAGGGCATTCGATGGCCCTTGTAGATTTCAGGGTTCCAGATGGCTTTATTGATGGCGTCCTACCCTTATGGGTACCAGAGAGACAGGTATTCCGCATTGGGCGGTGTGAGCTTTTGCCTACTCTGGAAGAGTACCAGAGATTTACTGGCTTGGATTTAGAGTCGCCGTGTACTCGGACGGCTATTAGTGATATGCAGAGACCGTTTACTCGGTTGTCCGATCTTCGGCAGAGCATAGTCATGGATGAGATCATTTCAGGGCATATGATCTCCATTGACTTCTTAATAGAGCGCTATGGTGAGCTTGACAGCTACAACCATCACGTCGAAGATTTCGTCATTTTCGCAGAGGAGTGGCAGACAGCCAGGATAGACATGCTGCTGATGCGCATCGTGGCGTATGTTTACATGCCATTACATTTAGATCACCTTGAGGACGGATTGGTTGTAGTAGTCAGAGCCCTTAGGCAAGGGAGTACAATTATCCCAATGATCTTGGCGGAGACTCTGAGGTCGCTCACCTAATGCAGTACCCATCCAGCGGGATTTTTCTGGGGTAGCTCAGTCGTGTTGTATATGTGGTTGATGTCACACATATGACCGATTGGATCATTTAAACCTCATACCTATTGTTTTAGCCACGCGATATCCTCAGTTTACTCCTTTCGTCCTGCCTGATTGCATCGACTTAGAGTCTTGGTTAGCATTTTTATCGGATATTGAGCATCCATTCGTATTTTTATTATGCTTAGGGATGGCGACCCCATTCAGCTTCATTACTGATGCATCTGGCATGGATTATTTGCCTTTGGCAGGATTGAGGGGTGTGACTACTTATCATCCCTTGTTAGTTATGGAGCAATTTGATCAGTGGCAGAGTATGCATCATTTTGAGGATTCTGCTGATTAAAGGATGTCGGCTTCATCTATGTCCCCGGCTTACTTGGTTAGAGTCTATGAGTGTTGGACTCACAGGGAGAGGGCTGAGTTCTCCAGTAGACATCTGGGTCGTTCTCCGAAATATTTTGTATGGTTAGAGGCAGAGACCACAGTCACAGTAGCAGAGCTTCATTTACCTTCGCTTGCAGATTCTAATGAGGAGGAGCCAATGGAAGATCCCGATTCTCCTACTGAGGATAAGCTGTTCACAGATTTAACGGTAGATTTGATTAGTGATCCCCCGGTTATTCCCACAGGGACAGATCCAGCTTTGTCAGATTCTCTATTCAGGATGACCTTTGAGAGAGATTCAGCTAGAGCGCAGATGTTGGCTACCCTGTCTGGCATGGATTTAGCTTTTGCTGAGAGGGATGGTCTTAGGACCGCTTTAGATATTGGATTGATTGAGCGGGAGGAGCTTTGCTCTGCTTTAGATACTGCCATTGTGGAGCGAGACGAGGTTCGCTCAGCCAGAGATGCAGCATATGTTGAGATTGAGGAGACTTTGATTTCTCGGGATGCAGCTTTTGCAGAGAGGGATGAGGCTATAGCTTCTCGTGATTTCCACATTGCTGATAGTACTACTCTCCGATCTTACACCTATGGTTTGGTTACCGAGATAAGTGCTTACATTGATGACCACAGTGCCACCTTGCAGATGACTGTGGATGTTCTTAGCCGTATGGAGGCTGAGTGGACTACTATTACAGATGCTCCTCCATCTTCAGAGAGAGATGCCATGCTGGCATTGCTGACCCGCTTGTCCTTGGGTCCATAGACTAGCTTTATTTCTCCTGAACAGACTAGCTCAACCATTTTTGTCATGTACAGGGCACTATGTATATAAAGCAGTTTATATATCAGAGAAATATATTTTTGAGATACTTCCCTGCTTAGATATGTATTGTCATCACTGAGTGATTACCACTTTCGTCATGACTCACAGTTATTGATGCATTTTGAGCTTCTCCTTGATGGACTGATAGTTGAGGTGTCAAGGGAATTCCTCAAATGGGTCTGGTAACCAGACGGCTTGACAACATTTAGCTTTTATTTGTCTTTGGTGTCTTGGAACTGGTCTTCCATTTTATGATTTTTTCTTAAAGGTCAAACCGCGAAGTAGAGGGCTGCCTACGTACTCCTGGGTTGAGGGAGATCAGGTCATTCGTAGTTCGTGTTGTTTAATTGAAGAGGTTTGTAAAGAGTTTATCTGGGGTTTGAATTTGGTTCGATGAGCTTTAGAATTTGATTCTGGGATTTGCAAGTTCTTTGGATTTTTACTTGGTTTGACTGCACTCCCGGGTTGAGGGAGATCCGGTCATTCGTAGTTCATGCTTCTTTAGCGAAAAGCCGAACCTGGTTCGATTTATAGGACCCAAATGCGGGTATGCATGTGCTTCAGACGTAGTACTTTTTCACGGTGTCTGAATTAATGAGTTGGGGAAATTCGTTCCCGTCCATTTATTGTAGCCTGATGGCTCCCCTGTCAGCACTTCCTTGACAATGAAAGGGTCTTCCTAGTTTTGGGCAAATTTTTCTTTGGCTTCATCCTAATTGGCCAAGATTTTCTTTAGCACCAAATAATTTTCTTTAAATTACCTGATTCGAACTTTCTTGTTGTAGGACCTGGCGATCCTTTGCTGGTATAATCGTCCGTGAAAAATGGTCATGGCCCTTTTTTTGTCTATCAGGGACAGTTGATGATATCGGTCTTGCAACCATTGGTCTTCGTCCATCTGAGCATCTATTAACACTCGTAAAGACTCCATCTCTACTTCTATGGGGAGGACTGCTTCCATGCCATAGACCAGTGAATAGGGGGTAGCCCCAGTAGAGGTGCGCATTGACGTCCTGTAGGCTAACAGGGTGAGAGGTAGCAGGTCAGGCCAGTCTTTGTGATTGGCGGACATTTTTTGCACGATCTTCTTGATGTTTTTGTTGGCCGCTTCGACAGCACCGTTCATCTTGGATCGATAGATGACGAAGTTGAGATGCTTGTTGTGGAACTTGCCGTACAGTTCTACCATCATTTGGTTGTTCAGGTTTTTAGCCTTGTCTGATACAATCACCTCCGGTTGTCTATATCAACAGACGACATTGTTTCTGATGAAACTGATGATGACCTCTTTCGTGACTTTAGGAAAAGAGGCTGCTTCAACCTATTTGGTGAAGTAGTCGATCATGGTGAAGATGAATCGATAACCGTTGCTGGCTTTGGGTTCGACTGGACCTATCACGTCAATTCTCCACATAAAAAAAGGATATGGTGCACTCATGTTGTGCAGCTCATTTGGAGGAGCGTGGATGGCATTTCCATGTGTTTGGCATTGAAAGCATCTCTTGACGTGATCATCGCAATCAGCTTTGAGCGAGATCCAGAAATGTCTTGTTCTGATTATCTTCTTGGCCAGCAGATGGCCGCTCATGTGTGGACCACAGACTCCTCTATGGACTTCATTCATTAATCTTTGGGCTTGCTCCTTGTTAAGGCATCTTAACAGGCCTATTCCAGCATCCCTTTTGTAGAGTGCATCTCCACTTAGATAGAACTTCATGGTCATTCTGAGAATCCATTTCCGCTCTGATTGGCTTGTACCAGCGGGTGTAGATCCATTACGGAGATATTCCTTGATCTCTTGAAACCAAGGTTGCTTGATAGGAGGTATTTCATCTGATACTTCTCCAATGTAATTCCCCTATGTTGGGGCTTTTTAATTTGTGAACTGGATGTTGGGAAACCCGCTCTTGTTAGATATGCAGATTAATGAAGCCAACATTTCCAGTGCATCGGCAAAGTCATTTCGACCCCGAGGAATGTGGACGAAGGTTATTGCTTCGAACTCTTGGGACATTTTGAGGACCTGCCGATGATCTGGCAGCAGATGCAGTTCTTTTGTGAGATACTTGCCGGTGGTTTGTCTGATGACCAACTCGAAATCTCTAAAGACCAATAAGTGTTTGATACCCATGGATTGGGCTAGTTTCAACCCCAGTATATAGCCTTCGTACTCGGCCGTGTTGTTGGTGTTGCCAAATTGAAGTTTGGTAGCCACAGGATATTAATCACCTGTACCAGAGATGGGCATTTGATGGATGACAATGTCTGTGGATAGACCGATCATGTCTTCATGCGACCATGCAAATACATCCTGGTACTGTGTCAGGAGCGCAATCAGGTCGGTTTTTTGATCCGATGTGAGGTCTAAACCTATTTGGATTTCTTTGATGGTTTTGGAGGTTCCTATGTTGATGGTGGAGGTTTGGTCAAGGTTTGGTTTGGGTTTGTCTTCGACCCATTCCTTGATCTCCTCTAGCACCTCATAGTCATCTTCCTCCTCTTGGTCAAGATCCGTCAAGTCAAAGCTCAATCTTGCATCATAGTTGGAGTTATGTTGACAGGTTGGCATCTCATCAGCAGAGACACACGCATCCAATGCTTGGGTCCTGAAAACAAAAATGCTTTCATTAATATACATAACTTCTTAAATACACATCACATTTGTAAAGCATGACAAAAGTGACTACTCCAGCTGTGCAATCAAAAGTAAGTAGTAAATGAAAGCATAATTAAGGGCAGATTGACCTTCTGCCCCTTTACCCTTTTCGACTGAGGCAAGGGACACTGCTCAAATTATCCAGGGTTAGATCCTCATGGATAGGGAGGATGCTGGAAGTGTGCTCGTATGTCTCATCTTGAATGACAACTGAGACATCCTTTAGGATATGGCTGAGGCTTTTCTGGGGATTGTTCCTCTGTTTGCTGCGAGGAAAGTGAGCACGATCTTTGTCGTCACTATCTGGGAGTTCATCATTCATCCCTTCATAGTTGATAATGACTTCCATGTTAGCGAATGGGTCTCTTCCTCCATACAAGATCTTTTCTTTTCCCTTTTCGCTATCTGCCTCAAGCTTGAGGGCTTTCATTTTATGGATAGGTATGATTGAAGGAAATAGCATGGCTGATGCCCCCATAGGGATCTTCCTCGTAGGTTTCACCCATCAAAAATTTGTGAGGTTTGGGAGAAGAATCGTGGAGGCTTGAGCCTTGGGATGTTTGTGTGGATTCCGGTGGTTTGACCAGGATAAAAATCCCAATCCTGCTTTTCCCATTTGACTTGGGATTTAGATTGGCATCTTAATGTCGTGCTTGTTTTTTCCTAACCCTTCTCTAGGCTGGAAACCCGCAGCTACCGTTTCTTGGCCCACTGTCATTACTTCAGTGGAAATTTTAGGCTTCAGGGCTGGTGCCTCAATCGGTACATATTGAATATTGCTCACCTCGAGAGCTTGAAAACTTAAAGGCTCAACCCCGGCGTCCAGGCTAATCACTGGCATGTCCCCATGTAGGTCGGTAAGGTATTCCAGTTCGGCATTCATTGTGATGAGGCTGCTATTGATAATGTACTTGAGTTGCTGATGGAGGGTGGATGGAATAGCCCCGCCCATATGGATCCATGGCCTTCCCAACAACAAGTTGTATCCGGTGGCTATGTTGAGCACCTGGAAAGATACGTAGAAGGTGTGTGGACCAATTTCTAGAGCAAGCTCGATTTCCCCCATAGCCTGGCGGCGAGATCCATCGAAAGCCCGGATAACCATGTGACTGGCTTTGATCCAGTTTGGACTGATCTTCATCCTTTTCAATGTGTCGTATGGACAAATGTTGAGGGAAGATCCTCCATCAATAAGCACTCCTCCGATCACGTATCCGAAGGACATAATGGCTATATGCAGGGACTTATGGTGGCCTCTTCCCTCAGCTGGGATATCATCGTCTGTGAAGGAAATCACATTGTTGTTGAAAATGTGTTCTATCACGTGACAAAATTTCTCTGTGTCAACCGTGTGTGGCAGATGGGCTTCTTCTAGTACCTTCACTAGGATGTTACGGTGATCCTCTGATGATAGGACCAAGTCCAGGATGGATATTTGCTTGGGTGCGTCTTTCAAGCTTTGCACTATCTTGATTTCATTGTGTCCCATCTTTTTGAGGAACTCTTTTATCTTTTCTTCAGCCACCCTTTCTTTTGCTTTGGAAACTGGTTTAATCACCCGCTGAGGCAGGTACAATGGATTATCCTTTGACATGATGGAAATGTTGTTTGAAGTAGAGCTTTTAATGTCCTCGTAGTTCTATAGGACCCTCTTCAGACTGAGGATTGGATACTGGGGTCTGAAGGGTAAGATTAGAGGCTAAAGTGCAGCCACCTTCACAGGATTTTGGACTTCTTTGACCCCTTTACCTGTCAGTAACAGGGGTGTGATGATTGATTCTTTATCACAGGATATGACAGCCACTATGTCCTGATACCATGCATTGGGGATCCAGAGGCTATTTTTATCTGTCATGTCGAGGATTTGATCTCCTCTGATTAGGTCACCCCTTTCAATAAGGTCTTGAATCAAGTTTCGAAGAGCCCATCAATCTTTTGTATAGTGACCGGGTGAATTGGAGTGGTACTAACATATCTGATCAGGTTTTAATTTTTGGCCTTGAGGGTTTAATGGAGGTAGCAAGTTTTTAACCATTCCTTCATTGATCATCATTTGCAGGATTTCTTCCATTGACTGGTTCAAATTGGTGAAATTCCTTTAAAATAGGAACTTCCTACCTGCTTAGACACTTGCTTCTTCGATCCCCTTGTCAGTCTAGGGTGTAAGCTCACAAGTCCGGCTATGATCTTGATTGGAATTGACTTCCGCTGGAGGATAGCGACTGCCAATAGATTGATGGATTTGCTTCAACATCTTTCTGGTGAGTTGAAGTTGGTAGACGACTAGTTCAGCCAACTGCTCGATTTGTTCCTTGATAGACTTTATTTCTTGCTCTATCAGGAATTGTTTTTCAAAAGCTTCCCAACTCATTGGACTGATGTTGTTGGATTGAGTTAATTCTTCAAAATAGCGGAGGTATTTAGATCCTTCTCCACTTGAAGTGTTGATCATGTTGGCACTCTCCTCCTTGTGCTGTGGGAGAGGGTTATCTTGGACATGCGATTGATCGGGTTTTGTGACTATAATTTCTCCATTATCAATCAAATCTTGGATTTTGTTCTTGAGGCACCAACAATCTTGGGTTTCATGGCCCGGTGATCCGGAATGATAAGAACACTTCTTGCTAGGGTCGAAGTTCCTTGAATTAGTGTTAGTTGGCGGAAGGAGTTGACCAATCTTCTTCTGAGCTGTCAGAAGTTTGAAGACGTTCTCGAGTGAATCCCCTAGTGGGGTGAAAGTCCTTCTGCGTCTGACCTCCATGTTTTTCTGGAATGAAGGATTTGAAGGCTGTGTTGCAGCTTGGAAAAGGGTATAGTTCCTCCTTTGAATGGGTGTATTGTTTGAATTATCGCTTGAATTTTGTCCTTGTAACACTAAGGAAACTTCTTCATCTTTCTTTTTATGGACCCTCCAGGGATTACTCCTGTAATTTTTGGATTGGATATGCTCAGCAACAGCTTTGAGTGCCGTTAGGTCTTTTATTTTCCCGGACTTGAGTCCCATTTCAGCCATTTCGTCGTGTTTGATCATTTCAGAGAAAGGTTTTCCTATGCCTGCTAGGACCCTTTCATAATAAGGAGCTTCTTGAATATCGATGAAAGTCATGACTATTTCAGATTCAGTCATGGCTGGGGTGACTTGTGCTGCGATCCGTCTCCATCACTGGGCATATTCTCTGAATGATTTAGTGTTATTCTTCTTGATTTTGGTAATTTAATACTGATCTGGAGCTAGCTGAGATTGGAAACTGTACTGGCTGAGGAAGGCATGGTCCAATTCTTCCCAACTGTGGATTTTGGAGTTGTCCAGATGGGCATACTAGGCTCTTGCTTCTCTAGTTAAACTTTTCTAAAATAGCTGCATTCGAAGTTTTTCGTCCTCAGCACAGGATCCGAGTTCTCCAATGAAAACTTTTAGGTGTGTATAAGGATCCCCTAATCCGTCATATTTCTCAAAATTAGGGACTTGAAATTTTTTGGGATACCGAGCCCCGCAAAATATGCATAGATCTGAGTAGTTAACACTGCCAAATGCCCCAATTCCTTTAATGGACCGGAGGGTTACTTCCATTTGTTGCATTTTCTTGAGAATGTCACCGACTTCCTGCTCTTTGCTTAGGATGGTGATTTCTGGAGTTTTGTTGATTATATCCTAGTTCTGGGGTCCAGGGATCTGAGTTTCGGCCTTTTCTGTATCTTAACCGCCAGCACCACTACTAGATGCTCCTGGGTCTGGATGAGTTTGAGATTGTTTCTCTTTGAAGGTCTTGCTTTGCTCTCGAAGGAAACTGGCTAGCTCGGCTATCTGATTTTTCAATCCTTCGAATTCTTCCCTAGACACAGGGGTGGATTCTGGTGGAGCACTTAAAGCCATGTCCGTAGATGGACTGGGTGCTTTTCTGGCCTTTGATCTAGTGATAGGACCAATTTTTCCCTACCTACACCAAAATGTATGCGTGTCAGTTCCCTGTGGTAGGTAATGACTGGATGCATTTATGATGTGTTTTTTTTAAGTTTATCCTGCAAAACTGAGGTTAGTTGTTTTGATGGCAGGATGACAAGATATTTGACAGGAAAGTAAATCTTTCATTATTGACATTTACATTGTGCCCCTCAGTAATTGGAGACTTAACATGGAATTGAAAGAGGAAGGCATGAAGAAGCATCCCATCAGATTCGGTTGATCAGAAGTTGACCTATTTTAGGTTACTATCGCGCTTTTGTTTCGGCATGAAGGTTCCCAGATCATCGCAATCTACTAGAAGGGAAGTTAATCTGATCGTTCAACTGGAGCGAATTTGGGTGGTGCATTTTCAGGAGGCAGCCCCGGAGACTTAGTCGTCCCCAGAGTCCTTACTTATCACCGACCGGGTTAGCCTCCTGGTGGAGGGACTCACAGCATACATTTACATACATCGGCCTTACCGCTTATGCATGTAATGACAGTTTGTGCGAAGCACTAATATGGGTGTGAAGCACTAAAGCATTCATTCTCATTCATTCAATGTAAAGGCATAGCATTCATACATTTAATGAAAGACGCAACATTTACTCATCCATTGACTGTGGAGACGCAGGATTTCACGTATTTAATAGTTTTGAAAGGGAAATGTTTGAAAAGATTGAAAGCGGCCTAAGCCCTCTACAATCCCCAGCAGAGTCGCCACCTGTCGACGTTGGAAAATTTAAGAAATACCGCGGGTCGGTTCATAACCCGATTTTCCTCAAATCGATCTTCCTAAGTTATCTCTACCTTTGTTCTTTTTATTGCAAAAAAGGTTTTGAAGAGTTTTTTAGGAAAGAGGCCAACATGTGTATATGTCGACGATTTGATTTGATTTAAATAGAGTCGCTAGTTGGTAGTTTTGCAAATAGTTGTACCAACTTAACCGAATTTGATTTAAAAAGAGGCCCAATTGCAGGACACTGTCAAAACTTGAACTTTGAAATCAGAGTTTTGAGTTCGGGGGCTTGGTTAAGTGTGGGGAAGGTGTTAGGCACCCCCACGACTCCCGTGTAAACACGGTACCGCAATCTTTTCAATATTTTCTTTAAAACTAGAATGCGTGAGTGAATGCTGTTTGAAAATTGGGCCTTTTGATTGATTGAAAGCTTTAACAGGCTTAGTTGAGCCTATATACGAAGGGTTTGATTTGATTTGAAAATCAATCTTTGATTTAATTTGCAAAAAGCATCCTTTAATTTGATTTGCAAAAGCTTTTGAATTGAATTGACAGTGATGTTTTGAAAGCTGGTTTTATCAAACCCTTACGCTGACATAGGAATTGAAGCATATCACTACTCTCAATTTTATCTTTATAGCCTTAAGGCTGCATGCAAATGGTGATTTGTTGGGTTGCGAAGCATCCTCGACCACAAAAATATAGTGTCGGTCTCCTCATGGGTATGAAAACCATCAGAGGGACGCTGACACGACAATCCATATTTTCACTATGTTGAGACCTTAAATCCGGATAACCGTTTTAAGGTCTGTGCATGTACATTTTATAGAAAAAACTGACAGGGTACATCTGTAAACTGGAGTTTGTCCATCGTGGGAATCAGATTCTGATCAGTTTGATCATGAATCCCACAATTCCTAGGCTCACATATGAATAGCTAGAAAACCTGCACAGTTCAAATTTGTACAGAAGCAGATAAATATCCCAAGATAGCCAGAACCAGGGATTCATTCAGTAAATCCCGGTCCGTACGGCCGAAGCGTCTCGTTCCACCTAGATAGCGATCTAAGGGACGCGAGGTTGCTTTTGAAGCTGAAACTATAAAAATAACTAGATTTAAATAAATCTCAGCCATTATAGCTTTCAGGTTCTGTCGGGACCTGTTTGAACCGTTGAAAGCTAGAAGTGGCGAGATTTGGATAAATCTAGTCCGCCCGCAGAAATGTCAGTGCAAATTCATTTACAAATGAATGTTAAATGCAACAGTTGAATAAATTGAACAAAGCAATACCTATAGTTAGATATATATATATATATATATATATATATATATATATATATATAAAAGCTGTAAAGGGCAATGGGTTTTCACTCGCAAGACCGGACTGAAATTGAAATATATATGTAGATATATATATTGACAGAAACGTAGTCAACCAAGACTGGAAAGATGACCAGTGATGATGAAGGTTGCTTGTATATGCATAAATATATATAAAAACAGTAAAAAGGCCACAGAATGATCCAGACCGAACTGAAATGTAAATTGCAGGAAAATAGTCAACCAGTGACTAGGGAGAGCACCCAGTATGGCGAAGTGTGCAAAAATAGTAAAAAGGGCGATGGATTTTCACGCATGTGCCCATACTGAATTAAAATATATATATATATATATATATATATATATATATATATATATATATTGACACGACTGTAGTCAACCAATACTGGTATGAAGACCAATTATAGTGAAAATCACTTAGATATGCGTAAATATATATAAAAGCGGTAAACTACCTCGAATTTGAAATCCAGGCTTAACATAATTAAAATGTTAGTATATAAACAGTTAAATATATACAGAAAAAGGCCAAACCCGGAATAGGAAGACAACCCAGTCCGACGAAGTTGCCAAAACTGTGTGTGCTAGTGCATTAAAGCTACTGGAGCTAACGAATCGTCAATCCAAGTTGTGAAAATGTTGAAAACGGAGTTTATGTACAAAAATATATCAATTTTAGACGAAAACAACCACGAAACTAAGTTTTGGGAATATTTAGAAGATAAAACATGATGTGCAGGTGTAAAACAGTGCAAAGTAGTAGTATTGACTTGTTGATCGTAAAAATACTTACAATGGGCTGCACTAAGGGCTTTTTGCCGAATCGTAGTCCTTAAACGTCCAAATCTACCAGTAGTTTTTTGATATGTGGTAGTATATGGGTATATCTATGTGTTGGAATGAAAATATTTGGGTTTGGAAGAGGTGTAAAAGTTGAAAAATCAGTCAGACAGGGCTTCGCTGCGCTTCTTGCTTATGAAAATGAGGCGGGGCTGCCGCTCTATTTATAGAGGGGGGAGCTGTACCTCTACATGCGGCTACCACAAGTAGAGGTGCGGCCACTCGAGGTGGGTCCCGCGTGCCCAGCTTGGTTATCTCGAAGTACGTGCACTCCGAGCAATGTGATGTCCAGTCGAAAACTTTCTACCTTTTGATCGGAGCGTCCGTTTGAGGAGTGCGATACCTTTCTGAAAAGCTCTTGCCGAGAGTGTTGCAATGACATGGGAAAAAACATTTTTCGGGTCCAGGAAGACGTGGTCATAACCAGGTCTTCGATTCTCTGCAGTTTGTCCGTTGAACTGTCTTGCGTTGTTGCTACTCGGGATCGTCGTTAGTGTTCATTCTGACTTTAACGGCATTGATTTAGCTTGAGTTTGACCAAGTCAATTGAAAATTGGTAAAATAACCGTTGTACCCCTCCCGGGGCTGCCTGTAGTGTCGGCATGGTCGCTAGTTGACTTCCGGAAGCTGATTCCAAGACTTGGATCCCAGTCGAGTCTGTTGACCTCAGGGTTGTCTCTGAGGCTGACGTGGTCATTTCAAGTTTTGCTATGGATTTGTTGTCATGCTTCAGGATGATGTCTGAAGTTGGCCTGACGTCCCGGGTTGAGATCGGGGATGACCTGCACTTCCCGGATTGAGACCGGGGTTGATTGGTACCTCCCGGGTTAAGACCAAGGTTGATTTGATTTCCCAGGTTGAGACCGGGGTTGATTGATACCTCCCGAGATGCTGCTGGGGCTAATTGGTACCTCCCGGGTTGAGACCGGGGTTGAGCTTGATGATCCGATTGACTGTCGAAGCTTGATTGATGGTTGGATTCACTGTCGGAGCTTGATTGATGGTCCAATTGACTGTCAAAACTTGATTGATGGTCTGATTAACTGTCGAAGCTTGATTGATGGTCCAATTGACTGTTGGAACTTGATTGATGGTCCGATTAATTGTCAGAGCTTAATTGATGGTCCGATTGACTGTCGAAACTTGATCGATGGTCCGATTGACTATCGAAGCTTGATTGATGGTTTGATTGACTGTCAGAACTAGATTGATTGTCTGATTAACTGTCGGAGCTTGATTGATGATCCGATTGACTGTCAGAACTTGATTGATGGTCCGATTGACTGTTAGAACTTGATTGATGGTCTGATTGACTGTCGAAACTTGATTGATGGTCCGATTGACTGTCGAATCTTGATTAATGGTCTGATTAACTGTCAGAACTTAATTGATGATCTGATTGACTGTCGGAGTTTGATTGATGGTCCAATTGACTGTCGGAACTTGATTATCGATATTGGGAATCAGATTTGACTGGAGCACCGATATTGTGCATCAAATTTGGGTTGATTAACGGTTTTACCCTTCTACTGGATGAGTATCGGGGCAAGGAAAATCTCAAGTGTCTACATACATTTGTGTAAGGATACATATATATATATATATATATATATATGGAAACTTAAGTAATATATAGCCATTATTGTTTCTAAGTTGCTGAGTATTATGAAATATCCCATATTGAGTGACCCTTCTCCTTCTTCACGTGTATAGGCCATTGGCCTAAGCTTAGCCTTACTCTTCATTGTCAAATTCTCAGCAATGTAGCAAATGATAAGTGGGTAGTGGCCTTAATAGTGTAACTGTTTCACCAACTCCTCATTGCCCAACATCTTCTTCCTTCTTCCATTGATTTCAAACATTGTGCAATAGCTTTGTATAGGTAATGAATTTTCTATAAATTAAGCTCTTCTCTTCTCATTTCATTTTGCTAAGTTTTCTGATAATTGATATAGAGTGTAAGCATATTGTATTGAGTGAACAATCTAAAATTAGAGCAAGCCCTGTCCAATTCAAGCTTCAAGAGGTATAATACTTAAACATATTTTGAAATTCAAGCAATTGTAATTTATAGGAAATTTCATAAATTGGTTGAGAATTGATATGTGAGATGATGTTAGCATGTTAGTTAAGTTTATATACATGTTATATATGTAATGTGGTTGAATTCAAGTATGTTTCATGAAGGATTTCGAAATGGGTTTGGAAGCTCTGCAATAGCAGAAACCTTCCTGGCTGAAACCGGAGTGGCGCGGCCGCGCCACTCCCTAATACAAACATAGCGCGACCGAGCTGATATGCAGAATCAGAATTCAACTTTTGTGTTTTTTGAAATGTTGTGCATGCTAGTGTAACTTACTTATACCTATTTATGTCCCCGAAGTACTGACATAGGTTGCCTTGCATGTTATCACCTACCCTAGCTTGGTTTAATGACCTTATAAAGGAAACTTAATGTTAGAGAATGAAAGTTAACAAACTAAGTATAATTTGAATTTTGAACTTGTGAGCATGCTATTATGGCTTAGTTATGTGTATACATGAGTATGATATATAGTATGTGAAGTTGCTTTGCATGATTAGTTGGTTTAACATGAGGTTGCAAAGAAAACTTAAGAGTTTGAAAACTAAAAATGCTAATAACTACCTTACGTGTATTTTGAAAATTATGACTATCATGATAAGATATCGTATGCATATAGACATGATTGACATGTATGCCTAACTAGCCATGGACGTTGCAAAGTAGTCAAGCATAGTTTCATATGAGTCTAAAGAAGTAAACCCATGCTAATTCGAAATACTTGCGTAGAATGACTTGCGCATGTATTGTCCTCATTGCATAAGTATAAAGGCCAAACGTGAGAAACTTTTGAATTGAACTCGTTAAGCCTTGTTAAATGAGAATTGATATAAAACTATGATGGAGGTAAAACAGAAATCGAATCTAATCATAAAATCTCATAACATGTGTGTTTTCATGTATCACTGTCTAAGTACGTTATTGGACAAGCTTGGATTCTGCAGGAGCAAGCCTTCTCTGGTTTGAACTGGGAGCAGCGCGGCCGCGGCACTCCCTAGTTCAAACACAGCGTGGCCGCGCAACCGTGCAGAATGGATTGATCATGTTAATTGAAATTTGAAATTTCTAGCATGCTTATATTGGTATCCTAAACTGAAATTCATGATTATTAGTGGTGTGCTCAAGTTATAATTAACATGTTGACAATAGAAAACATAGAATGGATAAGTGTTTATAAACTTTCAAACGCTAAGTCAAACGATGATTACGAACTATGTTATTTGATTTCATAGTATCATATAAACTGATTTTGTGCTATGTGTATGTAAAGATGTACGTATAGAATTGTACGACTAAGTTAGAATCGTATGTATGTGTTTAACTTCCATATAAAGTAAATGTATTCAATGTACGTAACTAATGAATATCCTTATATACGTCACTACGTTACAATAGGATTATAAAGTATCGATAAGCTAAATGTTGATAAACTACGCATAAGGCAAGTTTTCGAACCTTACTCCTTATTGAGCAAGTACTCGAACCTTATTCTTTATTGAGCACTACTTAAGCTTGTACTATTATTGATCGTACGAGTAAACAATTGATAGTACGATTCTTGTCTTATGAAATAATGCTTTATAGCTTAAGGCAAAGTCTGTTTATATTCTTTGAACTATGACTTTGAGTATTGAAATTATAAATTGTTCTTATATACATTAAAATAGCGGTCTATGCCATTTGATTCGGCTAGACCTATATCATGAATTTGAAAGCTATCCAAACTAATTGACTTGGTGTGGACTCTTATAATTCGAATGAGATGAACAACTCTCATGGAAGGGAAAAATTATATACAATTGTTGGTAAACCGACGTGCTCACATGAGTACGATTAAATTTTATGCATGACATAGGGTACTTTAGGCTGATCGCCTGTTGTACTTGATTTTATTGGATTATCAGCATATCACTGTTAATTCTAGTAAGAGTTCATAGTCCTTAGTGACTGCTCAGTGTTCATTATTCTTAAACCTTGAAATGGTTAAAACTTTGAATCTTGTTGATATCTTTCTGTCCATAGTGACTATTATTGAAAACTATTGATACTTTTTGTTATTCTTGAACTATCATTTACTATTATACCCTTGGGATTTGAAATCTATATTATTCACCCTTATTGCTATACTACTTGCTGAGCAAACTTGTTGCTCATTCTTACTTTTCCTAAAACATTTCAGCTAAGGCAGAGCAGAGCGGACCCTCGGGCACCGATAAGGGCAAAGGCAAGGCTACAGCGTAGCTTTGTATTCATCTAGAACTGTTATGATAATTGTAATAAAACCTATTTCGTATTATGTACTAGTTAAGTTTAAGTTATGTATTAGCTATGACTAAGCTATGTTTAAGATGATGGAGTTATGTTTAAGTTACGAGACCGTGGGACCAGAATAATTATATTAAATAAATGTAAATTATTCTATCATTCCATTGCGTGAGATGTTATTATGTTATTAAAATTTAGAAAGTGATGAACCGAATTCGAGATGCGAGCGGTCTGAATTTGGGGGCGTCACAGTTATTCTAGATCGGAAGAGCTCCTTAGATATCTGATATCTAGTAGTCCTACGTTTTTAACCATTTAACTTTTTGAAGTGTAGGAATATAGTAGGAGCATCTATAGTTTCATGCTGACGCTAAAGCTCGTTACTCATGGATGCGAGCTTGATGCATTGATCCAACTGTGCATCATTTTACCACTTTCCAAAAGTAGAAATCTCTTCCTCAAAGGCATTGTCTGCAACCATTGCAGGAATATGAGTATTAAGGACATAAAATAGCTTTTTAGCCTTGAGAACTATTCTCATATTCCTTAACCAATCCATTTAATTCAGTCCGGTTAATTAGCATCTAATATGCTACGCAGTGATAGTAATTTAGACTTTGTAAAATTCTGTAAAAAGAATTTGTAATTAACAACATTATAGCATACATTCTTTTTTTAATTACCAAAACAAAATAGGTCTTGTTTTAAATTGGTTTCTCCCACTATTTTTATCAAACTATATTACCCTCAATATATATAGTTCGAAAAATCTATTTAAAGATTTGCTCGTGAGAATAAGTATCACATTTCAAATGTATATATCCTTGTGGTGACACAACAAACGATATATAAATAAATAGGTAGACAACTATTGTCAATTACATCACCATGTAACTCTTTTTATGCCTCTTAGATTATTTTAATCAAGCGGTGACACATCCGAATCAAAATTATCCAAGTTAAGTCCAACCTAGCACTTTCATATATTCAAATAGAAAAATATCGTCCTTGTGGTGACACAACAAAACAGTATTGTTCAGTTTCTTTATAAGCATCAAATGTGATAAATTAATATCTTAAATATTTAATACTTGTCTTCTGGTGACACAACAAACTCATATTAAATATTTAATACTCTATTAATTTATCATGCTAGAAGGCGACGTTCGATATTCCAAATATCTTTGAACGCTTAAGACTTAATATAAATTTTTTGAGGGGTTTGTTATTATTTGTCTCATATTGTTTAGCGCGCATGCACACACACACACACACACACACACACACACACACACACATATATATATATATAGTATAAGCATGCATATAGAATACTATATTATACCCAGATTGATTATGGATTTTATTTTAGTTTGGTTCACTAGAGCCACCAAGTGAACCAAAAAGGTCAAACCTATGAGTTGCAAGAATTAAATTTAAATACAACTATTACATTTAAATCATGAGCTCCATTACAAACGGGTCTTCATACGCTCCTTGCTCTTTTGGTCTCCAATTCTTCAAGATAATTCTAACTAGTCCTATTACTTAAACTATTTAATTTAAATAGAAATCTTGATCAGCAGTCAAGGGAAAGTACATAGGAGGAAGATAGAATTTACATCAAGAAAAATTAGAGAAGACGTGGCACCCAGACCCCATTTAATAAAACTCATACATTCATGCATCCAACTAAAATAAAATTCAATCACATTGGTTAATAGTCCATAATCAACCCCATTTATTATCATACATATCATCATATGCATCAATAAATAACATTCATCTCATAAATAAATAAATCATTCCCTATATGTATTGATATCATTTAATGGGCAATTAAAATTTATTATAAATTCAATTTTGAAACAAAATAAACTCATTTGTTTTAATCAAAATTTAAAGCATAATAAACTTCTTTATTTTATTTTATCCAATATTGAATAAAAATAAACTACTTTATTTTTAATTAAATTCTAAATCAAAATAAGCTCCTTTATTTTAATTAATAAGGAATCCAATTTCAAATAAAAAATAAACTCTTTTATTTTAACTTAAAATTGCTGGAAAAATAAAATATGTTGAATCATATTCCTTATCAAAATTAAACATATTTGATTTTAGGAAACATGGAATCTAATTCCATATGTGAATAAACTCATTTTTTCTAGGAAACATTGAATCATATTCCATATGTGAATAAACTCCTTTATTCTAGGAAACATGGAATCTTATTCCATATATGAATAAACTCATTTATTCTATTTTTGAAAAACTACACAAAAAACAAAATCACGTTTTCTACTGGTCCGTCGCGCCCCGCGCCGCAACTGGAGCGCCTCGCACAGCACCTGCAGAAACATAGCACGCACCGCGCCTCCATTGGCTCTCCCAGCGCCACCCTCACAAAACTCGGCGCGCCCTGCGCCGCGACGTTTTTCTGAACTTTTGTTTTCTTGCAAATCGCGATTTTTGATCTTTTCTTCCAAAAAAATGATTCTATGCAATAAATTATGCCCAATAAATTGTTCTAGACACATACCCATACATATATGAAATCAAAATAATTAATAACTCGCATAAAGGTTTGACTTTAATACCACTGTTAGGTTTGTAAGATTCATGAATGCAATCAAATTTCATAAAATAAGAAGAAGCATGGCAAATCAGAGTTTTAAAATTTTACAAACCATATACCCGGATCATCCTTTATGCACAATTATTAATTAAACGAAATAGATGGAGATTAGATTCATACCCTTGTAGAACTAAGCTTTCACATGTACGAGTTCAACTCCAAATCCTTCGCACTCTCCTTGAGTTCTCCGGGGTGGATTCCTTCCTTTGATCAACATTAGCCACCCAAGTGATTGGCCTCTAGAGGTGATCCATCAAGGAAGAAGAGTTATTCAAGAAGGTGGGTGTTTGGCTAAACCTTAGTTTCTATCTCTATAGAAATTGTGTACTCTCCCAACTCTTGGAATGAAATGTGTTAACCTTGTTCCATAATAAAACTTTCTTATTTATAGATGTAGGTAACCCTCTAAACCATTTAGGATTAGGATTTCATATTAATTAATTAAACCCTTTTAATTAATTAGGCTTCCTAATCCTATTGGAAATAATTAAACTCTTTTAATTAATTAGCCTCCTAATCTTATTAGGAATATATATATATGAGAGAGTATCTTATTAATTAATTCCTAAACTCCTTTAGGAATTAAATAATAATAATAATAATAATAATAATAATAATAATAATAATAATAATAATAATAATAATAAGACTCATCTTATTAATTTATATTTAATATTTTTAAAATATTAAATAATAAATATTAAGCTATTTAATTTATTCTATTACCATTGATTAAATTAAATATACTTAACTTATTACTACGATTATGACATTTGCTTCTTTAATAAATAGTCATCCTTTTATGGTGTGACCCTTTAGGTTCTCTATATTAAATCGGTTGTGAATAAATCAATTAGAACAATTCTAATCTTATTTAAATAAATAAATTAAACTAATAATTTATTTAAATAACATTTATTCTACAATAAGGGTAAGCCCCCTTAGCGATCAACGACTTTCCAGATAATATAGATTTCAACATTAATCATAAAAGAACCTTTGAGTAAATAGTTACCGTATAATTTAATCCTTTCACCGATACAATGTCCCAATTAACTATAAGATATGGATTTTACTGTCAAGTCTTATTTTATTTAATTATATGTATTTCGATCCTTAAATGCACAACTCCAAATAATGCAAATTAGAAATTCCTTTCAAATTTTATTTCACCTTGGCCAATGATTCTTATGTTGTCATTTATCGAATCACATAGGAAATATATCTTCTTTTACTAGAAGTGGTAGATTCTTTATTGATCATTCACTGGCTCCATATATAACTTATTACATCCAAGCATACCCTTTAATATACCCTAAGGGTCTTAAGGGACATGTCAAAGTATAACTCATTATACACAAGATAATATGATGATCTCAAGTCTAATGATCACTTGTACAACTATCACTACAGGAATTCCTATTGACATGCAAGCAAAACTCCATTAGGTATTCTTTAGCGAGCCACGTTCAGTGAACTTATTCTCCAATAAACTCCTAAATACTTGCTTTAAGGACTCCACACAAATGATCATGAGATCAATTATCCTCATCCAACGAGCAAGCAACGTATGTACCAATCTATCCGGATTCACTAATCCCCTTTTTAGTAATCCAATGATTGGGAACAATTTTAGTTTTAAACTATCTAAGAATTTAGATCTCATTAGCATGATCATCATCATGATTCTAAAAGCATTGCTTAAAACTATGGGTTTATCACATATTATAAAAATAGCACCATGTAGATAAATTAATGCCTTTAAATAAATAATTCTTTTATTAATAAATAAATAAGATTGTTATAAAGTATATATTTTATCATCAAACATGATTGGCTTGTGTGCATACTAATTTCAAGTATATATATTTGTTGATATATGTTTGGTTAGGAGATATAGAAGTATAAGAAATGTTCCAAGAGGAACGGATTAAGAATAAGCTATAACGAAGTTATGACGAAAATTCGATTTTGCTATGATTTTCGGACTAACTTAGAAAGTAAGTTAATGATCCCGAATAATTAGGGTTTCATAATAATGTTAGAGAACATGAAAAACGTGAGTCGTGGACTCAATAACAAACTCATTTCGGGTTCAGATGAGTAAGTTCGGAGAAATAAAAATATAATGTTAAGTTAAAAAATTGAGTGAGGTAGGACTTTTGAGCCAAGATTAAGACTTGTTAACGAATTTAGAAAATAATTTTATCTAGTGGAATTTGAAGAGGATGTTATACGTTTTCCAACGCCTTAAAAACGGACTCATTCCAATTTCGGGAGAGAAAGATACAAGGTGCAGAAGTAGGAGCTAGAAGTATTGCTCAACACTTAGCAAAATTTTCCAAAAAATAGGTCTGGTGCCGCAGCGCCAAACAAGCCTTGGGAGGCAGCACCACAGCGCTGCTCCGGGAGATAGCTCCTGCAATTGGGCACATGCAGCGCCGATTTAACAAAGGAACCTGGCGCCGCAACGCCGATGCAGGGCAAGGCCCAGTAATGAGCTTTTAACTGCTCAAAGCTTGGGGAAAGATTAGAGAACAATTATAGACTTAAAGTTTATGAAATATAACACTTTAAGGATGATTAAACCTTAAATTAATGATTGGACATTGATTAAAAGGTTAAGAATTATAAGTGTAAAATACTTAAACTAAATAAATGTTTAGTATTGGCATCGGACGAACGTGCTTAGCATACACACGCGTGTATGGTTTAAATGTAGAGTAATTAAGATTGATGAATGACGTATAAACATCGAAAAGTCGAGTTAATTACAATAACTTGAATAATGTTCTGAATCAAATGAACCGGACATTGTAAGATATGAACAGGAGTTAATGTAAAACCATCATAGAAGATGATTATCAGAGTTAAGACATCTCCGAATGTTGTAACGCCGAAAGACGATAAATAAAGTTGTTTGCATAAACTTAGGTTATAAAACGCGAAACTATAAGAACTAAAGTTAATTTAAACCAATAACTAATTCAAATATATGACTAATTGGTATGTGTTATCCTTATGTAATATATAGGGATTTTGAAGAGCAGTATAGCGCAAACTGTAAGCTGTAATCTGTGCTTAAAGCAAGTTTCCTAACTTCATTTATATTGATGAAATGAATGCTAGTTTCTTAAACTGACTCAAATGTTGTACTTGAGAAAGTTTTATCTATGTGCAAATGTGTTATATTTGTACAAGATGTTATAAGGTCATGTGCCAAATTTTCAACACTTATATTTTTCTGCAAGATGAACTGTTTTATGTTTGAACTATTCAATGTGAAATAATTATGTTTACTCATGAATTGCGTTAAGATTAAGTCTGTGTTAATTGTTTTAGATGGACAGAATGATAAGAAGTTAATTGAGTTAATGTGTATGTACAGTCGTACTTTTTAATCGTTAACTTGTAGTACCTGAGTAAACAACTCCTTTGTATGGGTAGAGGTTTAAGATAAGCTAGTAACCGATCTAACTAGCTGTGAAGACAGTATGGATGAGATGGAAAACTAATTCATTAGTTTTTGGTGGGAAGCCACTCAGCTTACTATATTGATAACTGTTGAGAACTCGATGTGTGATATGTTATGTTTTGTAAATATATGTCAAAAATGTGATTCTTTTCACATATATTGTTGTATGGAATGAGTTAAGTCGTAGAAGTGTTAAAGTATATATTGTTGTTAATATATATGAGAAGATATATGCTAATGATATTTTAAAATGATAGAATCAGAATTATTCCAGTTATTCGACCTGCTTCATAAATCTTGTTAAGTTATTAAAATTTTTAAAAGAATATTTGATTCTTGACTTTGTTGTTATTCAATTGCTAGAACTTGTTGAGCAATCGAATACTCACACTTGCTTAAAATAAAAATATTTTCAGCAAAGATAGAAAGAACTGAAGGATCCAGTGAGGATTAAAGAAAAGATCAAGCCTAGTCTTGTAATTTAAATGTTAAACTTATTTGTATCTGTTGTGGCGGATTATAGTCACACTTATGTAAGGAAAATAATAATGTAATTACCATTATTGGTATGTATGAAGATTTTAAGGTAATAGAATCCGGGATTTGAGCAAAATATATTGTTATATTTTGGAGATTTAATTATATCTTAAGGATATATGGATGTATGTACGGTAAGAGTAGTACTGTGATACACCAAACTCGGGTTTGAAGATAGGCCAGATTTTGGGGGGCATTACATGTCCCTTAAGACCTTTAGGGTATATCAAAGGGTATGATTGGGTATAATAATTTATACATAGAGATAATGAATGATCAATAAAGAATCTATCGATTCTAGTAAAAGAAGAGAATGTCCTACGTGATTCGATAAATGACAACTAAGGAATCATTGGCCAATGTAGAATAAAATTAGAAAGGTGTTTCTAATTTGCATTATTTAGAGTTGTGCATTTAAGAATTGAAATACATATAATTAAATAAAATAAGACTTGATAGTAATTCAATGTCTTATATTTAATTGGGACATTGTATGGTAGAATGATTGAATTGTACAGTAACTATTCACTCAAAGGATCTTTATGATTAATGTTGAAATCTATTTTATCTGAAAAGTCGTTGATCGCTAAGTGGGCTTACCCTTATTGTAGAATAATTGTTATTTATTTAAATAAATTAAATAGTTTAATTTATTTATTTAAATAAGATTAGAATTGTTGTGGCGCCCCCAAATCAGGGTTCTCTAACCTCGTGTTCGGCGCTCACGATCCATCACATCATAAGAATTCTATAAACTATTACGAAATTAATAATCATATATTGTTCATTACATTAAAGATCTACATCATAATCCCAAGGTCTTCTTAACCTTAACTTAAATACATACCTTACTTAAGTTACGCTTAGTAACATAAAAGGTTCACAATACCAATTACATAATATAATATAATACATAAACATTCACATTAACTATTCCTGGACTTTGCCTTTGCCTTTGTCCTTCTTGGACGTCTCTGGCTTAGCTGAAATAAATGTCATGATATAACAACAGTAAGCAACTAATTTTCTTAGCAAGTTTAAATACAAAGGAGATATACCATGATTGGAAAATAATTTAGCTTTCAATGCTCAACAAGAGAAATTGATTGTGAAAGAACACGAATTAAGTCTCAATAATTGAATAATAGATGTTGAGTGGTTTGAAATAACCATGAACATATACTAAGATTGTCAGTATTTAAACTGGTCTTTTTATTAAGTTTTGGTAATCAAGGGGATCATCCTTTCATACCCGGTGAGTTATACATAAACATTTAATAATCGAGCAACAATTATTTTCCAATACAGTGCTTTAATAAAATTATCCTTTTTCTCAGTCGAGAGTCCTTACCAAATCAATTGGTTAGGAACAGCTTTCAAAACATATTTGATTCAACAAATTTAAAACATGTTTGATCTAGCTGATGCAATTGTTGGGTAAAATCTAGTTACGCACAACACCCAAGTATACGTGGTCAACAAGTAATAAAGTGAAAGTAGAGTATCGTTCCCATGAGGAATTATTTAATAAAAATCACCAAGTACTAACCCGTAACCAACTTAATCTTATTTAAACAGATAATTTCATGTTTGTGAATTAACAATATATAATTAAACTACTACTAAATACCACTAGTTTAAAATAAGATTACGGAGATTTAAGATCACAATTTCACTTATTGTTTTATTTAAATTAATACACTTCTTATCAATTAAGCTCACTATTCTGAATTGTTAATCAAGAACACGTAAATAAGTATGACCATCTCTCAATGCATCATACTCAAATCAACTTAAATCCACAGATGATAGAATTAAAAAGAACACCCTAATTAATTAATTCACTATATCTCTATGTGAATTATAATTAAAGAGGATTTAAAACCCAAGTTCTTTGTCAGATTACATGCGATGTATAGGTATATCTTTATCCTAGACATAAATCATGAATTCCAACGCCATACAGAAAATACAATCACATGCTATTATGATCAGATCTAAATCTATAATCCCTCTCTCGAGTTCATATAGATTATCACAGTAATTACTAGCTAGACAATTAAATAATTAAGCCCAAATCACAATAGACAATCCCTAAAATAAATTGCAATAATCAATAAAGAAGCATATTAAAATAAACTATGTAATAGGATCTATTGAAATCATAAACAAGAGATTTAGTTCATACTTATTGAATTAAAACCAAGAATCTACAACTGAATAAACATTCAAGAAATAAAAGTAGAAGATAAAGAAGAGAATAGATTCTGTAGACGAAATCCTTGAGTCTCACCTTCAGCTCCTGCAACGAATCCTTCGCGCTCTCTCAATTGCTTCAATCTCCAAATCTAATGAAAACTAGGATTTTTCTAATCTCATCTAATAGAATGGAAATCTCCTCTTAATCCTTTTGAATACTACTTTTATAGCCATCTGATGATCCTTCTCCAAATCAACTCTTCAGAATCCTTTTCCGAATTAACTTCTGAAAATCAGCATTTTTTCCCAACAAGCCCGCCCCGAAGGGTGCATAGTACCAGAAAACCCCGCCCCGGTGGGTGAACAGTAACTGAAATTACAAAAATATCATTAAGCTCCATTTTCAATGTTTTGACCCTCCGAAGCCGTTTTCTACAATACAAACACAAAAACAAGTAACACAACATAAAAATACTTAAAGTTAATCAAAGAATTAAGCCTAAAAGGTGTCTGATTCTTAGGTATAAAATTCACTCATCAACAACTAGGATAGATCTATCTTATAAACATCTTAAAGTACTTAACCGACACTAAGGATGTAATCATGATTCATGATAGGTCTGAATTAAAATTAGAGGACTAAACAGACTCAAGTTTTTTTAGACTGATCAAGACGACAACAAATCCACTTTAGGGTAAGTCGTTACCTTGAAATGTGGTGTAGTGAATTGGAAAGGTTCCAAACAGCAAAGAGTTACTGGTTTAGTGATAAAGACAAAGTATATAGCTGTAAATGAAGCTGCAAGCTAATGTTTCAGATGAAAAGTTCATTGCTGAACTAGGAATAGTTCCTAAGTTTCATATTGGATCCAAACATGTGTTGTGGCACTTTCATTTGATTAAAGGAATCAATAAAAGAGGAGAAGTCACTATAGAGATAGTAAACTCTTAAGAACAACATTGCATATCCATTTACTTAAGCTTATCCAGCAGCAGGATAATCGTCACTTAGAGAAGAAGGGGATTAGATACCATGGCGATTGGCTTTAGTACAAGTGGGAGATTGAAAGTAGTATGCACAAAACCCAATCATGTTTGATGATAAAGCATATACTTTGTAACAATCTTATTCATTTATTAATAAAAGAATTATTTAATTAAAGGCATTTAATTATCTAAATGATGTTGTTATAATAAAATGTGATAAACCCATAGTTGTAAGCAATGCTTGTAGAATCATGATGGTGATCATGTTAATGAGATCTAAATTCTTAGATAGCTTCAAACTAAAATAGTTCCCAATCGTTGGATTACTAAAAAGGGGATTGGTGAATCCGAATAGATTGGTACATACGTTGCTCGCTCATTGGATTAGGATGATCGATCTCATGATCATTTGTGTGGAGACACTATAGCAAGTATGTAGGTGCTTATTGGAAAATAAGTTCGCTGAACGTGACTCGCTGAGGAATACCTAATGGAGTTTTATATGCCTATCAATAGAAATTCCTCAAGTGATAGTAGTACAAGTGATCCTTAGACTTGAGTTCATCATAGTATCTTGTATGATAAGTTATACTTTGACATGTCCCTTAAGACCCTTAAGGTATATCAAAGGGTATGCTTGGGTATAATAAGTTATATATGGAGATAAGAAATTATCAATAAAGAATCTAACGCTTCTAGTAAAAGAAGAGAATGTCTTATGTGATTCGATAAATGACAACCCAGGAATCCTTGGCCAATGTGGAATAAAATTAGAAAGGAGTTTCTAATTTGCATTATTTGGTGTTATGCATTTAGGATCGAAATACATATAATTAAATAAAAAAAGATTTGATAGTAATTCCATGTCTTATATTTAATTGGGACATTGTATGGTGGAAGGATTGAATTGTACGGTAACTATTAGCTCAAATGTTCTTTTATGATTAATATTGAAATCTATATTATTTGGAAAATCGTTAATCGCTAAGGGGGCTTACCCTTATTGTAGAATAAATGTTATTTATATAAATGAATTAAATAATTTAATTTATTTATTTAAATAAGATTAGAATTGGTCTAATTCATTTATTCACAACCGGTTTAATATGGAGAACCAAAAAGGTCACACCATAAAAGGAAGAATATTTATTTAAGAAGCAAATGACATAATCGTAATAATAATTTAAGTGTATTTAATTTAATATGTGGTGATAGAATAAATTAAATAGCTTATTATTTATTATTTAATATTTTAGAAATATTAAATATAAATTAATAAGAGGAGTCTTATTATTATTATTACTATTACTATTATTATTATTATTATTATTATTATTATTATTATTATTATTACTATTATTATTATTATTATTATTATTATTATTATTATTATTATTATTTAATTCCTAAAGGAGTTTAGAAATTAATTAATAAGATACTCTCTCATATATATTCATAATAAGATTAGGAGACTAATTAATTAAAAGAGTTTAATTAATTATTCCTAATAAGATTAGGAAGCCTAATTCATTAAAAGGGTTTAATTAATTAATATAAAACCCTAATCCTAAATTGTTTAGAAGGGTTGCCTACATCTATAAATAAGAAAGTCTTATTATGGAACAAGGTTACACACTTAATTCTAAGAGTTGGGAGAGTACACCTTTTCTATAGAGATAGAAATTAGGGTTTTTCCAAACACTCTTCTTCTTGAATTATTTTTTTTCCTTAGTGTATCACCTCTAGAGGCCAAACACTTGGGTGGTTAACGTTGATCAAAGGAAAGAATCTACCCGGTGGATTCAAGTAGAATGCGAAAAAAAATTGGAGTTAAACTCGTACCTAAGGAAGCTAGAATCTTCAAGGGTGTGAATCTTATTCTTAATCTTTTTGTTTAATTAATAACTGTGCATAAAAGATGATCCGGGTATATGGTTTATGAAATTTTAAAACTCTGATTTACCATCCTTCCGCTTATTTTGTACAATTTAATTGCATTCATGAAACTTACAAACCTAACAGTGGTATTAGAGCCAAAACTTTATGAAAGTTAGTAATTGTTCAGATTTGATATGTGTTTATAACAATTTTTTTGGGCAGAATTATTGGCATAGAATCTTATTTTTGGAAGAAAAAAACTACACAATTCGCGAACTTGAAAATTAGTTTCTGGAGACTGGCGCCGCAATGTTTCCTCCGTGTTCTGAAAGTGATGACATGGCACTGCAGCGCCCAAAGTCAGTTCAATTGGTGCGCTGCAGCGCGAGCTCCGTGTTTTTTACACTAATGACATGGCGCCACAGCGCCTGATGCTAGTTCACTAGCGGCGATGCAACGCCACTCTCTAGAAACAAATTTTTATTTTATTTTATTTTAATTAAGATAAAAAATTTATTTTAATTAAAATTAAATTATATGTTTTTTTAGTAATTCTAAATTTAAATAAAGTAGTTTATTTTTAATTTGGAATTGGATTAAAATAATGATATTTATTTTAATTAGAATTTAATTTCATGCTAGCTAATTAGAATTAGAATTAGATTCCATGATAACTAATTGGAGATGAAATTGAATTCTTTGTTTTCTAAAAATAAAAGAGTTTATTTGTGATTAGAAAAAGGGATTTAATGTTTTCTTAAATAAAAGATTTTATTTACATATGAAATAGGACTTCATATTAATCAAAATAAAGGAGTTTATTTTGATAAGGAATTGGATTCCACATATTTTGTTTTTTCCATAACAGTTTTAAAAGGTTAAAATAAAGTAGTTTATTTTGATTTGGAATTGAATTTCATATTAATTAAAATAAAGGACTTTATTTTGATTAAATAATTTGATTAAAAATAAAGGAGTTTAATTTTATTCAAAAATGAATAAATTAAAATAAAAAGTTTATTTTGATTTAAATTTGGATTAAAATAAAAGAGTTTATTTTAATTCATAATTAAATTTTATGCTAACTAAAATTGTCCATTAAATTGATATCAATGTATATAATGAATGTTTATTATTCATGAGATTAATGTTTTATTTATTGATGCACATGTTAATGTGTATGATAATAAATGAGGTTGATTATAGATTATTGACCAATATGATTGGATTTTATTTTAGTTGGATGCTTGAATGTATGAGTTTTATAAATGAGGTCTGCATACCTCGTCTTCTCTAATTTTTCTTGATGTAATTTTTATCTCCCTCCTATGTACTTCCCTTTGACTATTGATCAAGTTTTTTATTTATTATAAATAGTTTATGTAATAGGATTAGTTAGAATTATTTTTTGAAGAATTGAAGACCAAGGAGCAAGGAGCGTATAAACACCCGTTTGTAATGGTGCTCGGTATTTAAATGTAATAGTTACACTTAAATTTAATTTTTGCACCCTTAGGTTTGACCTTTTGGTTCACTAGGTGGCTCGAGTGAACCAAACTAGAATAAAAGTTCATAATCAATCAGGGTAGAATATTATATTTTATATGCATGCTTATACTATATATATATATGTGTGTGTGTGTGTGTGTGTGTGTGTGTGTGTGTGTGAATGCATGCTAAACAAGATGAGACAAATAATAACAAACTCCTCAAAGAATTTATATTAAGGCCTAAGCGTTCAAAAGATATTTGGAATATCGAACGTCGCCTTCTAGCATGATAAATTTAATAGAGTATTAAATATTTATTATGAGTTTGTTGTGTCACCACAAGGCAAATATTAAATATTTAAGATGTTGATTTATCACATTTGATGCTTATAACAAAATTGAACAATACTGTTTTGTTGTGTCACCACAAGGATGGTATTTTTCTATTTGAATATATGTAAGTGTTAGGCTGGACTTAACTTAGATAATTTTGGTTCGGATGTGTCACCACTTGATCAAAATAACCTAAGAGAAATAAAATAAGTTACATGATGATGTAATTGACAATAGTTGTCTACCTATTTATTTATATATCGTTTGTTGTGTCACCACAATGCTATATACATTTAAAATAGGATCCTTATTCTCACTAGCAAATCTTTAATTAGATTTGCCAAACTATATATTATGAGGGTAATATAGTTTGAAGAAAATAGTGGGAGATACCAATTTAAAACATGACCTAATTTATTTTGGTAATTAATAAAAGAACGTATGCTATTATGTTGTAAATTACAAATTTATTTACATAATTTTACAATGTCTAAATTACTATCACCGTGTAGTATATTAGATGTTATTTAACCGAATCGAATTAAACGGATTGGTTAAAGAATTTGAGAATAGTTCTCAAGGCTGAAAAGCTATCTTATGTCCTTAATACGTCTATCCCTGCAATGGTTGCAGACAATGCCTCTGTGGAAGAGATTGTTATTTTTATAAAGTAGCAAGATGATGCATAGTTGGCTCAATGCATCATGCTCGCATCCATGAGTATCGAGCTTCTGCATCAGCATGAAACTATGGATGCTCCTACTATATTCCCACACTTCAAAGGGTTGAATGGTGAAGAAAGTAGGACTAATAAATATCAGATATCTAAGGAGCTCTTTCGATCTAGAATGACTTATGGTACTACAGTAAAGACACATGTCCTTAAGATAATGAATCTGATTGAACAAATAGGACAACTAGGTTTTGTCATGGATGGAAAATTGAGCCAAGATTTGAACTTGCACTCACTCTCGAACTCAATCTCATAATTGTTGTGAATTTTCAGATGTACAAGCTAGATGTCAGCCTCGCTGATTTGCTTAACATGTTGAAAAACTGTTGAGAGTCACTTTTCAACCAAGAAAGACCAAGTCTTACTGGTAGGGGCCAAAGGATCTTCTGGAAAGAAGAACGATTCAAAGAAGGTAAATAGAAAGGCAAATACAAAGGATAATAAGAACAAAACTGATACGGATAGCAAAGTAGTTTACTTCTACTGCAATAAGCCTGGACACTGGAATAGAAACTGCGAGAAGTATCTTGCAGAGGCTAACCAGAAGAAGCTTAGTGAAGCTTCGGTTACATATACAGGTTTGTCGATGATTGAAATAAATCTTTCAGTAAGTAAAGTTTCTACTTGGGTATTGGATACCGGCTATAGTTCTAATAAATACAGATTTATGAAGGGACCAAGCGGAAGTAGAAAGCTAAACAAGGGGAAGTCTTCCTGCGTGTGGAAATGGAGCAAAGGTTGGTCTATTAACTTCAGAAATTTATTGTTTAGCGCCGCCTAAAGGCAATTCCATTAGTTTAAATAATTAACAATTTACTGAATGGACTTTACATATTTGACTTACATGAAAATAATTTTAAATTGAACAAACTAGTAAAAGAAAAGGATCAGATGATCATTCAAAGAGTTGAATATTTGTATTTGGTGAAATACAAGTCTGAATCATTTGAAAGGTTCAAATAATTCAGAAGTAAAACTAAATGGAAAGGTATTATGATTCTTCGATTTGATCGAGGAATAAATACTTGTGCAATAAGTTTTAAGATCATCCTTAAATGGTTTTCTCATAATAGACGCTTTCTGATACATAATAATTGATTTGTGTATCTAAAAAGAAAAATTGCACCTTATTGGACATGGGGTGGTCCATAATGATTTTACAGATATTTCAGTATCCTTCTAGAGTAATGCCCTAGAAACGGCTGCATATCTACTAAAATAAAGTAAACTCAAAATCTTAAGTATGTTAAGATAAAGAGTTGTCCAACTTATGTGAAAAAGGTTTCAAAAGAATAAGCTTGGGACAAGATTTGACAAGTACAGATTTGTGGGACATCCTAAAGTAAGTTTAGGGTATATGTTCTATAATCCTACTTAGCAAAAGGTGTTTGTTGCAAAACACGCTGCCTTCTAAGATAAAAGTGTTTACATTGAAGGGCTAGTGGGAGGAAAATAGATCTTGAAGGAGTTCAAGAACCACAAATCACTATTAGTCAAAAGGAGGAACCTGTAGATAGACTTAATGTACTACAAACGAATCGTGAATCTGGAATAGTACTGAAGATACCTGGGAGGTATGGATTCATCATAGATGATGATGATGAGGTACGCATTATAGAGGATGATGATCCATTAATACACGATAAGGCTAACAGTTGTAGACACTCGGAGAAATGGCAGATGTCCATAAATATGAAATGAATCTTTAGAGAATGGCAAGGTGGAGACCTATAAGGCCAGACCATTTTGGAAAAGGTTTTCAAATAAATTCATGGAGTTGACTGTGATAAAATCTTATTACCAGTAGTAATGCTCATGTCCATTTGGATTGTACTTGCGATTGCATCGTATTATTACAAGATCTGGAAAATGGACGTGGAGACGCCCTTCCTCAAATATATATTATTAGAGGAGAATGTATGTATGCTATAGCCAGATGGATTTGTTTTAATGGTTGAAGCAAATCATGTATATGAGCTACAACAATCCATTTATGGGTTGAAGCAAGCTTCTCAAAGACGGAACATTCGTTTTGATGAGAAAAATCAAAAGAGTTTGATCTTATCAAAAATGAGAATTGTGACAACCCCAAATCCGGGTTTTCTAACCTCGAATTCGGTGCTCACGATCCTTAACAACATACATACTTCTTACTAATACTGAAAAGTAAACATACATGGTTTATCATAATAATAAAGTCTTACACATGGTCCCAAGGTTCACTAACCTTAACTTAAACATACTCTTAATACTATAAAGAGTTTACATAACCAAATAACAATTAAAATAAACTAGTACATAAGTTTCTGCAAGCATCTACTCTTGAGCCTTTTCTTTTCCTTTGTCCCTTTTGGACGATTCTGCCTTAACTAAAATAAATGTCATGATATAGCAAGGGTAAGCAACTAATTTGCTTAGCAAGTTTATATACAAGGGAGATCTATCATGATTGGAAAGAAGTTTCGCTTTCAATGTTCAACAACAGTATAAAATTGTGAAGGAACGTGAATTAATAGTCAACAATTGAATATTCGAATAATTGAATAACAGGTACTGAGTGGTTTGAAATAACCATGAACATTTGTCAAAGTTCTCACCATTTAAACTGGGCCTTTTAATAAGTTTTGGTAATCAAGGGGTTCAACCTTTCATACCCCGTGATTTATGCATAAACACTTAATAATCCAGCATTGATATCATGCTTTAATCAAATTCGTCCTTTTCTCAGTCAAGAGTTCTTATTATATCAATTTAATAAGAATAGCTTTTAAAACACATTTTATTTAACAAATTTAAATATGCTTGATCTAGCTGATACAATTAGCATAGATCTATCTCATAAACAGTTCATGAATGAAGAACTTTAATCTAATTCGCAGTTCAATAATAATAGAACAGGAATTCAATTGCACAAAGTACGAATCTCAATAATCCGTATAGATGTGAATAACCAACAATAATTATTCACTAACATGCTTCGAAAATAATAACTCGAGTTTGAGTTAGCAAACTTACCTTGTCTGTAGTCTACTGTTATGAAAATAAATATATCCGGTTAGCAGTTTATCTACCTTCCTTCGAAGACCTATAATTGACCTCTCGATTAGCAAATCATATACTTGTTCATAATATCATTATTCTATATTAAATTGCCTAATATGTAGTCACACGGTTAAATATTAGTTATTACATTAATTTCTTAGTAACATTATTATCTCTTGATAACATTACTATTACGTAAACATTATCATCACTCATCCTTTAATAATACTTTACTTACTCCTTAGTATTATTAATCAACTAATAATACTCTATTCACTTACTAATATTATTACCCTCTTAATATTATTTTATTCATTTACTAATATTATTAATTAGTATTTTATTCATTTACTAATGTTATTATATTTTAATAACATTTTATTTAATTAATTAATTAATAATATTTTAATAATCTAATAATACTTTAATCTAATATTATTAACCTTTTAATAATATTTTAATCTAATATTATTACTTATATTAATAATATTTTAATATAATATTATTAGTCATTAATAATATTTATTAATGTTATAATCTAATATTATTAGTCATTTAATAATATCTTAAATTAAATTTTAATCTCAATATTTTTATTTATTTAAAAAATATCAGATTCTAACATTATTAATATCATCAAAATATTTTAATAATTTATTAGGCCAATAAACAATTTATTTTAATTATTTACCCTTTATTAAACCACTTATTTAATACCTATAAAAGGTCTTAAGTAGTACTTCTCATCAAAAATTACCAAAATACCTTTACATAGTCAGAATATACTATATTAGATGTATTCAAGCATTAAAATCCTATTTTCTTTATTTATGATATCATTTAACCATTTATTCTCTATTAGTCATAACTATAATATTTTTATGAAAAATAGTAAACTGATTCTAAAAGTCCTTATCTTCTGTATCTGGACAGTATATGACCCAACAATGATCCCCAAATTTTCTTGAAATTTTAGAAAGTGATTTACTATTTTTAAAGTACTCAAAACCTCTGAATCGTGTTATATTTTTCATAAATCCAGTTTTGCTCAGACAATTCTGAAACTTTCAGGGTACACTCTCATAACATATATGAACATATTGTAAACTTTTTGGATTTTTCCAGTGAATACACAGTGAGGAATCCAAGTATAAATATTTAGGTGTCGTTTACGGTAAAACTCATTACACACAAACTACACATCGAAACGTGTCTGTTCTTTTTCCTACATGTAGATAACTTCTTAAGTTACCTCTGTAATTTTTCCCAAATTTTTTAAAAGAATTAAAACTATCTGAAACAGTCTTAAGAAAAACGGATCAGTAGCTTGTTTAGGGTTTTAAAGCTTTAATGCTCTATGTGGACTGTTTTGGGGAAAACAGCCTCCATGGCTTCAATACTTGCTAGATTTGTGTTATACTACTTGGGCTTACTAGATAACTCATGTATTTAGCACCCCCCCCCCCCCCCTTTGACGGATCACAAATCCAAGCTATAAAACTTGAGTTACACAAGATTTAGTGGAAGAAAAGCTAGGGTTTCACCCCCTTAAAGAACACATGTTCATTTTCTTCCTCTAACTCTCTATTATAACACTCAAGATACTTAGTTCCATACATGAGATATATAGAATTAGGGTACCTTGGGTCTTAGAACATAACCCCATCAAACTTTTATATCAAACAAAATAGAAGAAGAAGAATAACTAGAAAAGTTCTCACCTAGTTTTCTTGGCTATCTTTCTTGTTCTTCCAAAGTATGAGATGTGTTTAGGGTTCATGAACTATGGTAAGCTCTTCCTCTTTTTCTCTCACAAAATCCAACCCTCTCTCTATAGCTCTCTCTTGCTAAGCTTGGGAGAAAAAGAAAGGAGAAATGAATATGGAAGGAAATGAAATGAATTGGAATGGACTAAAGGGATGTTTGCAATCCTATTATCCCCCATACTTTCTTTGCCCGTTAGACAATACCCCTTATCTTATCTTTAAGTATGATTAATGAGATTCCCAACCAATGAGGAGTAGACAACAATATCTTTTGTGTAAGAGATTAGGAAAAGTAAGGTGATTAGCTATAAAAGGAAAGTGGGTTAGCAATATTTCATGCCTTAAAAGGCCCTCCCTAATCCTCATTTTGCTTTTATTTTTAATTCTCAAATTTGATTAATCAAATGCCTAAAATACCCTTAATCAAGTGGGGTTTGCATTTTATTCTTTTTGGGTTTCTCATTTAATTGTTTTGGGTCATGTAATAAACATAGTTTAATAATTTTAATATATATTACCCTAATTGTTTATTTAGGCATTCTATTTCCAATCTTATGGAATTTAAATACTTACATATATCTCTTTAACTTGTAACTGTAACGACCCCAAAATTCATACAATACAACTCTCGACATCGGTCGTTAACACTACATCCTTATTCAGACTTTACATCATTAATCAATGATACAATCACTAAAAATACGGAATATTTAAAACTTTTATAGTATTCCTTCATTATTATCCCTGAATCTCAACCTTTATCATTACATAACTTTGATTCAACCTTATTTCATGAATCGCTTCGTCAGAGTAATTATAAACTAAAACTTACAACCACGTTCAATAACCCATATACATCGGGTAAAATTTAAACTTTACAACTCAACATCTGTTAACCATCATACATTATCAAATACATTATCTGAAACCTTAAACAGAGTATAAAATAATAACAATTCAGCCAAAGTATATCAGTCTTCATGCATTATATCTGATTCATTTCTTTCAAGTAGCACATAGCGTTACCTTGAATCCTTAACCTGCAAAAGTGATTATTTGCAAGAATGAGCTCGACAGCTCGGCAAGATCTAACAGCTTTCATGCATCACATAGCACATAAATACATGCTCAACATATATCTCATAATAATTAAAGTAACATGGCATACATACTTTACATCATATAACAAATATAAAGATTGAGTTCCTTACTCAATCAACATTCTTTTAATCAATCAATGTAGTCATAAATTGACTTTAACATTTCATGCTTACAACCTATATACAACATATCATGCTCTTTGCAAAATAATTTAAAACAGTTCATCATCAAGTTCACGTAGAAAATAGGTACTGAAAGACTTGCCTTGATCGTTGTTTACCAATAACAGTTTAACAGCTTACAGATATCTGCACTTCACGTGCCCTACACAATTATATAATCATGCACATCAAATTTTAGTCACATAGCAAAGCATATTAATTGTAATGTAAACTTTACTCTACATCTCATAACCCTTCCTATTATCAATACACAATGTTCAATTTGATTGTAATTCATTCAAGTGTTTAAGTCCTGCTAGGACTACCTATTGGTTTTATATTAACCACATTTCATATATAATAATGTTCGTTACATTAGAATCGAAACACTATTTTAGTGTATTACCACTATACACGGCGTTTCGACGTTTATACATCACACGCCTAACTCGCCTCTTTTGCATGTGCTTTGCATTCTCCTATATTGGGTTACATTACTCTATAATATTTTATTCTTATCAAAAACATAATATTAAACAAGGTCATACACACTCGTTACGGCGCTGCGACGCTTGCACGTCCGAACGTCAAACTTGCCTATTCGAACGCCCAAACGACACTCATTTGCGCGCGCTTAGCATGCCTATACAAATTGTCTAACACTCAAGGATTAATATTAAGTACCATTATAATACGTAATAGTCATGTTATGAAAGTTAGAACATCATTTTACATAGCCGGGAGCATTACATGTGCATACGTGCATGCCCGACGCCCCCCGATTGCCTCTAAAAACACATTAATCCCACAAATAGCCATTTTGACCCCTGTTACTGACCTTAAATTAAAAAACTTAAAGAACAAAAGTTGTAGGTCTAGTCGTGCTCGTTCCGGATCATCTTGAATCGCCTTAATTGGAGTTCGTATAAAAACGTTATGGCTATTTTACCACAGGAGGTCAAAATAGTCCCGGACTGACTTTCCTCCCGGCGCAGCTGCGCCCCAAACAGCCTTGGGGGCAGCGCAGCTGCGCCCCTGGCAGCCTGTTACGCGATTTTCTTCACTAGTTTGTTGTTCTGGTGAATTTTCTAACCATTTCCTCATTCCAATCTTCATAAATCAAGCTATACACATCTGATTAAGTCCGTTTTCGACTCTATGGATTCATGAAACACTAAACTACTCATCTACATAATAATTATAACACTTCAAAAACATTAACCATTCATTTTAAGGGTTCTAATTTAGTGTTCATACTATATTTTTATACTTCAACATATTTAACGAAATCTTACATCACGAATTCGTTTTAACTCCATTTTAGTTCATTCCAATTGGGCTGTTTTCGTTTCTCAGAGGAGAACAACAAACCACTATCAATTTACAACTTACATCATAGAATTACACCAAATTTTTATCTCCAAAACAGACCATATAGTATGTAATAACCAAGAGTCTAATTTTTCCATCTTTAACACAATTTAGGCTTAATTGGTTTGATTTTAGATATGAACAACACTAGAAATTCATTACAAAATCAACACACATAGATTCTTCACCAATTCCTAAGGTCAAATAACCATAGCAATTTCTAACAATGAAATTAAGGACCAAAGATTAGGAACGTAAGAATTTCTTCATACCTCTTGAACCCTCCTTAGCTTTAATCAGATGATGAAAGAGGTTGGTTCTCCTTGATTCTCCAAGGCTCTTCTCCAACTCTACAAAGAACTCCTTTTTTCTCTTAATTTTCTCTCTTCTCTGCTCTATTCTTCTTTCTCAGACTTAGCACAACTAACGTATTTTTTATTTAATCTATCAGTTAAAAAAACCCAAGGGCTCCCATCTATTACAAAGGCAAAGGGTCACAAGGCCATGTTTGGCTAGAACCCCTAATCTCCTTATCCATTTATTCTAACAACTCCCTTACTATATGATACATATGTCACACTTCATTTTATTGTTAAACTATTTAGCCACATTAAGTAATTATGCAATTATAACATGTATAATTACTACACTATAAATTATGAAATTACCTTTGTAACTAAAATAAACATCTCTATTAGAATAAATATTTCCAATAAAATAGTTAATATTTATTCCACTAATTATTTTAGTTAACTCAAATGAATTATACAATTATTATATATAATCATTTCATTCCTTTTTCTCACATAAATTGTCTCAACACAATTTATTTAATCCATACATCTAATCACCACTTAATTATTAATTCAATTTATTTAATACCATCATACCTAACTAAATTATTCCATAATAATTTCCATTGAATATTTATTTTACTCCATAAATATTTAAACAAAAATATTTATTTTATTTGATAAATATTTTAATTATTTACGAGATTCACAATCGTATTACACTAACATATTACGTTTATATGTAACATACCTTCCTCTCTCATTTTATTAAAATAAATATATTCACATTACTTCATTATTTCATTAAGTGAATTACTCGCATCATTTATGAAATTTAATTCATAACAATTATAGTGCCAACAAGGCATAATAATCAAATTATATTATTTTATAATATAATTTTAACTTAATTAAATTAACTAATCTTATTCAGTTAATTTCCTTTTCGTAATAATTTCATTTAAATTTTTCAACAGTTAAATTAAATTAACTATTAAACCTCATTCTTCCAACATATGAATATATATATATATATATATATCTTCTATATTCACATCACATCATATACTTCACAACATATAACACATATATACACATATCCAAACTCAAAACATCTCGTAATAAGAATTTTATTTATTAAATTCTTAATATAATAATTTTCAAAAATTCGGGTTGTCACATCCTTCCCTCCTTATAAGGATTCCGTCCTCGGAATCACTGAAACCCTACCTTACTCAGGTTTTCATCAAATCTCTTAAAAAAATATTTATCGTTGAGTAACTTCAACGCATTATCTTAATATAGGTTTTATATATATATTCAACTACATTCAGTTCTTCAACGAATTCTAGGTTTTATTTCATAACCTTCAATTAAACACAATTATGTTTCAAATATTATATATTCTCTAACTCGTTCATTTCCTTTCTAAGGATCATTACCATATACTTTACTCGTCGAAGACATATACTTCATAATTCACTGTCTTATAAGTATTCGGGTTATCACATTTACCCCTTCTTCTAAGAATTTCGTCCTTGAAATTTTTATTATCTTCATTCATTCAATCTATCAAAGTAGATTTTACGTTAATCTTATTCACTAACTTGTTGTGTTCCACAACTATTTCTTTCTAGGGAATATCATTCTTGCCACCTTCACCTTCAGAATAATAAGAATCTTCCACAATTGTTCAATAATTGGGAAGCGATATGAATAACAGGAATTTAAAAGATTCCAATTCATGCTGAGAGATCATAAGACCTTGAACTCTTCTCCAGGTTTAATAGTGCATCACCACTGTAACCCATCTTTAACAGAATGTTTAGCAATCACACAGACTGAAAATACTTTCTGCAAGTACTCTAGGTGATCAGCCTATTGTACCCCTACGTCGTGCACAACGTATTACATCTTAACATCGTAACGACTATATGTGTTACTTTCGGAACCATTGTCTCCGATAACATATCCCCTTTTACAGGGTTGTTCACCTCAGCTTCTTAACATTTGAATCCACACAAAAATAATTTGGTTTGGTATAGTTTGACAAAGAACGCTTGAATTTTATAAATATCTTCCAATATTCGTCTAGCTGAATCAAGTAGCATAGACTTCTAGCAATAACTCGGACATCAATCGAGATATATATATATATATATATATCTTTAACCAACTCAAATTTTTAAGGAAACTAAAAATAAATGAATCTTTTCATAATATCCTGATACCGTACCATAATAATGGTATGTTGAGGATTTCGTCATTACATAACGTCGTCATACTACATCATACCATAGTAGGCTGACGATCATACGATCACATCCAACACTAGGTTGAACTGCATTGATAACTTCCTCGATTGTTGTCTCTACACCATATCAAATGATGCATAGAACATATAAAATACATTTTGAAATTTTGAAATTATTTTTGTCTAGCTGAAGCAATTAGCATAGACATGTGAATAATAGCACTATTTTAAAAAAATCATTGGTTCCATCATTTGATCCAATGTTTTTCAAGAAAATAGAAGTGCAACATCAGCACGAAGTCAATAAATTTCAAAAATCTAGCAAAGCTAGGAGATTTAGAATATAAAATTTTCTCCATCAATTAAATCTTTACTCCATCATTACGTAATCATTCTATTAACCTTAAACAACATCAATACTTCCTACACCATAACCTTTCTATTCCCAGTATAGTTCATCAAACTTTCCACACTTTGGAAGTCAGGAACTTTTCACAATAATATGAGTTTAAGAACTTCCTAGTCAGACCATAGGCGTCCATTCGCTGAGGAGTTCCAAACATACCATATGATTATGAGTCATGAACTTACCATAAACATGAGTTTTAAGAACTTGCACTTAATCCTAATAACATCATACTAATCTTAATAGTCTCTAACTATCAAATATACATATGAGAAAAGAATCACCTTTTCACCACATATACATTGATAGCACGACACCAACATTCCAATGATTATCAATGTGATAAACTAAGTGCAAGCACAAAACCCTCGCCCATACAAAGGTTTGTACAACTCAGCCATCACATGATTCTTCAAATAAAATCCCACCAAACTCTATCCTGCTCATAACTTGCTCTTTACTCGATACGAATTTTCTCCATCTCATCATTTATAACTCCTCGTGAGTTAACCTCGTACTATATCATAGTACATTCTCATTATAGCATCAAACTATAACTATTCAATAATTACTGGCCATCTGTCTTTCAACTTTAAAAGATCACGTTGTGATCTTATTCTATAATCATCTCCCTTATGATTCTTTCTTATCTCATTATCGTTTTATTTTAAAAACTTCTTATCTTTACCTATCATCATGTCATATCATGATTTTCTTTACGCTTTTAATATTATAGACTTTGTCTATTCATCATTATTCGGCATCTTTATTATTGGAGTTAGGTAACTCCTGATTCTCATCTTCATATCTCTTCAAGATTCTTCTTTGAATCCTCTTGTTTATTTAACAACTATTCTTTTAAGAATTTCCAACTTCGTTCTTAAAGTCAACATTTTATTTGAGTTTTATTCCTCGTTATTATCATCTTCTTCTTATAACATTTCTAGGACTTAACTCATCCTATACTTTTACGTATGTGAAAGGAATCACCTTTTCGTTATACGTAACTTAACTTCTCATTCTCTAAAGTCATAGCCTAAGGTACTCTTACCTAAGGTGTATAACCTATCAGTTTTGATACCAACTGTAACGACCCCAAAATTCATACAATACAACTCTCGACATCGGTCGTTAACACTACATCCTTATTCAGACTTTACATCATTAATCAATGATACAATCACTAAAAATACAGAATATTTAAAACTTTTATATTATTCCTTCTTTATTATCACTGAATCTCAACCTTTATCATTACATAACTTTGATTTAACCTTATTTCATGAATCGCTTCGTCAGAGTTATTATAAACTAAAACTTACAACCACGTTCAATAACCCTTATACATCGGATAAAATTTAAACTTTACAACTCAACATCTATTAACCATCATACATTATCAAATACATTATCTGAAACATTAAACAGAGTCCAAAATAATAACAATTCAGCCAAAGTATATCAGTCTTAATGTATTATATCTGATTCATTTCTTTCAAGTAGCACATAGCGTTACCTTGAATCCTTAACCTGCAAAAGTGATTATTTGCAAGAATGAGCTCGACAGCTCAGCAAGATCTAACAGCTTTCATGCATCACATAGCACATAAATACATGCTCAACATACATCTCATAATAATTAAAGTAACATGGCATACATGCTTTACATCATATAACAAATATAAAGATTGAGTTCCTAACTCAATCAACATTTTTTAATCAATCAATGTAGTCATAAATTGACTTTAACATTTCATGCTTACAACCTATATACAACATATCATGCTCTTTGCAAAATAATTTAAAACAGTTCATCATCAAGTTCGCGTAAAAAATAGGAACTGAAAGACTTGCCTTGATCGTTGTTTACCAATAACAGTTTAACAGCTTACAGATATCTGCACTTCACGTGCCCTACACAATTATATAATCATACACATCAAATTTTAGTCACATAGCAAAGCATATTAATTGTAATGTAAACTTTACTCTACATCTCATAACCCTTCCTATTATCAATACACAATATTCAATTTGATTGTAATTCATTCAAGTGTTTAAGTCCTGCTAGGACTACCTATTAGTTTTATATTAATCACATTTCATATATAATAATGTTTGTTACATTAGAATCGAAACACTATTTTAGTGTATTACCACATTACACGGCGTTTCGACGTTTATACGTCACACGCCTAACTCGCCTCTTTTGCATGTGCTTTGCATGCTCCAATATTGGGTTACATTACTCTATAATATTTTATTCTTATTGAAAACATAATATTAAACAAGGTCATACACACTCGTTACGGCGATGCGACGCTTGCACGTCCGTACGTTAAACTTGCCTATTCGAACGCCCAAACGACACGCATTTGCGCTCGCTTAGCACGCCCATACAAATTGTCTAACACTCATGGATTAATGTTAAGTATTATTATAATACGTAATAGTCATGTTATGGAAGTTAGAACATCATTTTACATGGTCGGGAGCATTACATGTGCATAGGTGCATGCCCGACGCTCCCCGATTGCCTCTAAAAACACATCAGTCCCAAAAATAACCATTTTGACCCCTGTTACTTACCTCAAATTAAAAAACTTAAAGAACAAAAGTTGTAGGTCTACTCGTGCTCGTTTCGAATCATCTTGAATTGCCTCAATCGGAGTTTGTATGAAAATGTTACGGCTATTTTACCACAGGAGGTCAAAACAGTCCCGGATTGACTTTCCTCCAGGCGCAGCTGCGCCCCAAACAGCCTTGGGGGCAGCGCAGCTGCGCCCTTGGCAGCCTGTTACGCGATTTTCTTCTCCAGTTTGTTGTTCTGGCGAATTTTCTAACCCTTTTCTCCTTCCAATCTTCATAAATCAAGCTATACACATCTGATTAAGTCTGTTTTCGACTCTATGGATTCGTGAAACACTGAACTACTCATCTACATAATAATTATAACACTTCAAAAACATTAACCATTCATTTTAAGGGTTCCAATTCAGCGTTCATACTATATTTTCATACTTCAGCATATTTAACGAAATCTTACATCACGAATTCGTTTTAACTCCGTTTTAGTTCATTCCAATTGGGTTGTTTTCATTTCTCAAAGGAGAACAACAAACCACTATCAATTTACAACTTACATCATAGAATTACACCAAATTTTTACCTCCAAAACAGACCATATAGTATGTAATAACCAAGAGTATAATTTTTCCATCTTTTACACAATTTAGACTTGATTGGTTTGATTTTAGATATGAACAACACTAGAAATTCATTACATAATCAACACATATAGATTCTTCACCAATTCCTAAGGTCAAATAACCATAGTAATTTCTAACAATGAAATTAAGGACCAAAGATTAGGAACTTAAGAATTTCCTCATCCCTCTTGAACCCTCCTTAGCTTTAATCTAATGATCAAAGAGGTTGGTTCTCCTTCATTCTCCAAGGCTCTTCTCCAACTCTACAGAGAACTCCTTTTCTCTCTTAATTTTCTCTCTTCTCTGCTCTATTCTTCTTTCTCAGACTTAGTACAACTAACGTATTTTTATTTAGTCTATCAGTAAAAAAAAAACCCAAGGGCTCCCATCTGTTACAAAGGCAAAGGGTCACAAGGCCATGTTTGGCTAGAACCCCTAATCTCCTTATCCATTTATTCTAACAACTCCCTTACTATATGATACATATGTCACACTTCATTTTATTGTTAAACTATTTAGCCACATTAAGTAATTATGCAATTATAACATGTATAATTACTACACTATAAATTATGAAATTACCTTTGTAACTAAAATAAACATGCTTTGCTACATCCTTTTAAATATATCAATAAAGATTTATATCCCCAATGTGGGATGTTCTACCCAAATCATTCATGGAGGAATGCTTAGACAACTTTGTTTTGATCAATTTTAGCATAGGAATTTCATTCTCTTTCAGTAATATATCATCAACATATAATACAAAAAATAAAATAGCGCTCCCACTAACCTTCTTCTACACACATGGTTCATCCTCATTTTTGATAAAATCAAACTCTTTGATTGTCTCATCAAAACAAATGTTCCATCTACGAGAATCTTGCTTCAATCCATTTATGGATTGTTGTAGCTCATATACATGATTTGCTTCAACCATTGAAACAAAAACTATCTGGTTGTATCATACATACATTCTCCTCTAATAATGTATATTTGAGGAATAATAAGCTGCAATCGCAAGTAAAATCCAAATGGACTTGAGCATAGCTTCAAAATCCATTTTAAATTTTATGGTCATCTACCATTTCTCTGAGTCTTTATTACTCATAGTCTGTTCGTAATTCAATGGATCATCATCATCCATGATGTGTACCTCATCGTCATCCTCTATAACGAATCCATACCTTTCAGGTATCTTCGGTACCTTTTCAGATTTACGAATAGGGTGTTGTACAGTAGGTGTCTCTACTTGAACAAGTTCATCCACTTGATCTGTAGTGGTTTGTGGTTCTTGAATTTCTTCAAGATCTATTTTTCTCCCACAAGCCCCTTCAAGGATAAACTGATTTTCCAAGAAGGCAACGTGTTTCACAACAAACACCTTTTGTTAAGTAGGATTGTAGAAATAGTATCCCAAACATTCTTTAGGATATCCACAAACGTGCACTTATCAGATTTTGTCCCAAGCTTATCATTTTGAAACCTTTTCACTTAAGCTGGACATCCCCAAATATTAACATGCTTAAGACTAGGTTTCCTCCCTATCCACATCGCATATGGAGTCTTGGGGACGAATTTGGTGGAGACCTTATTTAGTAGATATGTAGCCGTTTCTAGGGCATGACCCTAGAATAAAATTGGAAGATCGGTAAAACTCATCATGGAAAGAACCATGTCCAACAATGTTCGATTTCTCCTTTTAGATACTCCATTTAACTGTGGTGTACCTGGTGGAGTCCTATTGTGAAATTATATCATTTTCTTTGAGACAATCGAGAAACTCACCGCTTAAGTATTCACCACCTCGATCTGATCGAAGAATCTTAATACTCTTGCCCGTTTGTTTCTCTACTTCACTCCTGAACTCTTTGAACTTTTCAAATGATTCTGATTTGTATTTCATTAAATACACATATCCAAATCTTGAGTGATAATCAATGAAAGTAATAAAATAAGAATACCCACCCTATGTATTCGTTATCATAGGTCTACAAACGTCTGTGTGAACAGACGCTAACAACTCTGTAACTTTTTCTCCTTTTCCACTAAAAGGAGATTTAGTCATTTTACCCATGAGACAAGATTCACAAGTTGGATATGATTCATAATCGGATAGCTCTAAGAGCCCATCCTTATGCAACTTGGATAATTTTGTTTCATTAATATGACCAAGTCTACAATGCCACATATAGGTATAATTAATATCATCTCTTTTTCTTTTCTTAGTTTGTTCTATTTGAAGTATATCTTCATGCAAGTCAAGTATATAAAGTCTATTTTGCAAATTACCAACACCATATAAAACATTGCTTTTATAAATAGAACAACTGTTGTTCCTTATTATAATGTCAAATCCATCCATATCTAATACAGAAATATAAATAATATTTCTAATGATATTCAGAACAAAATAACAATTATTTAAATAAATGGACTTGCCCGTAGCCTGTGCTAAACAATAAGTGCCTACAGCTAATGCAACAACCTTTGCTCCATTTTTCACTCGTAGGACAACCTCATCCTTGTTCAGCTTTCTACTTCTGACCAGTCCCTTCATATTATTACATATGTGAGAACCACAGCCGGTATCAAATACCCAAGTAGAATTTTAACTTTCTGAAAAATTAATTTCAATCATGAACAAACCTTGATTGGAAGTCGAAGCTTCTCCAAGCTTCTTCTATGCCAGAAACTTCTTGCAGTTCCTCTTCCAATGACCCGACTCGTTGTAATGGAAGCACATTCTTTTGCTAGCTGGATTAGGTTTCTTTTGTTCCTTTATGTTCACCTTACCCTTGGTCATCCGAGATTGAAAGAGTTCCTTAGATAGCTCATATCTAGCAGTCCTACTTTGTTCACCATACAACTCCTTGAGGTGAAGCAACATAGTAGGAGCATCTATGTTTTCATGCTGACGCTGAAGCTCGTTATTCATGGATGCGAGCATGATGCATTGAGCCACAGATGCGTCATTTTGCCACTTTATAATGGTGGCAATTTCTTCCTCAGATGCTGATTCTAGAACAGTTCCAGAGACAGGTGAATTTAGAACATAAGAAATCTTTTCAGTAGTGAGAATTATTCTCAGATTCCTTAACCAGTCCGTATAATTTGGTCCGGTTAGTTTATTAGCATCAAGTATGCTACGCAGTGGAATTAGTGATTTTGACATTTTTTAAATTTCTGTATGTGAAAAGACAATATTTTAGCAAACATTCATTTAATTAATTTTGCATACCAAAATAAATTTAGGTCTTTATTTTAAATTGGTATCTCCCACTATTTTCATCAAACTATATTACCCTCACTTATATAGTTCGGCAACATCTAATTAAAGATTTGCTAGTGAGAATAAGGATCCCATTTCAAATGTATATAACCTTGTGGATAGCACAACAAGCGATATACAAATAAATAGGTAGACAACTCTTGTCAATTACATCACAATGTAACTCCTTTTATTTTGCCTCTTAAATTATAATGGTCAAGTGTGTGCACATCCGAACTAAAATGATTTAAGTTATGTCCAGCCTAGTACTTCCATAAATTCAAAAAAGAAAAATATTCGTCCTTGTGGATAGCACAACAAGACTAGATTGTTCAATTTTCTTGATAAACATCAAATGTGATTAATTAACATCTTAAATACTCAATACTCGCCCTGTGGATAGCACAACAAGCACATATTAATTATTTAATACTCTATTAATTTATCATGCTAGAAGGCGACGTTCGATATTCCAAATATCTTTGAACGCTTCGGACTTAATATTATTTCTTTGAGGGGTTTGTTGTTATTTGTCTCATCTTGTTTAGCGTGCATGCACATATATATATAAAATACGCGTCATTTTATTAAACATGCGAAGTATGTTTGCATAAAATATAATATATATAATATTTAGCATGCAATATAGAATACTATATTCTACCCGGATTGATTATGGACTTTTATTCTAGTTTGGTTCACTAGAGCCACCAAGTGAACCAAAAGTTCAAACCTAGGACTACAAGAATAAAATTTAAATATAACTATTACATTTAAATCCCAGGCTCCATACAAATGGGTCTTCACTCGCTCCTTGCTCCTTGGTCTTCAATATCTTCAAGATAATTCGAACTATTTCTATTACATTAAACTATTTAATTTAAATAAAAACCTTGATCAGCAGTCAAGGGGAAGTACATAGGAGGGAGATAGAATTTACATCGAGAAAAAAATCAGAGAAGACAAGGTACACAGATCCCATTTAATAAAACTCATTCATTCAAGCATTCAACTAAAATAAAATTCAATCACATTGGTCAATAATCCATAATCAATCCCATTTATTTTCATACATGTCACCATATGTATCAATAAATAAATATTCATCTCATGAATTAAAATATTTCATACATATATGAGTATTATATAATGGGCAATTTTAAATTGCATGAAATCCAATTTCAAGATTAAAATAAACTCTTTATTTTAATTATAAAATTATTAAGAATATATATATATATATATATATATATATATATATTACCGCCTTTTCCGTCAGGCTCCTATTTTTTTTATTTTTTTTAAAAGGGAATTTCGTGGGTCACCATTGTAAAACATTCCAGGAACATATTAGGAACTATATACATATAAAACGGATTATATATATACATATATATTAGATTCCTTTTATAAAAATAAATTCCTGATTACCTTTTTAAAATACTTTCCTGGTTACCTTTTTAACATTCACTTTTGAAATCCCTTGGGCTCCTTTTTGATTCCCCTTTACGTGATCAACCTCTTTTAAAAAACATTCAATTCGGCTACACCGAATTAGAGCCACGGATTCACCCTTGCGGGAAAAAAAATCAATTCGGTCCTCTTTTATTTTTCATAAAAATAATTTTATACAATAAAATTATGCCCAATAAATTATTTTAAATACATACCCATACATATATGAAATCAAAACAATTAATAATTGCATAAAGGTTTGGCTCTGATGCCACTATTGGGTTTGTACGAAATCGTGACGCAATCAAATTGCAAAAATTAGCGGAAGCATGGTATATCAGAGTTTTAAAAAAAATTCTACAAAACCATTACCCGGATCATCCTTTATGTAAATTATTAATTTAAAACGATAAATAAGAAGTTATGGAATCATACTCTTGTAGAACGAAGCTTCCACAGGTACGAGTTCAACTACTTGTTCATCGTGATCTCCTTAAATTTTCGGATAAGATTCCTTTCTTTGATCAACGTTAGGCACCCAAGTGTTTGGCCTCTAGAGGTGATCCACCAAGGAAGATGAATTAGCAAGAAGGAGGGTGGTTGGCTTAGTTTTCTATCCTTTATAAAAAATGAGTACTCTCCAACAATTGGAATTTCATCAACTGATATCTATTATAAAACTCCTCTTATATAGATATTGGTCAACCCTTCTAATCCTATTAGATATGAGATTTCATTTAATTAATTAAACTCTTTTAATTAATTTAGGCTTCCCACCACATTGGGAATAATTAATTAAATTCATTTAATTAATTTGGCTCCTAATTTTATTAGTAATAAATGAGAGTACTAATATTAAATTAATTACTAAACTCCTTTAAAAATTAAAATAATTATAATTATAATAATACTAATAAGTCTCCTCTTATAATTTATATTTAATATTTTCAAAATATTAAATAATAAACATTAAGCTATTTAATTTATTCTATCACCATAGATTAAATTAATTATACTTAATGCATTATTACGATTATGCCATTATTTTCTTAATTAATTATTCTTCCTTTTATGGTGTGACCCTTTAGGTTCTCCATATTAAACCAGTTGTGAATAAATCAATTAGAACAATTCTAATCTTATTTAAATAAATAAATTAAACTAATAATCTATTTAAATAAATAATATTTATTCTACAATAGGGATAAGCCTCCCTAGCGATCAACAACTTTCCAGATAATATAGATTTTAACATTAATCATAAAAGAACATGTGAGTAAATAGTTACCGTACAATTCAATCCTTCCACCATACAATGTCCCAATTAAATATAAGACATGGATTTACTGTCAAGTCTTATTTTATTCAATTATATGTATTTCGATTAGAAAATGCACAACTCCAAATAATGCAAATTAGAAACTCCTTTCTAATTTCATTCTACCTTGGCCAAAGATTCCTGGATTGTCATTTAACGAATCACATAGGACATATCTCCTCTTTTACTAGAGGTAGTAGATTCTTTATTGATCATTCATTATCTCCATATGTAACTCATTATACCCAAGCATACCCTTTTATATACCCTAAAGGGCTTTAAGGAATAAGTCAAAGTATAATTCATTACATACAAGATACTATGATGATCTCAAGTTCAAGGATCACTTGTACTACTATCACATTAGGAATTCCTATTGACAGACGAGTAAAACTCTATTAGGTATTCCATAGCGAGTCACGTTCAGTGAACTTATTCTCCAATAAGCACCTACATACTTGCTTTAGTGTCTCCACACAAATGATCATGAGATCAATCATCTTCAACCAATGAGTAAGCAACATATGTACCAATCTATCTGAATTTACTAATCTCCATTTTAGTAATCCCACGATTGAGAACTATTTTAGTTTTAAAGCTTTCTAAGAATTTAGATCTCATTAGCTTGATCATCATCATGATTCTAAAAGCATTGCTTAAAACTATGGGTTATTTACATATTATAAAAACAGCACCATGTAGATAATTAAATGCCTTTAATAAATGAATATTTTTATTAATAAATAAATAAGATTGTCTCCAAAGTATATGTTTTATCATCACACATGATTGGCTTGTATGGGTACTACTTTCATACTTGCTTTAGTGTCTCCACACTAATGATCATGAGATCAATCATCCTCATTCAATGAGCAAGCAACATATGTACCAATCTATCCGGATTTACTAATCCCGTTTTTAGTAATCCAACGATTGGGAACTATTTTAGTTTTAAGCTTTCTAAGAATTTAGATCTCATTAACATAATCAACATCATGATGTAAAAGCATTACTTAAAACTATGGGTTATTTATATATTATAAAAATAGCATCATGTAGATAATTAAATGCCTTTAATAAATGAATTAATTAATTAATTAATAAATAAGATTGTTTACAAAATATGTGCTTTATCATCATACATGATTGGCTTGTATGCACACTACTATCAATAAAACCCACTCATCAAATACCCCCAAACTCAAGACTTTGCTTGTCCTCAAGCAAAAACAAACAAGAACTAAAAATAAACAACTAACCTAACTACATGAATACATATGCATGATCTACTTCCTAATATGCCTACAAACCCAGCAATAAATCTGTATGATGTCTAGCAACATGCCTCAAAGATACCAATATGATACTCAAACAATATATCCAATCAAGTCAAAGTCTATAACTTAACCAATCAGTCACTCCAAACCTGTCATCACCCATATCGTGCGTGTGTGCTCTTTAACCATTCTAACCAACCACAGTTTAAGATAATCTCCTAACAAACTTCGTAGAAGGAAATTTTCAGTTCCAATTCAATTATCTCTGGAAACACTACAATTCCAGTTAAAACTACGCAATTACCAAGTCTAGGGGTCCCTACTGAGGCTTATTTCTATTTTTATTCATTCACGAGTGCGTTTTACGTTCCATCCCGCGTTTACAATTGACTGTGCAATGTCTGATTCTCTTAGGCTTTTCAATGTTACCCATTTAGTAAACTTTCGACCAATGACTCCCAAACCAGATGGTCTTAGGGCACTAGGTGTAAAGATATCCCCTAGGGCTTACTTGTTCGAGTAACAAAGGCCACAGAAGCAAACTAGTTAATGTGTTTATTCATACTCTTTTTATCTTTTTCTGGATTTTTTATTGTTTTTCATTAAAAAATTTTCATATATATACCTCATAAATTCCCCCAAACTCAAGATTTTGCCTTAATTTTAACTTTTACTGCTAATTTACTACTTTCCATAAATTTTAATCAAGAATTTCCCTCTAGAAACAATTTATGAAACCCTTGAACCAAGTTGATTAAAACAGTTAAACCTTAAGTGCTAACTAGTTACATAAGTTTCAGAAAGGCTCAGATTTTGCTCATGATTAAAATTCAAACTCATTATCAATCATCACACTGTTCAAGTTAATCATGCAATACCAATCCTATCATAGGCCGAGCTAAATTCATATCAATCCATTGCTTAGATTCATGCAAACAATCTATATGCAAACACTAAATGCAAAAGAAAATATTTTTGTGATTTTTTTTTGAATTTTTACTGTGAAATATGCATACAATATGCAAAAACAACTAACCAATGCAATGTATTTGAACTAAACAATTATGCAATGCAATATGATCCACCCCCAAACTTAAAGTGAACAATGTCCTCATTGTTTAAATAGAATGAATTAAAACTGAGAACTTCCCTGAATGGTCAAGCGTAGTGCTCGACCTCCTCCGCATCGACGCCTGGTGGTGGATAAACCGGAAACGGCTAAGGCTTGGGACTAATTCAGAGCGCCATGACAACTCCGTACAATTCGTGGACTGGATGGAGAAATTCCTGCCCAATATACCCAATTTCATGACTCCACTCAATTACTTGGACAACCATTATGTGAATGTGAGCATGTTGTATATATGTGGTCGCATCCAATAGAAGGATAAGAGTTAGAGCTTGTTGAAACCAGGGTAGTGTTTGTGAAATCTAGGTGTACTGAGTTCGGCTGAGAAAGGTGTGTGGAGGTGTATGAAACTTAATGAATTCAGTTGAGAAAGAAGATGGATGAGTGTGCAAGGTTGGAACCCTAATACGAATGTAATTCAAATTAACCCCCAAAATTGGAATGTTGACACCCTTGAATCCATATGAGAGTATGATTTGGAATGGAACTTTGGAAACAAGTGGTTGTGAATTGGGATGGAGGGTTGTTTTCATCTATTAAGGCAAGCTGGAGTTAAATTGGAATGAGAAAGACGTTACGCTCGGTCGAATTGGGGAATGAAGTGTAAAAAACTGGAAATTTCTAAACTGGGACCCCCGCCGGGGCGGGCTATTTTTATGCTTGGAGGCCCTCCGGGGCAGGCTGGTGGCAACGCAGAATGCCGTCGGGGCGGGCATTGTTAGGCATAAAACCCCCGCTAGGGCAGGCCCTGCTCTGTGCTAAAAACAAATTTTGCTATTTTTCTGAGCAGTCCCAATGCTTCGCGCCCCTTTCCATGTTCTGTTTGCTACCCATTGAACCTCCAATACCTGCAATGATGAGTGGTAAAATGGATTAGAGTAGCACTTTGGATCATGAGAGAACTTATAAAGCAAATAACTCCTAAAAATTTACAAAATAAAAGCACTAATTAGTTAAAAATTTGAGGTTTTGACAAATGGACATTCTGTAATTTAGCTCATAAGTGCTTGGCTTCCAGGGGGCGCTGCCCCCTTACAACCCCCGCCAGCTCACCGGCGAGCTGGGCAGCCGCTAGCTCACCAGGGAGCGAGAGCCCCAACTGGGTAGTGGTAGTGGCCATTAGTCGAACCTGCCAAATATAACAACTTTATTTCCTATTAATAAAACAAATAAATATAAAAATTCTTGGGTTGCCTCCCAGTTAGCGCTTGATTTATAGTCTTTCAGCCTGACTTTGTCTGGACAATGCTATCCAATTCCTCTTCGGAAGTTCCGTAACCCTCCATCCATCAGTAGCAATGTGTTATTTAGGAGGTTCCCAATAGTGATGGTCATAGCATCAAAGTCACCTAGCATGATTTTTATAGTTATATTTTCTATAAAAACGTCCAATAACTAGGTGCTTCTTCCATTGTGTTTGTGATTAGATTGCGGCATGGAAGCTTGTCAAATACAAGGGGCTCTTCTTCTATTTTCTCTTTTTCAACCCACTATGACTCCAACAGTGTACTAGCTCTCAAGTCATAAAGAGCCCTGCCGACGGTATGACTACCAAGTGGGCACGGTTTTGCAAAACTGACTGGATCCTTGATCGTTGGTGGAGAAGGCACTTGGGGAACTAACAAAATCGGTTTGACTTCTTTGGAATTCACAGTTAGATCTTTGTTTCCCTCATTTTCCTTATCCCCACTTATCTCCTCTCTTTCGATATCTTGTGGCTCATCCAGTTGCAGATTTGGTTCGGGCTCTCCATCAGTTTTGGAATCTGTGTCATAAAGCCAAGTGTTTGGAGGACTATTGTTTAAGACTCTGGTCATTTGCTCTATCTGATTCTCAAGATTTCGAATTAACCTCTCTTGATTAGTCATCCTCTCCTCATTCGACGCTATGAACTTGGACAAAAATTCCCACAATCTTGACTTATCTATTTTCGTTTTAGAATACATGTATTGAGGACCATTGGTTGAGGTAGTGATGAGTTGCTCCATCTGGTTCTAAAAATTTTGGCACGATATTTCCTGACTCATCCTCATCTCCTCTTGATTTTCTATGAGTTTTAACATGAATTCCTCTAGATTTGACTTTTCTTCTTGTGGCAATGGAGGTGGACATGAGAATTCCGGTATGTATGTTGGATTTGGAGCGTAGTATTGGTCTTCATAATTGTAGCTTCATGAAGAATCTGGGTAATACCCCAAATCTTGGTGATAGATAGGATAAGCATAGTTGTTGATGTAATCACCACTATATTGTACCGGTCCAAAACTGACGGTGCATTGATGACTCGGATGATCGCCAGCACAATAATAACAAGTAACTGCTATCCTTCGAATACGTTGGGCTGCAAGAACATCCAACCTCTTTAAAAGTGTCTCAAGTTGTGTTAATAATGCAGAAATTCCATTGAGTCAATCAATCCCTGTGTTCCTTGGCTGAGTCATACTCGAATATGGCCATTGATAATTTAATCCAGCCATGGTAACTGAGAAGTGAGTAAAATAGGAAGATAATAAAATAAAAAGAAAAAAAATGTTTAAATTAAGACTAATTTGATTAAAAAAATATTGGCAAATAATTATTAAAATAATTCTCCGGCAACGGCGCCAAAAAATTATTGGGTAAAATCTAGTTACGCACAACACGCAAGTATACGTGGTCAACAAGTAATAAAGTGAAAGTAAAGTATCGTTCCCACGAGGAATTATTTAATAAAAATCACCAAGTACTAACCCATAACCAACTTAATCTTATTTAAACAGATAATTTCAAGTTTGTGAATTAACAATATATAATTACACTACTACTAAATACAACTAGTTTAAAATAAGATTACGGAGATTTAAGATCACAACTTCACTTATTACTTCATTTAAATTAATACACTTCTTATCAATTATGCTCACTATTCTGAATTGTTAATCAAGAACACATAAATAAATATGACCATCTCTCAATGCATCATACTCAAATCAACTTAAATCCACATATGATAGAATTAAGAAGAACACCCTAATTAATTAATCCACTATATCTCTATGTGAATTACAATTAAAAATGATTTAAAACCCAAGTTATTTATCAGATTACATGTGGTGTAATGGTATATCTATATCCTAAATACAAATCATGAATTCCAACGCCATATAAAAAAAACAATCACATACTATTTTGATCAGATCTAAATCTATAATCCCTCTCTAGTTCATATAGATTATCACGGTAATTATTATCTAGACAATTACACAAATAAGTCCCAATCACAATAGACAATCCCTACGATAGATCATAATAATTAGTAGAGAAGCATATTAAAATAAGCTACGCAATAAGATTCAATGTAATCTTAAACAAAAGATTTAGTTCATTACTATTGAATCAAACCCAAGAATCCACAATTGAATAAACATTAAAAGATGAAAAAAAAGAATAGAGAAGAGAATATAATCTTCTATCAGCAAATCTCAAACTCCCTCTTGCTTCAGCCCTTGATCTTCAATGGTCTCCAAGTTGCTTCAATCTCCAATCCAATCCCAACTAGGGTTTGTACCTAATCTAATGAAATCTAATCTACACTAATCTAATAGAATGGAATATATATCTAATCCTTGTGTATTCTTCTCCTTTTATATTCCTCTTATGATCCTTCTACAAATCAACTATCAAAATCCTTTTCCGAATCAAATTCTAAAAATCAGCATTTTTCTCCCGACATGCTGTTGGTCAGTTTCAGATAAATATATGTGTGCAAGTATACACGGTCAACAAGTAATAAAGAATAAGTAGAGTATCGTTCCCACTGAGAATTAACTAATAAAGTTCACCAAGCACTAGCCCATAACCATTTCAGTCTTATTTAAACGAATGATTTGATATATTGACAAAACTATGAAGTAAACTAATACTAAATAACCCTAGAATAAACTAGATAATGAAGCTATGAGATCACAATTTCCCCTATTGATTCATCTAAATCAACACACTTCCTGTTAAGTCAAATCAATTATCACAGATTGTTAGCCGAGAACACGATACTAAGACAAGACCATTTTTCGATGTACCAAGTCCATATCACATATAATCTATAGATGATAGAATACACATGAACACCCTAATTATATAAAACACTATATTTCTATGTTATTTATCAATAACAAGTGCAAGTCCTCAATTGACTACAAGCGGTGCTTCGGTATATGTCTATCCGAAGCACAAATCATATATTCCATCACCATGTAGAACATACAAACACAAGCTATTACGATCAGATCTAAATTCATACTTCGTCTTTCAAGTTCATATGAATTATCACAGTATTTGATGGCCAATCAAATAAGCATTTAAGTACTAATCATAATAGACAATCCCATAACAATCAATAAGACCAACACTGAAGTGTTTCAACATAAACTACTCAATAGATTCCATTGCAATCCCAAAATAGTATTTAACTCGTAGTTGAATCAAATCTACCATCCACAATTCGAATAAACATAGAAGATTACAACTAGAAGTAAAAGAGAAAATATGAATAAGAATTGCAAATCTGATCTCTTGCTCCAAGTTTGAATCTTTAATGCTATCCAATTGCTTCAACCTTCAGATCTAATAACTTTAGAGACTAACTACTTTAATCTACTCTAATCTAAAGAAGAAAATTCAAGAGAAGAAAAGCAATAGAAAGCTAATTGATCCTTGGAGGAGGAATCTCTATTACATAATGAAAATAGGTCTAATATATGGTCCCAACTCGAATGCCTCCTTGCCCAAGAAATAATTTAATTATCCACTTAAAATAAAGTCAACTGCAGAAAATTAGACTGGCGCAGCTGCGCTCCCTTAAACCATGAAATTGGCGCAGCTGCGCTACAGAGTGCCCGGCTTGAATCTTCTGGCGCAGCTGCGCTGCACCAAAGGCCAAATTGGGCGCAGCTGCGCCGAGCACCAGATTGGCTTCTTGCATTTTGCTTCTGCAGCCTTCTGAATCTCGACATCTTCTCTGCTATTGCTGCTCATTGTTCCTTTTACCATCATCACATCTCTTTTAGCTCACATGCCACCAAGAAAGTTCCCATTTATGAAAACTACAAAAGAAAGCAAAAATGCATGAAAAGCTACAAAATCAAATGAGTTTAAACAAAAAATTAAGTTAGTTGATATCTAAATAAGTGGCTATAAAATCACTTATCAAATACCCCCAAAATTAAACCGTTGCTTGCTCTCAAGTAACCAAAACAAAACCAAACAAAAAGTGTAATGCAATAACTACAATGTATGCAACCTACACTAACATGAAAGTGAATCTAAGTATCAGTCAGAAATGAAACTCAATTGAGATGCCTCAAAAAAACTACAACATAATCAAACAGAAAAGCTACCCAAGAACAAAATCATAAAGCATATCACTCTGCAAATCCAAATCTGTCAGCACTGATGTAGTGTGTGAGTGTGAAGCAACCATTAAACATGTTATTGAACAAATTCTTCATATACTATGCTTCATAGTTGAAAAACCAGTTTCAACTTAAGAAAAGCAGCAAACCAAATAAGCGCTAACCAAGATCATGCATCACTTATGCTAAGAGTTAACAAGGGGTTTATTATGCTTTTATTTACTCACGAAGGTGATTTATCGCACTTTCCCGTGTTTACACTCGACTGTGCAATGCCTAGTCCTCTTAGGCTTTTCAATGATACCTATGTAATGAGCTTTCGACCAACAACTCCCAGACCAAAAGGCCTTAGGGCGCTGGGTGTAAAGACACCCCTAGGGCTTACTTGCTCGAATATCAAAGGCCATAGGACTCGACGTAGCTGAAGTGTTTATTCACATGCTATTTTTTTTCTTTTTCTCTTTTTATTTTATTTTTCCATATAAAGCATGCATACCCCTTGTTTCCCCCAAACTTAAGCTTTTCACAGTCCTAGTTATTACCACTTGATTAGTAAAACTCTTTCATTACAACATAGATTTCCCATCAGAAGACAAGTATGTGATAATTTAAACTAAGCACATCATGATGGTTACTCTAAAGTGCTATCCGGTTACATCAGCATCAGACAGATAAGGATTTACATTATGATATGACATTACAACCACGTCTAAGTCTAAAATCAGTTCATAAAGCAAGTAATTTCAATTTTCTCATAGGCCAAATAAATAACAAACCAACCAACAACTGGATTCATGCAATATGTCCTAACACAATCAACTAAAATAAAATAAAACAAAACATTTTGAAAATTTAAACAAAATACGTCCTAACATGCACTATATGAACTAACACAATATGCAATATGAAATGAATTACACTAAATGCAAAATGAACCTAATACCCCCAAACTTAAAAGCTACAATGTCCTCATTGGAGATAAAAGGTTAAGGAAACTCCCCTAGTCGGCCTCGTCATCGTCCTCCTCATCAGCCTGCTCTGGAGGAGGATGCTGGCTGCCTGTGCCAAATATAGGGAACTATGCATGTACGCCAGTCATCTCCAATGCATGAGACAGGGCCTGGGAGAACTCGGATGTGTAGGTCTGAAAGTCCACGTACATCGTATCCATATGTGTGCAAGTATACACGGTCAAAAACTTGTTGGTCGTTTTCCCGATCAATATATGTGTGCAAGTATACACGGTCAACAAGTAATAAAGATTAAGTAGAGTATCGTTCCCACGGAGAATTAACTAATAAAGTTCACCAAGCACTAGCCCATAACCATTTCAGTCTTATTTAAACGAATGATTTTATATATTGATAAAACTATGAAGTAAACTAATACTAAATAACCCTAGAATAAACTAGATAATGAAGATATGAGATCACAATTTCCTCTATTGATTCATCTAAATCAACACACTTCCTGTTAAGTCAAATCAATTATCACAGATTGTTAGCGGAGAACACGATACTAAGACAAAACCATCTTTCGATGTACCAAGTCCATATCACATATAATCCACAGATGATAGAATACACATGAACACCCTAATTATATAAAACACTATATTTCTATGTGATTTATCAATAACAAGGGTTTAATTGCAAGTCCTCAATTGACTACAAGCGGTGCTTCGATATATGTCTATCCGAAGCACAAATCATACATTCCATCACCATGTAGAACATACAAACACAAGCTATTACGATCAGATCTAAATTCATACTTCGTCTTTCAAGTTTATATGAATTATCACAAGTATTTGATGGTCAATCAAATAAGCATTTAAGTACAAATCATAATAGACAATCCCATAACAATCAATAAGACCAACAATGAAGTGTTTCAACATAAACTACTCAATAGATTCCATTGCAATCCCAAAAATAGTATTTAACTCATAGTTGAATCAAATCTACCATCCACAATTCGAATAAACATAGAAGATTACAACTAGAAGTAAAAGAGAAAATATGAATAAGAATTGCAAATCTGATCTCTTACTCCAAGTTTGAATCTTTAATGTTATCCAATTGCTTTAACCTTCAGATCTAATAACTCTAGAGACTAGCTACTTTAATCTACTCTAATCTAAAGATGAAAATTCAAGAGAAGAAAAGCAATAGAAAACTAATTGATCCCTAGAAGAGGAATCTCTATTACATAATGAATATAGGTCTAATATATGGTCCCAACTCGAATGCATCCTTGCCCAAGCAACAATTCAATTGGCCACTTAAAATAAAGTCAACTGCAAAAAATTAGACTGGCGCAGTTGCGCTCCCTTAAGGCATGAAACTGGAGCAGCTGCGCCATGCACCAGATTGGCTTCCTGCATTTTGCTTCTATAGCCTTCTGAATCTCTGCATCTTCTCTGCTATTGCTGCTCATTGTTCCTTTTCCCATCATCACATCTCTTTTAGATCACATGCCACCAAGAAAGTTCCCATTTATGAAAACTACTAAAGGAAGCAAAAATGCATGAAAAGCTACAAAATTAAATGAGTTTAAATAACAAATTAAGTTAGTTGATATCTAAATAAGTGGCTATAAAACCACTTATCACATGCCCACCTAGGCGGGCTTTTGTACTAGAAACCCCCGCCTAGGCAGGGGTACAGTAACTGAAATTACGAAAATGTCATTAAGCTCCATTTTTCATATTTTGACCCTCCGAAGCCGTTTCCTACAACACAAACACAAAAATAAGTAAAAGAACACTAAAAATACTTATAGTTAACAAAGAATTAAGCCTTAACGGTGTCCAATTCGTAGGTATAAAATCCACTCATCAATATACTACTGATAAGGAATGACATATCAGTGCTATAATCAGTAAAGATAAAGTTGTCTAAATATTCCTCCATGAATAATTTGGATAGAACGTCCTAAATTTGGGATATAAATCTATATAGATAGATTTAAAATGATGTTTGGCTTAACCCAAGGAACGTATATTCATTTGATGCTGAAGGCATTCAGCATGGCAAACTCCAAGAGATGTCTAATGACGATGAGCCATAGAGTGTATCTCTCTAAAATTATCCTCAATAAAAAAGATTGCATGAGTTACTATCATGTATGCAATAAAATGTATGATACTTGATGTTGATCAGTCATATTCTGCAGAAGTTAACTGTAAGACAATGACAAACATCTTAAAATACTTAACCGACACTAAGAATGTAATCATGATTCATGATGTGTCTGAATTAAAACTAGAGGACTAAACAAACTCAAGGGTTTTTAGACTGACCAAGACGACAACAAATCCACTTTAGGGTAAGTCGTTACCTTGAAAGGTGGTGTAGTGAATTGGAAAGATTCCAAACAGCAAAGAGTTGCTGGTTTAATGATAAAGACAAAGTATATAGCTGTAAATGAAGCTACAAGCTGATGTTTAGGATCAAAAGTTCATTATAGAACTAGGAATAGTTCCTAAGTCTCATCATAGATCCAAACATATGTTGTGACTCTTTCATTTGATTAAAGGAATCATTGAAAGATGAGAAGTCACTATATAGATAGTGAACTCTTAAGAACAACATTACATATCCATTTACTGAAGCTTATCTAGCAGCAGGATAATCGTCACTTAGAGAAGAAAGGTATTAGATACCATGGCGATTGGCTTTAGTGCAAGTGGGAGATTGAAAGTAGTAAGCATATAACCCAATCATGTTTGATGATAAAGCATATACTTTGTAACAATCTTATTTATTTATTAATAAAAGAATTAGTTAATTAAAAACATTTAATTATCTACATGATGCTGTTATAATAAAATGTGATAAAGCCATAGTTTTAAGCAATGCTTTTAGAATCATGATGATGATCTTGCTAATGAGATCTAAATTCTTAGATAGCTCAAAACTAAAATAATTTTCAATCGTTGGATTACTAAAAAGAGGATTAGTGAATCCGGATAGATTGGTACATACGTTGCTCGCTCATTGGATGAGGATGATCGATCTCATGATCATTTGTGTGGAGACACTAAAGCAAGTATGTAGGTGCTTATTGGAGAATAAGTTCACTAAATGTGGCTCGCTATGGAATACCTAATGGAGTTTTACTTGCCTATCAATAGGAATTCCTCAAGTGATAGTAGTACAAGTGATCCTTAGACTTGAGATCATCATAGTATCTTGTGTATGATAAGTTATACTTTGACATGTCCCTTAAGACCCTAAAGGTATATCAAAGGGTATGCTTGGGTATAATAAGTTATATATGGAGATAATGAATGATCAATAAAGAATCTATCGCTTCTAGTAAAAGAAGAGAATATCCTATGTGATTCGATAAATGACAACCCAAGAATCCTTTGCCAAGGTAGAATGAAATTAGAAAGGAGTTTCTAATTTGCATTATTTGGTGTTGTGAATTTAGGATCGAAATACATATAATTAAATAAAAAAAGATTTGATAGTAATTCTGTGTCTTATATTTAATTGGGACATTGTATGGTGGAAGGATTGAATTGTACGGTAACTATTAACTCAAATGTTCTTTTATAATTAATGTTGAAATCTATATTATCTGGAAAGTCGTTGATTGCTAAGAGGGCTTTCCCTTATTGTAGAATAAATATTATTTATATAAATGAATTAAGTAGTTTAATTTATTTATTTAAATAAGATTAGAATTGTTCTAATTCATTTATTCACAACCGATTTTGTAAGACCCCAATTTTTTATGAATAAAATTTAATTTCCTCTATATATTATTTTGAAATAGTAAGGGGTTGATTTGATAAATGTGGTAAGTTATGGGTAATATGCGCAAAGTTTATAAGCAAGTGGTTATAAAATATTCATTGTTATCGGGGAATATTCTTTTGGTCGTGGAATATTCTTGTTGTCGGAAAATATTCGTACGATGGCACAGCCATTTGTTGGCCCCATAACGGAAAACTGTCGGATGAAGAAAACGACAAGAATAAGTTTTCTATAAATAACGGCATAACGGTTACCGTTAACACTGTTGAAATACCTGGTGGTTAAAATATAATAATACGCGTTGTTGCACAGTAACACACGGTATTGCACTATATTTTATATTATTGTTGATTCAATAATTGTCACTGCACAGTATTTTATATTATCAAATTAATAATTCATATTATTTTAATAATATTATTAGAGAGCATTATTGGCAATGTCTAGGAAGTTGGATTTGGTCACCTAATTGCGCACCAGTAAGGAGAAATTCTTATCGGAAAGCCCCATCTTTCCTGGGAACGACCTGGTTGTTAATATTGTGGTTCTGTAATATTATTTGTGAATAATTAATTATTGATAAAAATGATAAGGAAATATTTATTTGATGTGGATATAAATAGAGAAATTTTTAGCAAAAGAGACAATTGTTGAAAATTGATATTTTATCTTTTCTGATTAAATAATTCATTCGAATATATTATTATAATATTACATTATAAGTGTATAATGTGATAATGTGATAATATAATAATATAATAATGGTGATATTTTTACAATGAATGCACGATATACGAATAAAATGAGGAGGAAGAGAGCAAATTGGGTTCGGAGTATTTTTGTTACAAAAAACATGTTAAATATGTTGGTGTGCCCCATTTTTGACTGAAATTTGATTATAGCTTGCAAGTTCGTCCGTATGTAAATTTGGGTCATTTTTCGTTCAGAATTTGGAAAAACTTTCTTCTACAAAGTTGTAGAGAATTAAATTTTATATGAAATGGACATAAGATTCATATTTTTCTGATAAAGGGCTATTTATTAAGAATTATTGAAGTTCCAAAATATTGGGTCTGAATTGATTTTTGGTGGAGGAGTTTCTAGAAGGTGCGGGCCCCACTGTCCTTTTGTTGGTTGTAAAATGCTGAAGTTTGGTTTTCAAATATGGTGGATTTGAAATCATATGTATAAAAAATAATAATATTTTATCAAATTTTCTGCTTTGGTGTTCTTAGCATTTTCCTATAAATAGGGTGCTGAGTTAGAATTCAAAATCACACTAAAATCAGAAGTTTCTCTCTCTATAATATCGAGCATATTTTTGTGAGTATTTAGATACTTTGAGTGTTGATATACAGTGCAAGTTTCCTTCAGCGTTATATCTGTTATTCCAGTCAGAAGTACTATTCTTTTGAGGTAAGGGATGTTATTTTTTTCATAAATGATGTTATTTCTTTCAATATCATTACACCGAAATATTGGTATGAATTTTATTATAAAATTTTTACCTTTTCATGTCGAGGTTACTATTTACGTATACGGCACTATTCACGTATACGACACTATTCACTAATACGATACTATTCACGAGTACTATTCACAAAGTATGATTTTTCTTATAAAATTTCTACCTTTTTCATGTCAGGGTTACTATTCACGTATACGGCACTATTCACGAATACGTTACTATTCACCAAAAAATTAAATTTTCTTTTCTTTGTCCAAGTTGTCTGTTATGGTTCCTATCTTTGATTGGATCGAAGTTTTGAACTTCATTCTTGAATTTTGCTCCACAATTGATTATTATGGAGTATTTTCGAACTTGGATAAACTGATTTACAAATCCCTAATCTTTGTTCTCTATCTCATTGGATTCGTTATTAATATTGTTTTTCATCATCTTCAGTCTTAAATGGTGATATAAAAGAATATCTTTGGCCTGTAGTGCAAAGATGAATGTTTACTTGATGAATATCTTTGGCCTATAGTGCAAAGATGAATAATTATTTGATGAATATCTTTGGCCTGTAATGCAAAGATGAATGATTATTTGATGAATATCTTTGGCCTGTAATGCAAAGATGAATGTTTACTTGATGAATATCTTTGGCCCGTAGTGCAAAGATGGACAGGTATTGAGATGAACATGACCACTGGTGATACAAATGAATATCTTTGGCCAGTAGTGCAAAGATGAATATTTGATTTGAGATATATATTGATTGACAGGGACAAAATATTGATGATGGACTTTTAAATCATAAAAGATGGTAGACATCATTTTTTACTTAACTCTTCTGATGAATTGTTATTTTTGCTGCAGTTGTTGATCTAAAACTTGTTGTCCATAATATTTTATCTAATTTATTGAAGATTAACGATAATTTATTTTTTATTATCTTAGTCATAATATTCTTTACTGGGCTAATTGAGCTCACCCTTTTATTCTATTGTCCTCTTCAGGAAATGAGAATGTTGCAGGGACTAGTCGGGGAACAGAGTGATGAGCAGAGTTAGAGCAGTAGTAGTCCTCACTATTTTTGTAAAATAGTGTGATAATAATTATAACTGTTGAGGACTGAATTTGAGCATTTATATTTTGTATTATATACGATATGTATTGAAGCTCACAGCTTGTATGGTCGTATTTCTCACGACCTTTTGTTATAAAAGATTGTATATGGATTCTGTACCATGTATTTGGCGACCCAGAATGGGTTGGGTGGATTGGACCTATTCTGGGGGCATCACAGGTTTAATATGGAGAACCTAAAGGGTCACACCATAAAAGGAAGAATATTTATTTAAGAAGCAAATGGCATAATCGTAATAATAAGTTAAGTGGATTTAATTTATTCTATGGTGATAGAATAAATTAAATAACTTAATATTTATTATTTAATATTTTGAAAATATTAAATATAAATTAATACGAGGAGTCTTCAAGGTTATGAATCTTATTCTTAATCTTTTTATTTAATTAATAACTGTGCATAAAGGATGATCCGGGTATATGGTTTTTAAAATTTTAAAACTCTGATTTACCATGCTTCCGCTTATTTTATGCAATTTGATTGCGTTCATGAATCTTACAAACCTAATAAGTTAAGTATTAGACATTACATTAAAGTCTTAGTATTTTTATTATCATTTGATAATATTTCAATCACTTCATCGTTTAATCTTTCCATTTATATGTTCTTCTTTATAATTCGATAAACTGAATACCTATACAGCAAGTCGAATGCTAATCCAGCAAGCCAAATGAAATTCTAGCAAACTAAATGTTAATCCAGCAAATCGAATGCTAGATTAGCAAACCGAATGCGTAATCCAGCAAACCAAATGCTAAATCAGCAAACCGAATGCTAATCTAGCAAACCATTTTCCCCTTTTTAGCATACTATATACTTAATATAGCCTATTGAATGCCCAATTAAACATACTATATTTAAAATAACTTTACTTCTTTATATAATTCATTTTAATCTTTCGTTTAATATTATTAATTATTATTTAATAATATCTTAAGATAATATTATTAATCTCTTAATAATATTTTAGTCTAATATTATTAATTATATTAATAATATTTTAATCTAATATTATTAGTCATGTAATAATATTTTAATTATTTATTAAATTAATAAATAATTTATTTTAATTATTTATCCTTTACTAATTAATTCATTTAATCATCCTAAAATGCCATAAACATAATATCTCATCAAAAATGACCAAAACACCCATCAAAAATCTGCATAAATCTTATATAGGGGTTTTAAGCCATAAAATTCTAATTTCCAAATTTTCGACATCACATAATTAATTTAAATCATTTATCCATAATACAATCATTTATATGAAAAATTACAAAACATCTCCTAAAATATTTCTTTTCTAGAAATCAATAGAATATAGTACCTTATGAAAATATATTTTTCCTGGAATTTTTTAAATTCATTTACTATTTTTAAATAGTCCAAATCAGCCGGATCTTGCTACATTTATCATAAATTCGAAACTTTGTCCAACAATTCTGACCTTTTCAGGGGATGTTCCTGTTATATATGTGTACTTCCAGTAATAATTTTATAATTTTTGGAGTTACACACAAAGAGTTATTCAAGTTTACTTTTTAAAGTAGTCCTTTTTATAAAATCCATAACTTTCATTCTACATGGCCAAAACTTCTCATCTTTTTACAGAATTCCGTTAACTCATCATATTAACACTCTAAATTTTCTCAGAATTTTTAAAGTAAAGTGACGAAAACGCCCCTGGAAAGGACTAGTCAGCAAGATTGTACTTTCCTTTTTGAACAATCTGTTTTATTTTGACTAAAACAGCCACCATGGCTTGTAAAAACATTATTTGTGATTGCTACCACTTGGGTTTACTAGTTAACTTACATATCTAGCACCTCTCTTTGATGGATCACAAAAATAAGGTGTAGATCTAAAATGGTAGTTGATCAAAGGGAAAGAAAGTTAGGAATTTCTCAAGATCTTGAACATAGTTTTCATTTCTTTCCTTTTGATCAACTTTTAAACACTCAAATAGGTAGGATCCAAACATGTAACACTCTAAATCATTTAGATCTAGAGTTTTGAAGTTAGAGAACACAAACTCTATATTCCATTAAGCTACCAAAAGAAAGGAAAACAAAAGCTTTAAGTTTATGGTTTTACCTTGATTTATTGGCCACTCTTCTTGTCTTTCCAAAGTAGGATCTAAAGTTTGGGTGCATGAGAATCAAAGCTCTCCGTTATTCTTTCTCTCTCTCTCTCTGTGACGCCCCCAAATTTGGACAGCCACTTGGACCCTCGAATTTAGTTCGTCACGTTCTCATGGCAATACGATAATAACTAAAATCACATATTCACAGCGAAAAATCTAATTTAGAATAATTTACAATGATTTATTATAACTATTCCCCCAAGTCTCGCAACCTACAGTTCTTAATAGATTACATAATAAAACCAAATAACGACTTATTACATAATCTAACTTAAGCTTAAACATAGTTAAATCCAGTCTTACTACATCATCTTAATACAATATTAAAATATTTAAAACATAAAGGAACAACCTAGTTGGTAGCCTTGCCCTTGCCCTTGCCCTTATCAACACTCGAAGGTTTGCCCTGCTCTGCCTTCACTGAAAAGTTTTAGGTAAAGCAAGAATGAGCACAAATTGCTCAGCAAGTAATAAACAATAAGGGTGATGAGTATTATATCACGAGTTTGAAATATCAAAGTATAATCTCTAAGATAATTCAGAGTTTCAGAATATGAACAATGAATATCAACAATTCTCGAATCAAATATTTGGAATATGAAATTCAATATAGATCAATAGATATATATGAGTTCAAAGGCTATCAACGTATCCAACTGGATAAAACATTTTTTTACTGAGCAATCACTAAGGACTATCGAACATCTACTAGAATCATCAATATTAAACTGATAACCCAAAAGAAATAAGTACGATAGATGATCAGTCTACAATACTCTATGTTATGCATAACACCACAGTAATATTCACGCATGTGTTGGGGCTTCCAACAATATACACTCCCCTTACCATAAGGGTTGTTCAACTCAATTTTCAAGATTTTCGCACCAGTCGATTGGTTTGGACAGTTTTATAAACATGCATATAGTCTAGCCGAATCAAATGGCATAGACACTTTCACAATATTCAAGAACAATACCAAGTTCAACATGAATAATAGCTTTCATAAGACTTAATGAAATAAAGAGTTCAAGTTAGAGAACTTGCACAATAAAAGTAAGGTTCGGATACTTGCAAATAATACAATAATGGGTTTAAGGAAACTTGCCTTTAGCGTAGTCTATCCACGTAAAGTAATTCAACACTTTTAAATCCCTATCGTAATATAATTACTTACATATATATGATATCCATTAGTCATATAATTTAACATCATATCTTATCTTCGGATATACGATCAACACATAAGCTAAGTTTTAACCTAGCTACACAGTTATACCATATATAGTATCATATTAATATAACTTTTATCATTAACATTCCTCCTTTCGAGTTTAACATATTCTCATATCATTAATATCACATAAGATCACAACAAATAGCAAACATACTTGTTTTAGTACGTTACAGCATTATTGTAAGTTAACCCTCAAATCGGATTCAAGTATCACATAACACATGATATCACTTAGCATGTATACATATCAAAGGATACTTTCATGCTTGTTCAACCTTTTCACGTTCAATTTACATAATATAGGTTCTAAGTTAATACTCTTAATAACTTAAGTCCATTCAAGGTTTTAAAGTCACAAAGTCTAACATGCTTGCCTTTTAAACACATAAGGTAATCATATAACTTGTATTAGGCATACTCATGAATATTCATATCGCATACATGCAACTATCATTATTATTAGTTTGAAAGTATACTTTGTTTATGCTAAACTTGAATCACGACACCTAATCATGGTATATATACATGTATGATACATGAGTGAGTCTAAAAGTACTATCACATGTTCAAAATTATCAGATTCTAATTCTCGTCATAACATACCAAAGTTCACATTCAAAGCTTATACTTTGTTAGTATAGTTCACTAATAAGGTCTATCATGTCCATGCTTCCTTATAAAACCTATATATGCAAGTTAACATGTATTACATGTGATTCTAGGTCATGTAAACATGTTTGCAAAATCAGTACCTCAATGTGTCACACATATATCAAAGTTTGTTTTTAAAACTTCCATTTTTGTTCAAAATGTTTACTAATCGAGGTTTAACATGCTCTCGTCATACTATGAAACATGTATACGCAAGTCAACATTCATTTCATGTGTTTCTAGGCCATACTAACAAGCATCAAAAGTCAGAACGTCAAAACAGATATAATAAGTCAATGTCTATTTTGAAACTCTAAGTTCATTGTGAAATCTATAACCTCACCATTCAAGTATGCGATCCTAATATAACATGCTTACATTAGTTCAATGTACTCATATATATATATATATATTACACATGCTTGCATGCTCACCTAAGTTATATAAACAAACCAACACTTGACAGATTTTTAAGTAGAATGTAGAAAACCATATCCAGTGCCCGGCGCAGCTGCGCTGCGCTCCAGTTATAAACTGGCGCAGTTGCACCACTACTGCTTCACACCAGAAACCGGCCTGTTACGGCAGAAACTTAGCCCAATCACAAAAATTAGTCACGAATTCAATTATAACTAACAACATTGTATTACCAATATATTTTTAAGCTAATATAGCAACTAAACAAGTATGCTACAATCCAATTACAATCTAATTTGGCACGATTAAGAAATCTTGAAATTTACATAGAAGCAAAAATGAAGAACAATAACATGTGATTATACCTCTGTTAGCTAATGAAACTTGCTGCTAATTCACTTCCTTCTCAATTGATATGTATGGTCACTCTCTACTTCTTCTTACTTGGAATTTCTCAGCAAATGGAATGGGAAGATTAGAGCTCAATTTATAGAAAATATATTAACCAAACAATGTTTTTCTCTCTCAAACTAAACCAACGAAAATGTGGATTGTATGGAGGTTAAGGAGAGGTTGGTGATTTCTACTATTAAGCCCACTCCCCATGTGATCATTTCTAGCAGCTATGGAAGTTTACTGAGTTTAAGGAATATAGGAGAGTAGCTTCATGATGCATTCACGTGTGCAAAGATTGAGACTATTAATATGGGACAAGCAAAGAAATCTCAGCATTCTAATAGTATACACAATACTTAGTTTATACACTTATGTATTATATACTTAGGCTATCACATATACATACTATATATTTAGATTATAATTAAAGTTATAAGGTAATCCCAATAATACATACCATGTCATTTATATAATGTAGTAAATGTAATTTACACACGTATAATCCATGTAGATTTTATCTTACCGATATAATCCAATCGGATACTACCACATTACATTATCTCATGTATTCTTTAATTTAAATTCTATTAATCAAAAATTATTTACAATATATCCATGATATATTATTTTATTGTATACACACTCACATTATCACATAGGCATCATGATGTATTCATAACATATAGTTTCTGATAGTAGTGTGCATACAAGCCAATCATGTATGATGATAAAGCACATACTTTGTAAACAATCTTATTTATTTATTAATAAAATATTAATTTAAGGCATTTAATTATCTACATGGTGCTATTTTTTATAATATGTAAATAACTCATAGTTTTAAGCAGTGCTTTTAGAATCATGATAAGATCATGCTAATGAGATCTAAATTCTTAGAAAGCTTTAAAACTAAAATAGTTCCCAATTGTGGGATTACTAAAATGGGGATTAGTAAATCCGGATAGATTGGTACATATGTTACTTGCTCATTGGATGAGGATGACTGATCTCATGGTCATTTGTGTGGAGACACTAAAGCAAGTATGTAGGTGCTTATTGGAGAATAAGTTCATTGAACGTGACTCGCTATGGAATACCTAATGGAGTTTTACTCGCCTGTCAATAGGAATTCCTAATGTGATAGTAGTACAAGTGATCCTTGGACTTGAGATCATCATAGTATCTTGTATGTAATAAATTATACTTTAATTTATTCCTTAAGGCCTTTTAAGGCATATATAGGGTATGCTTGGGTATAATGAGTTGCATATGGAGATAATGTATGATCAATAAAGAATCTACCACCTCTAGTAAAAGAGGAGATATGTCCTATGTGATTCGTTAAATGACAACCTAGGAATCCTTGGCCAAGGTGGAATGAAATTAGAAAGAGGTTTCTAATTTGCATTATTTGGAGTTGTGCGTTTTCTAATCGAAATATATATGATTAAATAAATTAAGACTTGACAGTAAATTCATGTCTTATATTTAATTGGGACATTGTATGGTGGAAGGATTGAATTGTACGGTAACTATTAACTCACAGGTTCTTTTATGGTTAATGTTGAAATTTATATTATCTGGAAAGTCGTTGATCGCTAGAGAGGCTTATCCCTATTATAGAATAAATGTTATTTATTTAAATAGATTATTAGTTTAATTTATTTATTTAAATAAGATTAAAATTATTCTAATTGATTTATTCACAACCAGTTTAATATGGAGAACCTAAAGGGTCACACCATAAAAGGAAGAAGAATTGCTTAAGAAGAAAATGGCATGATAATAATAATGCATTAAGTATAATTAATTTAATCTATAGTGATAGAATAAATTAAATAGCTTAATGTTTATTATTTAATAGTTTAGAAATATTAAATATAAATTAATAAGAGGAGTTTAATATTATTATTATTATTATTATTATTATTATTTTAATTCTAAAGAAGTTTAGGAATTAATATAATATCAGTACTCTCTCTCAATCCTAATAAGATTAGGATATAAATTAATTAAAAGTGTTTAATTAATTAATTAAATAAAACCCTATTCTAATTGGATTAGGAGGGTTAACCTAATATCTATATAAGAGTCTTATATCAGAAATAAGGTACGTGAATTTTTCCAAAGGTTGGGAGTACACATATTCTATAGAGATAGAAATAAGGGTTAAGCCAATAACCCATCTTTTTGAGTTCTTCATCTTCCTTGGTGGATCACCGTTAGAGGCCAAACATTTGGGTAGCTGACATTGATCAAGGGAAAGGAGCCACTACAGAGGAATCAAAGGAGTAGAACTTGTGCCTGAGGAAGCTTGGATCTTCAAAGATATGATTCCATGTTCTCTCTTTTCTGTTATTGATAACTAACACAAAGCATGATCATGGTTATAGGTTTGTATAAATTTTTGAAAACCTATGTTTCGCGCTTCCGCCCTATTTATGTGATTGGATTGCATGATTGCGTTACGTACAAACCCAACAGTGGTATCAGAGCCTAACTTTGTGCTAATTATCAATTTTATGATTCCATGTATGAATTGATGTGAGAATTGGATCGAACTTTCTGGACAAAATCGTTTTCTGCAAGTTTTTGCGATGAACGACGCAGCTGCCCAGTTCATTACTGGCGCAGCTGCGCCGGTCTGTAAAAACTGGCGCTTCAGGCTACCTGCGCAGCTGCGCAGCTTCCCAGTTCATTCTGGGCGCAGCTGCGCCAGTTCCTAAACAGACCCTGAAATTTAATCTTTATTAATTAAGAAAACTGTTTATTTAATTAATAAAGTTTTAAAATAAATATGTTTATTTTATCTAAAATATGATTTTAAATTGCTAAAATTAAAGGAGTTTAATTTGAATTTATTTTTGATTAAAGTAAAAGAGTTTATTTTGTTTCAAAATAAAAATTTAGCAAAACTTTTGTCCATTAAATGACATCGATCTATACATGGAATAGCTTTATAATTCATGAGATGAATGGAAATTTATTGATATGTATGATGATATGTATGTTAATAAAAGGGATTGATTATGGACTATGACCAATGTGATTGAATTTTATTTTGGATGAATGCTTGAATGTATGGGTTTTATAAAATGGGGTCTGCGTACCTCGTCTTCTCTAGTTTTATTCTCGGTGTAAATTCTATCTCCCTCCTATGTACTTTCCCTTGACTGCTAATCAAGGTTTCTATTTAATTATAAATAGTTTATGTAATAGAGATAGTTAGAATTATCTTGAAGAAACTGGAGACCAAGGAGCAAGGAGCGCGTGAAGACCCGTTTGTATGGAGCCTGGGTTTAAATATAATAGTTACATTTAAATTTAAATTCTTGCACTCCTAGTTTGACCTTTTGGTTCACTTGGTGGCTCTAGTGAACCAAACTAGAATAAAAGTCCATAATCAATCCAGGTAGAATATAGTATTCTATATTGCATGCTAAATATTATATATATTATATTTTATGCAAACATGCTTCGCATGTTTAATAAAATGATGCGTATTATATATATATATATATATATATATATATATATATATGTGTGTGTGTGTGTGTGTGTGTGTGTGTGTGTGTGTGTGTGTGTGTGCATGCGCGCTTAACAAGATGAGACAAATAATAACAAACCCCTCAAAGAAATAATATTAAGTCCGACGCGTTCAATGATATTTGGAATATCGAACGTCGCCTTCTAGCATGATAAATTAATAGAGTATTAAATATTTAATATGAGCTTGTTGTGCTATCCACAAGGCAAGTACTGCGTATTTAAGATGTTAATTAATCACATTTGATGCTTATCAAGAAAATTGAATAATATAGTCTTGTTGTGCTATCCACAAGGACGAACATTTTTTTTTTTGAATTTATGGAAGTGCTTAGCTGGACTTAACTTAAATCATTTTAGTTCGGATGTGCACACACTTGACCATTATGATTTAAGAGGCAAAATATAAGAAGTTACATGTTGATGTAATTGACAAGAGTTGTCTACCTATTTATTTGTATATCGTTTGTTGTGCTATCCACAAGATTATATACATTTGAAATGGGATCCTTATTCTCACTAGCAAATCTTTAATTATATATTGCCGAACTATATAAGAGAGGGTAATATAGTTTGATGAAAATAGTGGGAGATACCAATTTAAAATAAAGACCTAAATTTATTTTGGTATGAAAATTAATTAAATGAATGTTTGCTAAAAATGTTGTCTTTTCATTTACAGAATTTTAAAAATGTCAAAATCACTAATCTCACTGAGAAGCATACTTTATGCTAATAAGCTTACCGGGCCGAATTATACGGACTGGCTAAGAAATCTGAGAATAGTTCTCACTGCTGAAAAGATTTCTTATGTCCTAAATTCACCTGTCCCTAAAACTGTTTCGAAAACAGCCTCTGAGGAAGAGATTACCACATTTACAAAGTGGCAAGATGATGCATCTGTGGCTCAATGTGTCATGCCCGCGTCCATAAATAACGAGCTTAAGCGTCAACACGAAAACATGGATGCTCCTACTATGTTGCTTCAGCTCAAGGAGTTGTATGGTGAATAGAGTAGGACTGCTAGATATGAGATATCTAAGGAGCTCTTCCGATCTCGGATGACCGAGGGCACTGCCGTCGAGACTCATGTTCTAAAGGTAATCAATTTGATTGAACACCTTGGACAGCTTGGGTTTGTCATAGATGGGGAGTTGAGTCAAGACTTGGTCTTGCAGTCACTCCCTGAGACCTTCTCGCAGTTTGTGGTTAATTTTCACATGATTAAGCTAGATGTCAGCTTGCCTGAGCTGCTTAACATGCTGAAAACTGCAGAAGGTCACTTCTCATCCAAGAATAACTATGTCTTGATGGTGGATTCTTCCAATAAAAGGAAGAGGCCCAAGGTGTCTTCTAAAAAGAAGAAATCCAAGAAGGCTAAGGGAAAGGGGAAAGAAAAGGAACAAAAGAAACCTGAACCAGCTAAAGGAATGTGCTTTCATTGCAACGAGCCGGGACATTGGAAGAGGAACTGCAAGAAGTTTCTAGCAGAGAAGAAGCTTGGAGAAGCTTCGACTTCCAATTAAGGTTTGTTTATGATTGAAATTAATTTTTCTAAAAGTCATAATTCTACTTGGGTATTGGATACCGGCTGTGGGTCTCACATATGTAACACTGTGCAGGGACTGGTCAGAAGTAGAAAGCTGAACAATGAAGAGGTGATCCTACGAGTAGGGAATGGAGCAAAGGTTGCTGCATTAGCTGTAGGAACTTATTGATTAGCAATGCCTTCGGGCAAGTCCATTTATCTTAATAACTGTTATTATGTTCCGAATATTATTAAAAATATTATTTCAATTTCTGTATTGGATATGGAAGGTTTTGATGTTATTATAAAGAACAATGGTTGTTCTATTTATAAAGACGATGTTTTATATGGTATTGAAAATTTGCGAAATGGACTTTATACACTTGACTTACAAGAAAATATATTTCAAATTGAACAAACTAAGAAAAGAAAAAGAGATGATATTAATTATACCTACATGTGGCACTATAGACTCGGTCATATCAATGAAACAAGATTATCCAAGTTGCATAAAGATGGGCTCCTCGAGCTATTTGATTATGAATCATATCCAACTTGTGAATCTTGTCTCATGGGTAAAATGACTAAATCTCCTTTTAGTGGAAAAGGAGAAAGAGTTACAGAGTTGTTGGCATTAATTCACACAGACGTTTGTGGACCTATGACAAAATTTAATTGAGTTACTCATCTCATAACACAAAATTATTTATATTCAAATAAATTCTCATTCTCATTAATATATTCATTTAATAATATATGGAAATTCTCGGGTATTACACTCTCTCTCTTGTCTCTATCTAATTTTGTTTTGGCTAGTTTAGGAAGTGAGATGAAATAGAAGAAAAAATATATTTTAGTTGCTGTTAGCAAAATTTGTATAGATATATTATGTATATCTATATACATTCCCCCACATTCCTTGCTCTTTCTCTCTCTCTCTCACTCATTTAGTTGTTGCTTGCAAGCTTGGATAAAAATGATGGCTAATTTAGATGGTTAATATATAAGGTGAGTGGTTAGGAGTTAGTAAACCACTTTTTGACAAAATAAAACATCACATGCTCTCCTTTTCCCCCTCATCATGGCCGGATTTTTGGCCTTATTTTCTCCCATCTTGGTTTAATTTTTATTGTAATATTTTGCTTTATTAAATGTCCAAAAAGTCCCTCACTTGTTAGGCTTAGTTTGGGCTAATCATTTAATTCTTTTGGGCTTCCTAAATAATTACTTGGACCATGGAAATTAACATAGTCCAATACTTTTCATTTTATCTTACCCTAATTATTTAATTAGGATTTCTATTCCCCTCATTTGGAAGTTAAATGAGTACTTATGTATGCTTAATTTCATAACCCAATTAGACTTGCTTTAACTAAGTTATAAAATTATTCCATTTAGATGTATAAAATAAATCTCTTAGGTTTAGTATATATTTTAAGTACTAATATTCATCAATACCATAACCTTGAGGTTATTATATTTCCTTACTTAATGTATAATTAGGTTATATAACTTTCCTTTTTAATCCTCGTTATAAACTAAATAAACATATATACATAGTTATAGTACACATATTTATTTAACTACTTAATCATTCCATACATGTCACAAAATTTTAATATAATTAATATTAAATTAATATATCTATTTACAAAGTGACTTAGAATCTTTGGTTATTATAATTATTCTAATTGATTTATTCATGACCGGTTTAATATGGAGAACCTAAAGGGTCACACCATAAAAGAAAAATATTTAGTTTAGAAGTAAATGACATAATCGTAATAATAAGTTAAGTGTATTTAATTTAATCTATGATGATAGAATAAATTAAATAGCTTAATATTTATTATTTAATATTTTGGAAATATTAAATATAAATTAATAAGATGAGTCTTATTATTATTATTACTATTATTATTATTTAATTCCTAAAAGGGTTTGGGAATTAATTAATAAAAGTACTCTCATTAATTTCTAATTGGATTAGGATTACAATTAATTATAAGAGTTTGATTAATTAAGACAAAACCCTATTCCTAAATAGTTTAGGAGGGCTGCCTACATCTATAAATAAAAAACTTTTATTATGGATTAGGGTTACACAAGTTACACACTTAATTCCAAGAGTTGGGAGAGTACATATAATTCTATAGAGATAGAATCTAGGGTTTTGCCAAACACCCATCTTCTTGAATACCTATTCTTCCTTGGTGGATCACCTCTAGAGGCCAAACGCTTGGGTGACTAACATTGATCAAAGGAAGAAATCAAACTCGGTGAATTCAAGGAGATCACGAAGGACTTAGAGTAGAACTCGTACCTGAGGAAGCTCGTTTCTACAATGGTATGAATCTGGTTCTCTAACTCTTTCTATTATTGATAAATATGCATAAGGTATGATCATAGTGATAGTTTGTATGAAAAATTTTAAAACTCGTTTTATCGCACTTTCGCTACTTTTATGTGATTTGATTGTATAATTGCGCTACATACAAACCTAACAGTATTTTCTCCGTAACTCGATATAATCAAATGAACGAATCCCTTCGCCTTCTCGGCGGAGTTCAATAATATCTATCGTGGCCTGCGGAATATCCTGCACTTCCCCAAATTGTCTTAATACACGATCTGACATTTGGAATTCAACCATGTTGAGCCAAATAAGAGGAATACGTGAGGCCCCACTATACCATATTGCATGGTACTCTTGTGCCACTAGATGATCGAAATTTGAATACGGCATCCACCGTACCATTGTAGCTGTTATCCCATCAAATTCCCCCTAGTAAAATATTTACGTGAGATGGGGGTATGATCTTCTTGCCTCTTTCACTGTATGCAATTTTCTTCGGTAGGCCCATGCTCTTGCGCGGGTGAACCAATGATCGACCCGTCTTGCATAATTAGGTCTATCGAATTATAGGCGTCCGTAGGCCTACCATGCTGCGGAACAAACAAGCCAACACTGCAGCTCCCCATTTATAATCACTTACTTTATTAATATCCTCTAAAAATAAAAGATACCTCACATGTATGACGTCGCGATTTGTCGATGCAAATAATACCTTCCCCAAGATAAACAGTATGTATGCTTCGGTGTAACCACCCCCATTTCCTAATCAACATCTAAAGGAACTTCGTAAAATCTACTACCCAACCACGACAACATAATGCCCCCTCGACTATACACTTTATCACCCCCATAATATATTACTAAATTCACTATCAATAAACATTTGTTTAGGGTTATGGATTAATGTACATGTTATAGGATTCCTTATAACCAGTAATCCTAAAATGAAATGTACATATTCAAGGGTTACTGTTATTTCACCGGTCGGGAAGTGAAATGTATTCGTCTCATTACGCCAATGTTCCACTAATACTTCTATCAACGAAGCATCTAATTGGTTACCGACATTAGTGTTTGTAAATACCCCAAAACCTCATTCGTGTAGTACTTTTTAGGTATCACTTAAAACCCACAGTTCCAACGATCGTCCACTCTCATCGGTTCTTAATGTCTTAGTGTAATGAGGATTGTCCCATACGATTGTTGAAATGTGGTTTGGTTGATCCCACAACAAAGTATTGACAGTAGGTCCGGATTGAATTCCATTTTTGTAAGTAACACAAAGAAAATAAACATATATCAACAACAGAAAAAAAAATAAAAATAAAATTCCATTTTTGTAACCAGCTAAAACAAAATAAACATCCATCAATGTTTAAATACAACCTAGATATATTTAAAAATATATGCATATCACTAATTTTACTCTGTACATATATGTTGGATTTAGCAATGTTGTTAGGTTGGTTGTAAGAATTTACAGATCTCTTTTTGCTTAGTTTCTTTTCTTTCAACTTCGCAGCAATGATCTTTGGTTTGGTTGTTTGGTTGCTTAGATCTCAGATGGACAAAATGGAACAACTTACGCTTTTGATTTGGGTGGAGTAAAAGTCCGTAATTTAGTTATGCGGACAGTTAATATATCATAACGTCGTTTTCATATTAAACCGTTTGCATATTAAACCTAGCAACACTTAAAAGTTCCCAATTCCATACGACGTCGTTTCATATACCTAGTGTCCACATTATTAAACGGCGGACGTGAATGAATTAACATCTACAGTATTAAACTACGAACAAGGATGTTCCCAGTTCCATACAGCGTGATTTCATATACCTAGTGTCCGCAGTATTAAATTACAGACGGGGATACTTGGGGGTCACGATGTGTTGTAACGGATTATAAACGGGACCGTTTTAATATTAAAACATCGTCCGCAATATTAAACTGCGGATTGGCCCCCATATTAAAACGGCATCGCCTTTTGTACATAAAAATACCATAAAAATGTGGAATTATGTTTGTATTTAAAAATGGCACTGTGTTAATATTAAAACATCGTCCGTAGTATTAAACTGTGGATGGGGACTTTAGACAAGAACAAATCAATTTAAAGCTATTAGTCTTCCGGTTCTCATGGGTATTTTTATTGCAAATTCATCTTCTGTGATGATTGATAAGAATACCCTAGAACAAATACAAAACTTAATAGCTTTAAATTGAACTAAACTCATCACAAATTGGTACTGTAAAAATGAGATGAGATCCAAAAATATACATTAAGTTGACACCGTTAGCTATAGATCGGTACCCACCTTATTAAACCTAAAAATCATCTATTTCTCTTGCATATTCTTGTTAGTTGTTACAGATTCATGTAATCTGGGATGATGAGACACATCCATGACTAAACAAGTGGAAGAACTGATATATACCAATGGGGTGAAGTGTTTTCAATATATCCTTCCAATTGTTAGCCATGAATTTGCCTCATTATCACAGAAAACATGATTTATGTTAAAATAATAAGAATACGCAAGAAGAGATAGAAAATTCTTGAGTCTTAATTCAAAAACTTAATACCATTAAATCAAACTATACACGTCCCAGATCGGAACTTTAAAAATGATTTGAGATCCAAAAATATAAATATAAGTTCATTAAAGCTTAAAATCATCTAGTTCTATTGCATACTCTTTCAAGTTGTTACATATTCAAGTCATCTGGTATGGTGAGAAACATAAATGGCTAAACAATTGGAAGGATGCTTAAACAAAATCAGTATACCACTCTTTAGTTTTTTCAGCAACGATCTTTCCATTTGTAAGCCATTCATGACTCTTCCAAGACAGATCACATGAATCAGTAAGAATAATAATATGCAATAAGAAATAGAAAATTCTTGAGCTTTAGTTCGAACTCTTCGGATTATCCAAATCAGTTTGTCATTGTTTATATAGGAGACCTAACGTCTGTAGTTTAATACTACGGATGAGACATATAGACCTAACTTTCGCAGTATTAAACTGCGAACGGGACCTTTCAGTCTTAAAAAGGATACGATGTTGTTCGAAAAGAATCAGTCTTAAGAAGGATACGACATCGTTCGAAAGGAATTAACATTCTTAGTATTAAACTGCGGACAGGACCTTTCAGTCTTAAGAAGGATACGATGTCGTTCGAAAATAATCAGTCTTAAAAAGGATACGACATCGTTCGAAAGGAATTAGCGTCCGCAATATTAAACTGCGGACAGTACGTCAAGGCCTATGTCACAAAATGTACTGCCAGGATAGGTTAATTATTTAGGTCTTCGATGCAAACCCTGGAAGAACCATCACAATATATTGAGTTTTATTCTTCAATAACCTCAACATGTTATGATGGACACTCCAGGGTTTGCTTGAAAGAGCTTAACAATTAACCCATATCGGCAGTACATTTTGAGATATCTAGATGTTAAAAATAAGTTTTTAAAGCTAAAAATAATCTAGTTCTGTTGCGTATTCTTGTTAGTTGTTACATATTCAAGTAATCTGGGATGATGAGAAACACACGTGGCAAAAAAAAAATAGAAGGATGGATAAAAAGAGTTAGTGGGGTGAAGTGTTTTCATCACATAGAGCCTTTCAGATATTGTGCTTTCTAAATATTGTGGCATGCATGTCTCTTCAAGACAGATAACATGAATCAGTAACAATAAGAATATGCAAGAAGAAATAGAATTTTTTTTGCTTTAAGTCAAACTCTTATGCGTATCTAGAGCAATTTGCAGTACTCCCGTCTTATATATAGGAGACCTAGTGTCCTCGATTTAATACTGCGGATGAGACTTATCTTTTCCCCAGTTCCATCCGGTGTCGTTTCATAGACCTAGCGTCCGCAATATTAACCTGCGGACGGGACCTTTAAGTTTCCAAAGGATTACGGCTTCGTTCGATTGTTGACGAAATGAATTAGCGTCTGCAGTATTAAACTGCAAATGGGAGACTTCTTAAGGAGGGGCATTTAGGTCTTTTGTCCAGTTCACAGTAGTAAACTGTGGAATACTTGAAACTAAAATGCGAACGGTCTTCCTTTTTAATAGTTCGATATATTTTCGAATGGAAAGTCGCGATGTGTTGTAAGGATAACTTTAAGTTGACACCGTTAGCTATGAATCGTTCCCCATATATATATATATATATATATATATATATATATATATATATATATATATATATAATGACCAAAGGAAGTGATAAAAACAGTTTTATACCTATCGCTAGGATGAATACTAACTTGCCAAAACCCTGACTTGAGGTCGAATTATTAAAAATGGTAGCATTACTAAGCTGACTTAGGAGATCTTCTTTGTTAGGTAAAGGATACCTAATTCATTTTAAGACTTTATTAAGGGGCTTGTAATTAATAACTAGTCTGGGAACTCCCCTTTCTTTCTCAGCTTCATTATTAACATAAAAGGCTGGGCAAGACCAAGGGGATTTACTATGTTTTATTAAACCTTTTGCAAGTAGATCATTAATTTCTTGCTTGTAAAGCTCTATTTGCTGATGACTCATCTGAATAGGTCTTGCCTTAGTAGGAATCAAGTGTTCTCTAAATTCCTTAGCATAAGGTAGCCTAACTACATGCTTCCTTCAATGCCAAAAGGCATTAGGAGAATCAGCACAGAGGTTTTTAGTCATAAACACCCGAAGTTCTTCAATCTTATCTTGAACCTTTTCAAGAAGGAGAAGATCTTCAACCTGTTTATATTTAATCTCTTGTTTTAAGAATTTTAACTGTGAAGTTTTACAGCTTAACAAATTTAACGATTTTGAAATAGATTCATCTTGAATAAATTTCAAATCTCTTTCTTTGGGTTGAGTAATGAATTCAAACACTACTTTCTGACCCAAATGTTCAGTCGTTAAACCATTGTTACTAGTAGTAAATATATAAACAGAAGTCCTAAAATAATCTTATCTGTCAAGTTGCGAATTAAAACAAAAGAAGTTTTAAAACACATATTATCTTGGCAAATATGAACTTTAGGAAGTTTATATTTTATTTCCATCATACTACCATTAGCAGAATTTAATCGTTCACTAGTTTTTTTATAGAACTTAGTAGGTATCAAACCTTCTTGAATGAAATTAAGATCCGCACCAGTATCAACTATAGCAGGAAGTTGAATTGCAAAAGTTCCATCAATAACTAGACGAACAATAATATACCACTTTTGAATGGTAATGTCTTTTAACCTTTTTAATGAATTACCTTGAACCATAAGAATTGACTCATCTTCTTTGACATTAGAAGATTCAGCCTCTTCATCATTATCTGATGAATCAGATATGTGGAGCTCTGAACTTTTAGTCGCCAAAGTAGCCATTTCTTTGCATAACTCAGAAATCTCAGTCTTAAGACTTGAAATTTCTTTCTTAAGTTTGTTCACTTCTTGATTTAATTCAGGAAGGGTGACTTCTTTATAGGGGTTCTTAAATCTTTCTAAGGTTTTATTAAGGCTGATAACAGGTTTATCTTTACCCTTAATAACCTTATTTTTTCCCGAATTGTTTTTAGAAAACAATTCCTTTAACTGTTTCATGTATTGCAATTTTAACTCTTCGTCAGTAATTTTACTAATTAACTCAATTAACAAAGAGCTTTTTGGTCTTCTTTGCTAAGAACATTAATAGTTTTACAGCAATCAGACATGCAATTATCAGTACAAAGAGTAACTTCGTTTTCTTCACTAGGTGATTGATTATCTTCATCATTACCATAGGAATAAGGAATATCAGAATAATTGTTACTATCAACATCATTCTCTACCCTTATTAGCTCTAAAATCTTATCAGTGTCTTCGATAGAAATATTCAACTGACTCAATTTCTGTTTAATTTTACACTCATTCTTGTAATGACCCTTTTCACCATAATTATAACAAGTAATTTTACTCTTATCCTGAGTTTTAGAAGTAGATTTTTTATTATGTGATTTCTTTCGTGACTTGGGTTTTTCATAGTAATTGTCTTGATTTTTTGACTGACTAGACCGTTTCTTATGATGCTTACCAGTTTTGCGTTTTTCAATTTGTTTCTTCATGCTTTCTTCTAGAGGGAGCAACAGGAGATAAACCATATTGTTCGCAAAACGTGCCAAGCTCATACTTAGCCTTTTTCTTGTCTTTACTAGCTTATTTGGCAATTTTAAAATCAATACACATTTTTAAACCAATCTTTTGGATATAGCTAATTATGTCACCATAAGTCAGGTTATCATAATCAATATATCCAAGAGTTTTGCTAAGTTCTTCTCTGACTTTGTGAGCAAACAAATTAGGAAGACCATTAACAAATTTCTCTTTCCAGAAAGGTTTGTTACCATCACTACGCATCATGACTCGAGAAATAAAAATATCTTTGTACATCTAAAATCACTTAGAGTGGGACAAGTGAGATTACTTAACTAATCATGAATTCTCTTAGTGATATTACTAGGGGTTCCAATAAAATATTTTATTATAGTAAAAATTAATGTGTTAATACCATCAGGAATACCAAAACCAACATCTTCTCTGAAGATAGGCTGACCATTGTCATCTAACTGGCGAGCATGAATTATAGAATTCCTTGCATCTTCATAAAGGTGTTTTTCCCACCAAGAACGAAGAACACCAGTGAAACTATTAGTTAATATTTCAACTATTTCAGGCTGTGTTAAACTGCTGAAAGATGTAATATAACTATTGGCAACCATAGACAAATGATTCATTTTAGTAAGTATTTGGTGTTCACTAAGACCATCAATATTCCATTCATAAATTTTATTAGAAGAGACTGAAAATTGATTATCTAGATTCTTTTTCTCGTACTGAAGCATAAGGGTATAACTCTCATCTTTAGTTGTTAGAATTTTTGTTTATATGTTCTTTATAAAGTATAAAGTTCTCTTTTAATTGAGTTATGGTGAAAATTGTGTAAACATGAAATAATATGTATCAATTGTGTTCTAGCAAGCTCATATATGAATTTCATGCCTAATTAACAGTTTAATTCATGCTTATATGACAAACATGAAGAAATCGTGTTCATCAAAATTTACAGTACATTGGATTTGATAAATGGCTATTTTAAAATTAAAATTTGAGTTTAATTGTTAATTGTTTTGTAATGTAATCATAGATTATGTTAGCATGATTAGAAACTAATTGGTTATGCTTGGAAATTGTGTGAATTGGTTTAAAAACAAAAGTACAGTGTTCAATTTCATGAAGAACACTTAACAATGGCTTTTCTTCAAAAATCATGAAATTAGTTGTTTTGATTATGTGTTATAATGTTTATTTATGTTAAAATTATGTTAGAAGCTTTAAGTTTATGTTTTCTATAAAATTGATATGAATTGTATTGACTGGAATTAGAATTTGGTGTGAAGAGATAAGCCAAATTGGCTTTTTCTCTACACAGTTCGCGAGCATGTCTGTCGACCCTGCAAAGGGCCCGCCCCGGCGGGCCTATCAAGAGTAAAACCCCCGCCCCGGCAGGGGGGGTGCAGAAAGTCAAGATGGGTTATTTCTTTTATGTATTTTGTTGTATAATAAAAGGCTAATTGAAGGTGATAATTTGATGACATGAAAATGAATATTAATATATTATATTAATAAAATATATAGTGTGGTTATAATTTTGAATAATTATAATTAGAGTAAAGGTTTAATTTAAATTATAATTTTGTTAAATTATAATGAATATTATTTGATTTATTTTAATCAAGTAAATGTTAATTTAAATTATAATTTATGTAATTAAAATTTAATAAATGCATGATTAATTATAAGATATAATTTGTGTATTATAATTCAATATTTGTATGATTAATTATAATTTGTGTAATTATAATTTAGTAAATACATGATGTAGTTTAATTAATTATAAATTATAAATTATTTAAAATTTAATTAATATAAGATGTGATTATAATTTGAGTAATTATAATTAGATTAAATGTTTAAATTATAATTAATTTAATTAATATGAAACACATAATTATTATTGATTTAATTATGTGAGCATGCCTATGTGGTGTAATTAATTATGTGACGATTAATTATTAACTTATTAATTAAACTAGAAGGAGTTAACCTATATGGGTTAACCAATTATGTGAATTAGTTATGTGTTAACTAATTTAGATTATTGTGATTAAATATATGTGTGTAAAAAGTGTTAAAGAACGTGATTGTATTAATAGCTTGCGCTTAAGGCAAGTTTTCTAAACTCAAACTTGTTATTGTCATGCAAGTATTTTAAATTCAAATATTTATTGAGATTATCTTTTTATTTTCTGCAATGGACAAGTACTTATTTAAAGTTCATGAATTATTAAAGTGACATTGACTTAATTGTTCAAGCAAGGTCTATATTGTGTTTTAAATGCTTTAAATTGATTCTAAAGCATAAGTTATTCATAATCTTTTAGTTATGAATTATTCTAAGTTATTGTACATCGATTCAACTACTCCTTAGTTGATGAGAGTTGAACTCTAAATTACCTTTTAAACTTATCCAAACCAAACCTTCTTTGGTGCGGACTTGTATTCAAATATTGAGATGAACAACCCTATTTATTCGGGGAGATTACTACGCAAAAGCGTTAAATATTGTGCACATACATGTTATGAAAGGCTGATCCCCCTAAGTACGAGTTAAGGTCCATAGTCTTAATGACTGTTAAAGGTTTTAAATAGAAATGTTTATAACCTAGGACAAAAGTTCAAGGTCTTACGACCCTCAGATGAATTCTACATTCGAATTATAAATGTGATGAAAGAATTATTATTCAATTCTTCATTGTTGATGAAAGCAAAGTTATTCAAATCTTTTGAAGTTATCCATTTATACCTTTAATATTGTTGTATTCTAGTGAGCTGTTGTTTGCTCACTCTTGCATTTAAATAACCATTGCAGCTAAGGTTGAAAGTGTTGACACTCCGTCCACTAGTAAAGGCAAGGGGAAGCTGAACAAGTGAAGATTTGTTTTAATTATTGAATGAATTGTAATGAGACTTTAAGTTATGTTTTTATTTTCCGCATTATATATTTATGTCAAGCTTAAAGTAAACCCTGGGATATTTTGGATAAGGTTGTACTTCTTTTTTTAAGGAAGATTTTATTATTTATTCAAGGTTGTAATTTATTTTATATTCCTTATTATTGGGTAGATGTATGTTTTATTTAGAAAGTGAGCACCAAATCATGTGGAAACGAAGTACCCGGATTTGGGGGTGTCACAGGTTGGTATCAAAGCAGTTGGTTATGAACCTTAGGTGGGTGAAAAAACCTTAGGTAGTAGCCTTATAGGAAGATCGAAAAGATAGTGGTGATAGGTAAAGATAATAAACTACCTTATGTTCGATGTGTTTACGTTTAAGTATTCGAAGAGTGTCGACCGATATCATTTAATAATTAAACTTTAAAATTCTTTTGTCAGGATGACGAACGTTTGAGAATCCAGTCAGGCTAGGGAGGATATACCTCATGTGCCTAGAGAGGAGGAGCCCCGAGACATCCATGTTGTCTGGGAGCAGTTGGTTAGGAGCGAGCCATCTCCAGTGATCACCGTAGCTGATCGGGAGCATGGGCTGACACCTATTCCAGAGGAGGAGTACGAGGATGAGTTAAAGGAGGAAGAGGATCTCAAAGAGAAATTCAAACCTCCCTCTACTAGTGCTGAGATGTATGAGGCAGTCTACAATAGTAACGTGGAGCTACATGGTCGAGTCGAAGAGCTCGAAGAAACCATCCAGCAGCGGGACGAGACTATCGAAGAGATGGATAGTGAGCTAGGAGAAGCGTAGTGGAAGGTAATTCACGTACAGAATGATAAGGACGAGGCACGAGCCGAGATAGCGAATCTGAAGCAAGACATCCAAGAGGAGTTGACGAAGCGTGCCAGAGCTGAGGAGACAAGCTTGAGGGCTATTCGACGAGCCGATCGAGCTGACGACGAGGCTGAAGCTAAGAGGGCTAAGCTGAGGGAAACAGAATACACATTCCATATGGCCATAGATAGGGCCCAGGACCGTATCTTCTATTACCCAGCTCAGTTCCAAGGTTTACCATGGTATGTGGTGGACCGAAGGACAGCGTTTCGGGTGATGGAGGAAGAACGCAAAGAGGCTGTGCGACGTCTTAATATGCCTAGACATTAGAGCTTTTAAATTATTTATTTCTTTTTGTAATAAATAAATGTAAATCCCATAAATTAAGATAAAAATGGGATGAGATCCTGTAACTTTATCAGTTCAGGAAAGATGATGTGAATAGCAGAAATACTTTTTATTTGATGTTTTATTACGAGTAATGAATAAAAGAAGTTATTGATCTGCTATGTGCTCATATATAAACTGAATTATTTAAAAATGTCTAAGTATGAACTTGAATACTTAAGAATTGAATAAAAGATCTAATAATAATATTTTCTTAACAAAAAATACCTCTTAGAAGACGAACAGTAACAACAATAACGATGGGACGAACCCCAACTCGGTTCAGCAGTTAATGAACCTATTGACGAGGGCACTTGCAAATCAGCCGCAAGTGCAGGGTACTACATTTAAGGAATTAAAGGAAGTAGGACCGCCTGAATTCAAGGGATCGAAAAACCCTGTAGATGCTCAGACGTGGGTGATGGAGATGGAGAAGGTCTTCGACGTAGCTAGAGTCAGTGAAGACCAGAAAATAGCATTCGCGGCTTTCATGTTGAAGTCGGATGCTAGTTTCTGGTGGCAAGTTAATAGGACCAGAGAGGGAGAAGGAGTGATATCGTGGGAACATTTTAAAGAGATGTTCTTTGAAATGTACTTCCCAGTTAGCTCACAGGACCAGATGGAGGTCCAGTTTCTAGAGCTGAAACAGGGAGGGATGACAGTGTCTGAATACGCCGCGAAGTTTAATGAATTGGCCAGGTTTGTTACATACCAGGTCAGCACGGACGCTAGGAAGGCGAGGAGGTTTGAGCGGGGACTGAAACCCTGGCTCTACAGTAAGGTCTCTATGTTCCAGCTGAACACGTTTGCAGTTGTACTGGAAAAGGCCATTCTACCTGAAGGAGGGAGCGACGCCGTGACTAAATTCAACCAAGACAAGAAGAATAAGATTGAGACGGAAAACAAGGCTGGTGGTAGCGGGGCTATCCATCAAAAAAGAAAGTGGAATGATAACACCTCTGCTGGGAGTCAGCAGGGAGGCCAGCAGAAGAGGAAGCTCGAAGCATGTGTTATATGCGGGAACACTCACACTGGAGTGTGCATGAAAAGGAAACGGGTGTGCCACAACTGTGGTCAGGAAGGCCACATCGTGCCGAGTTGCCCAAACCCAAAGAAAGGAGCTTGCTACACATGTGGATCCAAGGATCACATGGCCCATAGTTGCCCTAAGAAGATAGCTGGAGGGTCAGCAGGGAGCGGAGGAAATGGGAGCGACAGTACCTTGACTATCGCTGCACCATTGCAGGCTGTTCGACCCACTGCCCGGACATTCAATATAACGGTGCAGGATGCTGTGCAATCAAAAGACGTGGTGGCAGGTATTATTCAGGTCAATAGTATAAATGCATATGTATTATTTGATTCGGGTGCTACTTGTTCATTCATATTCGATGATTTTGCTAAAACCCAAGAATTACCTATAGAGGAATTAGTTTACCCCTTGAACATAGAGATTGCGAATAGGGAGGTTATTCCTGTTAGGATTTTTTACAAGAACTGTAGATTGGACATTAAGGGTCAAGAGCTGAGGGTAGATTTGATTCCGATAAAACTTGGGGAATTTGATGTCATATTGGGAATGGACTGGTTGTTCAACCATGGGGCGGTAATCGACTGTCAAAAGAAGTCGGTAAACCTTACGACTCCGTCAAAGGTAGTGTTCTATGGTAGTAAATCGCCTAGACAAGCTAGTTGTCTGACAGTTATGCAAGCCAAGAAACTTTTGACGCAAGGTTGTGTGGCATATCTAGCCTACATAGTAGATACGCGTAAGGAGAGTCCGAAGATAGAAGAGATACCAGTGGTTAGGGAGTTTGTGGATGTGTTTTCGGATGATTTGCCAGGACTTTCGCCAGTTAGGGAGATAGAGTTCGTGATCGACTTAGCACCGGGAACTGCTCCAATTTCGAAAGCTCCGTACGAATGGCTCCAATCGAGATGAAGAAACTGATGATTCAACATCAAGAATTACCGGACAAGAAGTATATTCAGTTGAGCGTTTTATCGTAGGGAGCGCCAGTTTTATTCTTGAAAAAGAAAGATGGATCGATGCGGCTTTGCATTGATTATAGGGAATTAAACAAAGTTACGATCAAGAATAGGTATCCTTTACCTAGGATCGATGACTTATTCGATCAACTGAAGGGTGCTAAACACTTCTCGAAAATTGATTTGAGAAGCGGGTATCATCAATTGAAGGTGAGAAGGGAAGATATACCGAAAATGGCTTTCAGAACTCGGTATGGACATTACGAGTTCTTAGTGATGTCATTTGGTCTAACGAATGCCCCAGCTGTATTTATGAACTTAAGGAATAGGGTGTTCAAGTCGTTCCAAGATAAGTTCGTAGTGGTGTTCATAGATGACATCCTGGTTTATTCTAAGACCGAGGAGGAACACACCGAACATTTAAGGATGACGTTAGAATCGCTGAGACGGGAAAAACTATACGCAAAATTCTCAAAATGTGAATTCTGGCTGGAACATGTGTAATTTTTTGGCCACGTGATCGATAAGGATGGGATTTCGGTATATCCGTTGAAGGTTGAAGCCGTTATGAATTGGGATCAGCCGAAGACGCCGTTCGAAGTTAGGAGTTTTTTGTGATTGGCAGGTTATTATCGGAGATTTATCCAAGACTTTTCCAAGATCGCAACTCCGTTGATGAATTTGACTCGTAAAACAGTAAAGTTTGTTTAGACGGAAAAGTGTGAGGAAAGTTTTCAGGAATTGAAGAAGAGGTTGAGTACTGCGCCTGTGTTGTCTTTACCAGATAGTACGGGGAATTTTGTAGTATACAGTGACGCCTCACATAAGGGATTAGGCTGTGTGCTGATGCAGAATGGCAAAGTCATTGCCTATGCGTCACGTCAGCTGAAGGACTACGAGAAAGGGTATCCAACCCATGACTTGGAGTTGGCGGCAGTAGTGTTTGCTCTAAAGATTTAGAGACACTACCTATATGGAGATAAGTGTGAGATATACACGGATCATAAGAGTCTGAAGTATATCTTTATATAAAAGGATTTGAACATGCGCCAGAGGAGATGGTTGGAACTAATCAAGAACTACGACTGCGAGATACTTTACCATCCGGGTAAAGCTAATGTCGTCGTCGACGCTTTAAGCAGAAAGGGTCGGGAGAAGTTAAATATATTAACTGATCAGGACCAGTTGATAAAAAAAGATGGCTAAGTTGGAACTAGAAGTGAAGTATCCGAAGGAATCGGATGAGAAGCTGTTTCAAGTAACTACTAGTTCTACTCTGGTAGACAAAATGAAAGAAGCACAACTTCACGACGAAGAATGCGAGAAGATTCGGAAGAGAATAGCCGACGGCAAAGAGTTCAAGTTCAAGATCGATAACAAAGGACTGTTACGATTTAAAGGGAGAATCTGGGTACCGCCAGTACCAGAAGTCAAAGAGGAGATTTTGAGCGAATCTCACAGTTCGAGATATTAGATTCACCCTGGGAGTACGAAGATGTACCAGGATCTCAGACACCATTTATGGTGGCCGAACATGAAGAGGGACATTGCTGAATACGTTGCAAAATGCTTGACGTGCCAGAAAGTCAAAGCAGAACACCAGAGACCAAGTGGATTACTACAACCATTAGAAATTCCAGAGTGGAAGTGGGAGCACATCACGATGGATTTCGTGGTTGGTCTTCCAGCGACTCAGAAGGGATTTGATGCGATATGGGTTATAGTGGATCGACTGACGAAGTCAGCCCACTTTCTACCAATCAGGATTAAGTTCAACTTGGATCACTTAGCGAAATTGTACGTTAAGGAAATTGTTTCTCGACACGGTGTTCCAGTATCGATAGTGTCCAACAGAGATTTACGTTTTACGTTGAATTTTTGGAAGCGTTTGCAAGAGTGTCTGGGAACACAATTGCAAATGAGTACGGCATACCATCCACAGACTGATGTCCAGAGCGAAAGAATGATTCAGACGGTTGAGGATATGCTAAGAGCTTGTGTAATGAATTTCAAGGGAAGCTGGGATGATTATCTACCATTGGTGGAGTTCGCCTACAACAATAGTTACCATGCGAGTATCGGCATGCCACCTTACGAAGCGTTATACGGTAGAAAATGCAGAACTCCCTTGTGCTGGGATGAAGTCGGTGAACGTCAGCTGTTGGGACCAGAACTGGTATAACAAACCGCCGAAATCGTGAAGCTAATCAAAATAAGATTGGTTGCTGCTCAAGACAGATAGAAGAAGTATGCCGATCAACACCGACTAAAACAGAGAATTCTTACCAGGGAGCTTCGTTTTCTTGAAAGTATCTCCCTAGAAGGGGAAGATTAGATTTGGCAAGAAGGGGAAGTTGAGTCCCCGATTTATTGGACCTTTCGAGGTACTACGAAAGGTGGGCGAGGTAGCTTACGAGGTTGCATTACCTCTGGAGCTCGAGAATATACATAACGTCTTCCACATTTCTGTATTGAGACCATACAAGCACGACTACAAACATATAATAGAATGCGAGCCTTTACAATTCGATAAAGACTTAATGTATGAAGAAGTTGCCTGTTCAAATAGTTGATAAAAAGGAACAAGTACTTAGAAATAAAGTGATACCTTCTGTTAAGGTAATCTGGAGGAACCACAGTGCTGAAGAAGCCACGTGAAAACTCGAAGATGTTATGATAAAATCTTATCCACAATTATTTGCTTAGCTTTGTGTAACCCCTTATGTACCGATTCTGGGGACAGAATCCTTTTAAGGAAAGAAGAATGTAATAGACGAGATTTTTTTTTATGTGTGATTCTGGGGACAGAATCCTTTTAAGGAGGGAAGATTGTAACGATTAAGATTTTACATATTAAATTTTAATATTTATGAAGTAAATAAATATTTTATAGTGATTTATTTATTGATGTATATTGATTTTATAGTATAGTTCTAATTTAATTGAGATAATTAAATTAGATGAGTTATGTGATGAGTGTTACATGAATTATAATTAGCGAGTAATTATAATTATGTGGTAACTTTTATATGATTAATTGATGTTGGATTTTAATTAATTAAATTAGAATGTTAAAGATTTAATTAATTAAAGTGTAACATGAAAGTATGTGTTAAAAGGATTTATTAAAATAAAGAAAAGATTTTTAAATTGATTTTACCAAACAAGAACCTTACTTTTATTTTAAACTCGTTTTATCAAACATGGCCTTAGTTACTATTAATCAATTTTTAAAAATAATATTGTTTTATCAAACATGGCCTTAGGGCTTTTCAAATTCAAAAGTTGTAACCTATATATTAAATAGTAGTTAGTATATGTAATTAATATATAGCAGTTATATGTTTTATATAATTATATGTATTATATGTATATCAGTATATACAATAGTATGCTAGTTTTAGAAAACAAACAAAGAAAGAAAAACAGAAAAAAGTTAGAGAGAATACAGAGTAGTCTAGAGAGAAAAGAAGAGAAAGGAAAAAGAAGAGGAAGAAAAGCTTTGAGGTTATCATCATCATCCTCTCCTTTCAATCCACAAGCATAAGGGTATAACTCTCATCTTTAGTTGTTAGAATTTTTGTTAATATGTTCTTTATAACGTATAAAGTTCTCTTTTAATTGAGTTATGGTGAAAATTGGGTAAACATGAAATAATATGTATCAATTGTGTTCTAGCATGCTCATATATGAATTTCATGCCTAATTAACAGTTTAATTCATGCTTATATGATAAACATGAAGAAATCGTGTTCATCAAAATTTATAGTGCATTGGTTTTAATAAATGGCTATTTTAAAATCAAAATTTGAGTTTAATTGTTAATTGCTGTGTAATGTAATCATAGATTATGTTAGCATGATTAGAAACTAATTGGTTATGCTTGGAAATTGTGTGAATTGGTTTTAAAACAAAAGTACAGTGTTCAATTTCATAAAGAATACTTAACAATGGCTTTTCTTCAAAAATCATGCAATTTGTTGTTTTGATTATGTGTTGTAATTTTTATATATGTTAAAATCATATTAGAAGCATTAAGTTTATGTTTTCTATAAAATTGATATGAATTATATTGACTGGAATTAGAATTTGATGTGGAGAAATAAGCTAAATTGGCTTTTTCTCTGCACAGTTCGCGAGTATGTATGTCAACCCTGCAAAGGGCCCGCCCCTGCTGGGCCTATCAAGAGTAAAACCCTCGCCCCGGCAGGGGGGTGCAGAAAGTCAAGATGGGTTATTTCTTTTATGCATTTTGTTGTATCATAAAAGGCTAATTGAAGGTGATAATTTGGAGACATAAAAATGAATATTAATATATTATATTAATAAAATATATAGTGTGGTTATAATTTTGAATAATTATAATTAGAGTAAAGGTTTAATTTAAATTATAATATTGTTAAATTATAATGAATATTATTTAATTTATTTTAATCAAGTAAATGTTAATTTAAATTATAATTTATGTAATTATAATTTAATAAATGCATGATTAATTATAAGTTATAATTTGTGTATTATAATTCAATATTTGCATGATTAATTATAACTTGTGTAATTATAATTTAGTAAATGCATGATGTAGTTTAATTAATTATAAATTATAAATTATTTATAATTTAATTAATATAAGATGTGATTATAATTTGAGTAATTATAATTAGATTAAATGTTTAAATTATAATTAATTTAATTCTTATAAAACACATAATTGTTATTAATTTAATTATGTAAGCATGCCTATGTGGTGTAATTAATTATGTGACGATTAATTATTAACTTATTAATTAAACTAGAAAGAGTTAACCTATATGGGTTAACCAATTATGTGAATTAGTTATGTGTTAACTAATTTAGATTATTGTAATTAAATATATGTGTGTAGGAAGTGTTAAAGAACGTGATTGTATTAGTAGCTTGCGCTTGAGGCAAGTTTTCTAAACTCAAACTTGTTATTGTCATACAAGTATTTTAAATTCAATTATTTATTGAGATTATCTTTTTATTTTCTGCAATGGACAAGTACTTATTTAAAGTTCATGAATTTTTAAAGTGACCTTGACTTAATTGTTCAAGCAAAGTCTATATTTTCTTTTAAATGCTTTAAATTGATTCTAAAGCATTAGTTATTCATAATCTTTTAGTTATGAATTATTCTAAGTTATTGTACATCGATTCAACTACTTCTTAGTTGATGAGAGTTGAACTCTAAATTACCTTTTAAACTTATCCAAACCAAACCTTCTTTGGTGCGGACTTGTATTCAAATACTGAGATGAACAACCCTATTTATTAGGGGAGGTTACTATGCTGAAGCGTTAAATGTTGTGCACATACATGGTATGAAGGGCTGATCCCTCTACGTACGAGTTAAGGTCCATAGTCTTAATGACTGTTAAAGATTTTAAATAGAAATATTTATAACCTAGGAAAAAAATTCAAGGTCTAACGATCCTCAGATGAATTCTACATTCGAATTATAAATGTGATGAAAGAATTATTATTCAATTCTTTATTATTGATGAAAGCAAAGTTATTCAAATCTTTTGAAGTTATCCATTTATACCTTTAATATTGTTGTATTCTAGTGAGCTGTTGTTTGCTCACTCTTGTATTTAAATAACCATTGCAACTAAGGTTGAAAGTGTTGACACTCCGTCCACTAGTAAAGGCAAGAGGAAGCTGAACAAGTGAAGACTTGTTTTAATTATTGAGTAATGAGACTTTAAGTTATGTTTTTATTTTTCGCATTATATGTTTATGTCAAGGTTAGATTAAACCCTGGGAAATTTTTGACAAGGTTGTACTTCTTTTTTTAAGGAATATTTTATTATTTATTCAAAGTTATAATTTATTTTACATTCCTTATTATTGGGTAGATGTATGTTTTATTTAGAAAGTGAGCACCAAATCGTGTGGAAATGAAGCACCCGGATTTGAGAGTGTCATAGGGATTTATTAAAATAAAGAAAAAGAGTTTTAAATTGATTTTACCAAACAAGACCCTTACTTTTGTTTTAAACCTGTTTTACCAAACATGCCCTTAGTTACTATTAATCTATTTTTAAAAATAATGTTCTTTTATCAAACATTGTCTTAGGGCTTTTCAAATTCAAAAGTTGTAACCTATATATTAAATAGTAGTTAGTATATGTAATTAATATATAGCAGTTATATGTTTTATATAATTATATGTATATTAGTATATACAATAGTACGTTAGTTTTAGAAAACAAAGAAATAAAGAAAAACAAAGAAAAGTTAGAGAGAATACAGAGTAGTCTAGAGAGAAAAGAAGAAAAAGGAAGAAGAAGAGGAAGAAAAGCTTTGAGGTTATCATCATCCTCTCCTTTCAATCCACTAAGCATAAGGGTATAACTCTCATCTTTAGTTGTTTGAAATTTTGTTTATATGTTCTATATAAAGTATAAAGTTATCTGTTAATTGAGTTATGGTGAAAATTGTGTAAACATTAAATAATATGTATCAATTGTGTTCTAGCATGCTCATATATGAATTTCATGCCTAATTAACAGTTTAATTCATGCTTATATGATAAATATGAAGAAATCGTGTTCATCAAAATTTACAGTGCATTGGTTTTGATAAATGGCTATTTTAAAATCAAAATTTGAGTTTATTTGTTAATTTTTGTGTAATGTAATCATAGATTATGTTAGCATGATTAGAAACTAATTGGTTATGCTTGGAAATTGTGTGAATTAGTTTAAAAACAAAAGTACAGTGTTCAATTTCATGAAGAACACTTAACAATGGCTTTTCTTCAAAAATCATGAAATTGGTTATTTTGATTATGTGTTGTAATATTTATATATGTTAAAATCATGTTAGAAGCTTTAAGTTTATGTTTTCTATAAAATTGATATGAATTGTATTAACTGAAATTCGAATTTGGTGTGAAAAAATAAGTTAAATTGGCTTTTTCTCTACATAGTTCGTGAGTATGTCTGGGGGCTCGCCCCGGCAGGCCTATCAAGAGTAAAACCCCCGCGCCGGCTGGGCGGGGGGGGGGGGGGGGTTCAGAAAGTCAAGATGGGTTATTTCTTTTATATATTTTGTTGTATCATAAAAGGCTAATTGAATGTGATAATTTGATGACATGAAAATGAATATTAATATATTATATTAATAAAATATATAGTGTGGTTATAATTTTGAATAATTATAATTAGAGTAAAGGTTTAATTTAAATTATAATTTTGTTAAATTATAATGAATATTATTTGATTTATTTTAATCAAGTAAATGTTAATTTAAATTATAATTTATGTAATTATAATTTACTAAATGCATGATTAATTATAAATTATAATTTGTGTATTATAATTCAATATTTGCATGATTAATTATAATTTGTGTAATTATAATTTAATAAATGCATGAAGTAGTTTAATTAATTATAAATTATAAATTATTTATAATTTAATTAATATAAGATGTGATTATAATTTGAGTAATTATAATTAGATTAAATTTTTAAATTATAATTAATTTAATTAATATGAAACACATAATTATTATTGATTTAATTATGTGAGCATGCTTATGTGGTGTAATTAATTATGTGACGATTAATTATTAACTTATTATTTAAACTAGAAAGAGTTAACCTATATGGGTTAACCAATTATGTGAGTTAGTTATGTGTTAATTAATTTAGATTATTATAATTAAATATATGTGTGTAGGAAGTGTTAAAGAACGTGATTGTATTAGTAGCTTGCGCTTGAGGCAAGTTTTTTAAACTCAAACTTGTTATTGTCATACAAGTATTTTAAATTCAAATATTTATTGAGATTATCTTTTTATTTTCTGCAATGGACAAGTACTTATTTAAAGTTCATGAATTATTAAAGTGACCTTGATTTAATTGTTCAAGCAAGGTCTATATTGTCTTTTAAATGCTTTAAATTAATTCTAAAGCATGAGTTATTCATAATCTTTTAGTTATGAATTATTCTAAGTTATTGTACATCGATTCAACTACTTCTTAGTTAATGAGAGTTGAACTCTAAATTACCTTTTAAACTTATCCAAACCAAACCTTCTTTGGTGCGGACTTGTATTCAAATACTTAGATGAACAACCCTACTTATTAGGGGAGGTTACTACGCAGAAGCGTTAAATGTTGTGCACATACATGGTACGAATGGCTGATCCCCCTAAGTACGAGTTAAGGTCCATAGTCTTAATGACTGTTAAAGGTTTTAAATAGAAATGTTTATAACCTATGACAAAAGTTCAAGGTCTTACAACCCTCAGATGAATTCTACATTCGAATTATAAATGTGATGAAAGAATTATTATTCAATTCTTCATTGTTGATGAAAGCAAAGTTATTCAAATCTTTTGAAGTTATCCATTTATACCTTTAATATTGTTGTATTCCAGTGAGCTGTTGTTTGCTCACTCTTGCATTTAAATAACCATTGCAGCTAAGGTTGAAAGTGTTGACACTTCGTCCACTAGTAAAGGCAAGGGGAAGCTGAACAAGTGAAGACTTGTTTAAATTATTGAGTAATGAGACTTTAAGTTATGTTTTTATTTTCCGCATTATATGTTTATGTCATGGTTAGATTAAACTCTGGGATATTTTGGACAAGGTTGTACTTCTTTTTTTAAGGAAGATTTTATTATTTATTCAAAGTTATAATTTATTTTACATTCCTTATTATTGGGTAGATGTATGTTTTATTTAGAAAGTGAGCACCAAATCATGTGAAAACGAAGTACCCGTATTTGGGGATGTCACAGTGTGGACAGTAGTTGACCCCGCTGGGGCCGGGCCTTTAAGGCTGAAGACCCCCCGTTGGGGCGAGGAGGCGGGGTGCTGCTGCTAATTTTCCTTATCCCACTCGAATTATGGTGGAAGTTAGCTGATCGTGTGGGCCACGAGTATTGGAGAAATACGGAAATTAATGTATGATATAAAGGGGAGGCACAAGCTACTGGAAAACTCTCATTTTCCTACACGGATTGGCTAGAGGAATAGCAATTGGAAAGGATAAAGGCTGCTAGTGGAAGGAGAGATAAGGTGGGATTGTGACCGAACCTGTTAGGAGAAAAGTAGTAGGCAGCTTAGAAGTTTAGTATATATATATATATATTAGATAGCTGAGTCATATTTAATATATTAGATTAGTATTATTAGTTTAATATTCTATTAAAAAAAAACCCTAGTTGAAAGGGGATCTTGGAGATTGAAACACTTGGAAGCCATTGAAGAGCAAGAGCAGGAGCAAGAGGGAGGAGGAGATTTGTTGACCGACGACAGATTCAATTCTCTTTTCTAATCTTCTTTTTATCTTTTAATGTCTATTCAATTGTGGATTCTTAGTTTTAATTCAATATCAATGAACTAATTCTTAGTTTGAGATTACAATGGATCTTATTGTGTAGTTTATTTTAATATGCTTCGTTATCAATTATTGTGATCTATCGTTGTGAATTGTCTATTGTGATTTGGACTTGACTATTTAATTGCCTAATTATCAATTATCGTGATAATCCATATAAACTCGAGAGATGAATTATGGGTTTAGATCTGATCATAATAGCATGTGTTTATAATTTCTGTGTAGATAGAATTCATGATTCGTGTTTAGGATAGAGATATACATTTACTCCATATGTAATCTAATAGAGAACTTGTGCGTGAAATCCTCTTTAATTGTAATTCACATAGAGATATAGTGGATTAGTTAATTAGGGTGTCTTGCTTAGTTCTATCATCTGTGGATGCGAGTGAGTATGGGTATAAGGCATCGAAAGGTGGTTATATCTGCTTTAGTGTTCTTGATTAATAATTCAGAATAGTGAGAATAATTGATAAGAAGTGTGTTAACTTAGATGAAGCAATGAGTGAAGTTGTGATCATAAATCTCCGTAATCTTAATTTAACTAGTGGTAATTAGAATTAGGTTAATTATATATTGTTAATTCATTTGTTTAAATAAGATTGAGTTGGTTAAGGGTTAGTACTTGGTGATAGTTGTTAAATAATTTCTCGTGGGAACGATACTTTACTTTCACTTTATTACTTGTTGACCACGTATGCTTGCGTGTTGTGCGTAATTAGATTTTACCCAACAATACCCCCTGAAGTACCGCCTCTCAAGAATCGACGGATTGAGCTATTGATGACGTAGCCCACATCAATCTTTTTGCCTTTAATAATCCCATATAGCAGGATCGCTCTATCCTTGGTGACATCATTTTGATGCCGTATTGGCATCAAATTTACACATAAGAAGCTGTACCAAGCCTTCCTGTATCTGTTCTATAAGAACCGTGAATTTCATGAATAAATATTAATATTGATATTAATAAGAATGCGAATATTTATTTGAATATAAATGTTTCTGTGTCATGGGATAAGTAACGCAATTAAATTAAATGGAGTTAATAATAATTGAGAAAAATATGGAGTTTATGATAAGCTCGTAGAATGCCTTGTGTGGCACGGTGATGAGAATTATAATGGTTTAATTAATTAAAGAATGAATTAATAAGTGAATGATTAATTAATAATATATTATTAATTAATTGTTATTATGAGTGATAGCCTATTAATGAATAATTAATTGATTAAAATAGTAGATTAAAATTAATTGTTATGTGCAAGATATGAGATAATTAATCGTATAATATATAGTACCTACATTCAATTGAAAAGGAAAGTGTAGTGTGACACTTTAATGTGACTATATAATATATAAGAACTATATATTAAGATTTGATGATTTGTGTAAGTTACATAATGATGTTATGTGATAACATGTGTGTATTGCTACATTAAATATGTACCTTATGAATATTATAATAAACTAAATAAATAATTGTTACTTAATTATTATTTCAATAATTTAATATAATTGAAATAATAACAGTTTATGATAATGTGGAAAGATAATACTCAATTAGATTATATTCGGTATTATAAAATGTACATGGATTATATTATATGTAAATTAAACTTACTACGATGTAATATTATTTCCTCATTAAAGATACATTGTGACTCAAATTGAATTTAACCTAAGTGTATATAATATGTACATGAATAATAACCTAAGTGTAATATTATTCCTACTTGCAAGTTGCTAAGTTTAGTTAGTCTTGTCCCAAAATGAGTGGCCTTCCCTTCTTTCTCGTAATAGGCATTTGGCCTATGCTACTCCTACAAAAACCAAACTCTGAGAAGTCATGTAGGAGTGATAATGGTGAGGGGGGTGGTCCAAATAGTAACACTGATTTGCTATTCTACCAAACCTCAATTACCCATCAAATTCTTCTTCTTTCCATTGGTTTGGAATGGTGGGCAAAACTATGGACTGTGTAATCATTTCTCTATAAATGAAGCTCTCTCCTTCTCATTTCAAAATTGCTAAAAATTCTGTTAAGTGGGAATTGAGAGAGAGTATAGCATATTAGTGAGGAGTCTGAGAATTGAGGAAAGCAATTTAGCAGCAAGCTCATTAGCAGAGGTATACTCCCTTATGTTCTTCATTTTTGGGAATTGCTAAATGCTTGAATGTGTATAGATTCTTGTAAATTGGATTAAGGAATGATTGTTAACTTGTTAGTTAGGTTTGTATACATGTTATATATGCAATGTGATAGCAATCAAGCATGATTCATGAAGAATTACATGATTGGGTTGAAGCTCTGTAATAGCAGAAAGGTTTCCTGGCTGGAATCGGAGTGGCGCGACCGTGCCACTCCCTAGTACAAATAGGGCGCGGTCGCGCCCTTCTGCAGAACCAATTGATGGTTTTGATGCTTTTTGAAATAATGAGCATGCTACTTTAACTGCAATATGCCTATTTTTGTCCATGGCATACTGACAGAGGTGACCTTGCATGTTAACACCTACCCTAGCTTGGTTTAAGACACGATAAAGGAACCTTAGCTAAGAGAACAAAAGCTAACGAACTTAGTAGCTTTGGACTTATGACCTTAAGCATGCTTATACGATCTGATTTCGTATGTACATAAGCATGAAAGCATGATATAAAATATGTGGACTTACCTTGCATGCTTGAATGATTTTGATGACCTTCTAAGAGGAAACTTAGAGTTTCAAATACGAACTTGATAAACTATATACCCTTTTAGTTATGAAACTTGTGAGCATGTTTAGATGGTGTGATTATGTATGTATATGAGCATTAGTTATGACATATGAAGTCACTTTGCATAATTAGTTAGTTTAACATGAGGTTTCAAAGAAAACTTAAGAATTCGGGAAACTAGTTTGGGTGGTAAACACCTTGCATGTATTCTGAAATTTATGACCATCTTGATAGAATATCATATGCCTCTAGACATAATTGAAATGTATGCCTAGCTAGTCATATGCATTGTAAACTAGTTGAGCATGAATTGAGACGAGTGTTAAAGAGGTGAAACTTCATAACTTGAAATACATGACTAAACTAACGTGAGCATGTATAGTTGAGACTTAGTGACCTCATAGCATATGTAAAACGATTAAACGTGAAAGACTTTGTTAATTGAACACTTAAAGCCTTGATTAAATGAGAATGGATAACAAACTATGTTAAAGACGAGATATGGGGTCAAACCTAGTTATCGACATCCTGACATATGTGTTTCGCATGAATCATCATATAAGTGCAAATCGGGATGAGCTGGGATTCTGCAGGTGTAGCCATTTCTTGGTTTGAACCTAGGAGCAGCGCGGTCGCGCCACTCTCTAGTTCAAACCAAGCGCAGCCGCGCCAATCTGCAGAATGAACAGAGCCTGTTTAGTTGTAATCTGAACTTGATGCATGCTTGTATTGTTATTTTAATCTGCAATACATGTTTAATGGTATGCCCAAATGTCAGTGAGCATGCTAACAATAGAATCATAGATTCGATAAGTATGTATGAACTTTTAAATGATACGTCACCAATGATTACAAACTATGATTGTCAAGTAATGATTACGAACCATGTTATTTGAATTCATAGTGTCCTACAAACTGATTCTGTGTTAAGTGTATGTAAGGTACGTAACGACATACGTGTAGGATCATACGACTAAGATATGATCGTATATATGTGCTTAACATTTATATCAAGTATATGTATTGGACTTATGTAACTAATGAGATACATATATACGTAACTATATTACGATAGGAATTCGAAGTATCGATAAGCTAAAGGTTGATAAACTACCCTTAAGGCAAGTTCTTAACCCTACTTTTTACCGAGCAAGTTTCCTAAACTTCATTTGATGTTGAATATTGTGCAAGTATTCGGACCTTACTTTTATTGAGCAAGTTCCTTAACTCTTTTCACTTTACATAGTGTATAAATTCGAATTGTTGCCATGCCAACTAATATTCGTTATTATTCAAACATCAACTTTATATTTGGATATTGTTGCAAGCAGTTGAACTTATCGTTCCTAAATGCATTACAAAAGTGTCTAAGCCATTTGATTCGGCTAGACTAATATTTTATGTTAGAAAGCTATCCAAACCAATTGATTGGTGCAGAATCTTATAATTGACTGAGATGAACAACCTTTTTTAAGGGGAAACTATATTTGTCGGGAGACCGACGTGCGCACTTGAGTACGATTAAACGATATGCATAACGTAGGGTACTTTAGGCTGATCAACTGTTGTACTTGTTTTTGTTGGATTATCTGCATATTACTGTTAATTCTAGTAGAAGTTCATAATCCTTAATGACTGCTCAGTATTCATTGTTTTGAAATCTCAAAATGATTAAGCGTTGAATCTTATTGATATCTTTCTGTCCTTAGCGACTATTGTTGAAAACTATTGATACTTCTTGCTATTCTTGAACTATCACTTATTGTTGTACCCTTGGAAAATTGAAAACTAGATTGACCCTTATTGCTATATTACTTGCTGAGCAAACTTGTTGCTCATTCTTTCTTTCCCTAAAAATATTTCAGTTAAGGCAGAATAAGGCGGACCCTCGGGCACTGAGAAGGGCAAGGGCAAGGCTACGGAGTAGCTTGTACTTGATTAGAACTATTATGATTGTAATAAGATTATATCCTATTATGTATTAGATAAGTTTAAGTTATGTTTAAACTATGTATGAGATGTTTAAGTTACGAAACCTTGGGACATGAATGGTTATATTAAATAAATGTAATCTATTCTGTTATTTTTGTTGAGCGAGATATTATTTATGTCGTTTGATATTTAGAACGTGACGAATTGAAATTCGAGATGCGAGTGGTATGAATTTGGGGGCGTCACATGCCCAGTGCGGTATGTGGGAAGTGTAGTTTCTGATTCGTGCCCTGCTTCAATTTTCACATCGTGCCAGGTTTACATAGATACTTGCAGATGGCATCCAACTCAGTGACCCACTCCCGAGCATAGATAGAGTCAAGGTGATCCAAGGCAATGTTAGGTAATTGGAATAATTCATTGATACGTTCCTTTGCAAAGGACACCTGACAACCCCGTACAAAGGCTGTATTGGTCTGCGTGATTTTAGCGTTGGAATAGAACTCTTATACCACAGAGATAGGTGCCGCCATTGGATCCTCAAAAAAAAATTCTAGCCCCTCCCTCTAATCATCGATGCCATGTGCCCATCCAATTTTTTATCCGGTTTTAAGCACCGCTCCAATACAAAATTTCTGCCCAATAAAGTATCTTGGAAGTACTGTTGATCCTCCAAACTCACAAACTTGTTATCATCGAAGGCAATGCCGCCCCCTCCCTGCTTAGAGTCGTTGCCCACAGAAGATGATTCGCTCCAAAGACGCTTAGATGCCATTTGAACTAAGAATGAAAGCTTAGCTTGAGTCCTTAGGTATCACTATCTCCTTCTTCCCCAAACTTGCTCAACAGAATCGTAAGAAAAGTCATCCATGGTACCTGAAAAGAGAGAAATATAGGAAGAGAATTAAAAACTAAAATAAAATAAAATATTTAAATTAAGACTAATTTGATTGAAGTTAATGTTGGCAAAAATTATTAAACTAATTCCCCGGCAACGGCGCCAAAAACTTGTTGGTCATTTTTACGATCAATATATGCGTGCAAGTGTACACGGTCAATAAGTAATAAAGAGTAAGTAAAGTATCGTTCCCACGGAGAATTATTTAACAAGAATTACCAAACACTAACCTGTAATCAACTTAATCTTATTTAAACGATGGATTTAGTATTGTGAATATTAATATGCAATTAAACTAATACTAGCTATCCCTAGAATGAACCTAGACAATGAAGATATGAGACTATAATTTCACCTATTATTTCATCTAAGTCAATACACTTCCCGTCAAACCAAATAAATTATCACCGGATTGTTAGTCGAGAACACGAAAGCAAAACATAGTCATCTCTCGATGTACCATGTCCATATCACATAAAATCCATAAATGATAGAATGAATGTGAACACCCTAATTAACTAACTCACTATATGTCTATGTGAATTAAGATTAAAGAGGATTTAAACACAAGTTCTCAAATGACTACAAGAGGTGATTCGATATATGTCTATCCGAAGCACAAATTATGAATTCCAACACCATGTAGAACACACAAACACATGTTATTATGATCAGATCTAAACCCATAATCCGTTTCTCAATTTCATATGGATTATCACGATAATTGATAGCTAGGCAATTAAGCATTTCAACACAAATCATAATAGACGATCCAATAACAATTAACAAGACTAACAAGGAATCATATCAAAATAAACTACTCAATAAGTTCCATTGTAATCCCAAAATAGAGTTTAATTCATGGTTGAATTAAATCCATAATCCACAATTTGAATATACATTAGAAGAATACAAATGGAAGTAAAAGAGAAAGTATGAATAGAAATTGTAAATCTGATCTCTCTTGCTCCAAGTTTGAATCTTCAATGCTCTTTAATTGATTCAATCTTCAGATCTAATCTAATCTAGAATTTATCTAATCTAATCTAATAATGAAATTAAATAAAAGAGAAAAGCATATGTAAACTAATGATCCCCTCATGTGGAATGTCTTTACATACTGAAAATATACCCTAATTATAGGCTAAAATTTGAGTGCCTCCTTCCCCAAGCAATAATCCAATCTTAAGTGAAAAGTTAAAGTTGGTCAAACTGAAGAGGTGTGGCCACGCGGCTTTTGTGCTCTACCAGGGCACGGCCGCGCTGCCTTGGTTTCCTGCAGACTGCTAATTTGCTACTTCTGGTATTCTGCTGCTGCTGCACCTTCTCTGCTATTTCCCACATTTGCTCCTTTTCCCATCCTCACATCCCTTTTAGCTTCAAATGTCACCAAGAGAGTTCCCAATCATGAAATCTATAAAAGAAATCAAAAGTGCATGAAAAGCTACTACATAATACGAGTTTAAGCAACAATTAAAGCTAGTTGACATTTAGATAAGTAGGTATAAAACCACTTATCACGAACCCTTATTAATTCGACTAGTCCATAGTTGATGAGTGTTCTAAATTCTAGAACTATTATTGAGCTTATCCAAACCAAACTTTCTTTGGTGCGGACTCTGATATCAAACTGAGATGAACAACCCTTTTATAGGAGATTATTTATGCATTAGCGTTGAGATAATGTGCACATTCATAATACTAAAGGCTGATCTCCCTAAGTACGAGTTGTAGTGTCCATATATTCTTATGATTGTTTTAGGTTTAAAGTAGAAATATTTGACAACCTGGGACATAGTTCATGGTCTTATGACCCTCAAATGTACTTTTGATTCTTGTTATTCATTCTTGATTCAAAAGTCGAGCCTTCTATTATTCAGAACCCTTTTATTTTTCACATGTTATTATTACTGTTATATTGTTATACTTGTAGGCAATCGTGCTCACTCTTGCATAATAACATTGTAGTTAAGAACAAAAGGACTGACGAGCCTTTTACTAGCAAAGGCAAGAGCAAAGCTAACAAGTGTTGAAGACTTGTTATTTAATTTGAGAATGTTATGTTAAAACTTGATGTTGTTTAAGACTTATTTATTGTTTACATTTTTGCACTCGATGTTTAAGGTTAGTATGACCTAGGATTCATTTATTTAGACGTTGTAACCCCTAAAGGGAGGATTTCTATTTATTTCATAGTTTGCATTTATTATGGGTAGATAGATATGTGATATTTGTACAGTGAACACCAAATCCAGTGGAAATTGAAGTACCCGAATTTGGGGGTGTCACAAGCTCCCTATGTGGAGCATGACCTGGAGCAGGATCCACAAATGGGACATCCTCGTCGTCCACATCATCCGGCATCTCAGCCTGGATCAGACGAATCACAGACTCAGCCAAACGGCGAGGCGGCCGGGCTGGACGAGGCTGGGGAACATCAGAAGCTCTCCTCCGCCTCACACCTGAAGTGACTGTGCTTGCACTATCTGGTCTATCTGGCTCCATAACCTGGACAAAATATCTAAATCACCTCAGAAAGGGTGAGGTAAGCCTTAAACCTACGGGTTAATAAATTAAATCATTGATTCATTCATCTTTTAAGTCCTAAAGCATGCATTAGTTAACAAAAATCCCCAGTAAAGATAAAATTGCATGTTCATTAAATGCTCAGGCTTTTGAAAAAATTTCGTCAGAGTCTCCTTTGTAAAATGGACTGTCCGCATGCACATAGGCATAACTAGGTGGTCATTCAGTAGCACACCCACCCAGAAACATGAACAGTTCATATATATGGAAAAATTAAAAATCAAACTCCCCATGGTAGCTAAATTACCATGTGTATTTTTAGTTGAAAATCCAGACTCATTTGCCCTCAAATAGGACGAGTAAACTGGCCAAAAAGAGCGTCAAATGACTGTCTCAGAAATCAAAAATTTTTACATCAAAGCGTTCAGCATAGTAAAACATGCATATTTACCAAGTATAAAAATTTTTATCAAGTCATATAAGCCTGCCTATTCGCTATATTGTGTCTAGAAGCATACTATATGAAATCTAACATTCTAGCAGTCAAAACTTGAAAAGAAAGGATGTAAACGTTACCAGAGATGTGCAGAACATTTGTACGATGACGGATTTTGAAAAAAGCAGCCTGCACTTAGTAGATCTGAAGAAGAAATCTCGGATTTTCTTTATAGTTCAAACTTGAAAATGAATTATGAAAGCCACGGAAGCCTAAGTTATACTCGAAGGGAGTAGTAACTCCATTTACGGCAGCCACAAGTGGACCTGCTGCTCCCTAAGGTGGGTCCCATCCCCTCCGGTTTGATCCAATTAAAGTTAAAGCAGAGTTTACAGAAGCTGAAAAGTCAAATCATGAAAAAAACTGCTACGCGATTGAGCGGAACGGCCTGAAACCCTGATTCTAAGCGTCGAGCTCCTGACAAAAGAAGGAACTTCATGTAAGCCATTGGTAGAAGCCCCGATGAGGTATTCGGAAAGCCGATGATGAAAACTGTGGAAAACTGCCTCTGTTAGAGCATCGGGAAGGTCCGGCGTTGTGAATAGCGTGTTTTGGATGCGTCAAAGTTTCTAGATTGGTCCGAGGATATGACTTATTAGAAAGATACCCACACTTCGAGATCGATTAGGTCTGACATTGCAAATAGTTGGAAATAACTCCAGTGTGGCATCGGGAACGAACCGGTGATGAAAGCCATTAAAAACTACTTCAGCGAAGGTCAGAGCATCTGACATTGCAAACCATTGGCAACAACTCTAGCATGGCATCGAGAATGAGCCGATGATGAAAGTCGTTGAAAACTACTTCAGCAAAGGTCAAAGCATCTGACATGATAAACCATTGGCGACAACTCCAGCGTAGCATCGGGAATGAGCCGGTGATGAGAACCATGGAGAAATTTTCCCCACAAATGACAGATGATGGAATCTGTTATACAAATCCACAGCGAGAGCACCAAGAAGGATCGGTGGTTCAACTGACTATGTAAACTACCATTCGAGTAGGCACCGAGAAGGTTCGGTGATGGTCAAACCCTGCATACTACCATGTAAGTAGAAATCAAATCAGTTCAATCGACCGTTGTAAACAACCATTCGGGTAGGCATCGAGTAGTTTCGATGTTGTTCAAATCATTGTCAACTATTGTTCGAGTAGATCGTGAGACTTCTATCTCTGACAAAAATGTCAGCATCAACCGAACAGTAATCCAAACCATTGGCGACAACTCCAATGTAGCGTCGGGAAATATCCGATGATGTAAACTGGTGTAAGCTATCATCAGGATAGGCATCAGGAATCCCCAATGAGGTCACTCGTTAAAAGAGGAACATCCACAGTGGAGAAAAAGTCAGAAAGCTTATGTGGTGATAGAAGATGTTGGTGACAACCCCAACGTCGAGTTCAAAAATGTCTAAAGGCATCAGTCAAGGAAGAATCTTCCCCACAGAGATCTTGAAAACATATCTACAGTATGTCATAGGATTAGTCTGGATAGCACCAATGGACATAGTAAATCATTGGTTTCAACCTAATGTAACACCGGGAAAGATCCGATGATGATCAAATTTTGCAAACTACCGTTCGCTTAGGCATCAAAAGAGTTTAGTGGAAATCATTATTAACAACTCCACCCCCAACAGGAAGTGCGGGAACAGCTAGTTATAGCACACCCGTGGCAACTAACACCATAAAGGCATATCGCATTCGTCACACGATATATCATGCATTGCATTACATTTATATGGGTCATATTTCCGGTGTCTAGCAGTCTTTATCCTGTTCATTCCATTGCATTGCATAAACATGATAAAGAGGGGCATCTGTAGACACTCAAAATTTTGCATTCCTGTTACTAACCCTGCAGGAGGGCAAACCCGTCTTTTACCTTCTGGCGACAACCCCAGGAGATGCAATCACCCCAGTGACAACACCGGGATGTAAAGTCAAGCCTCGACGATAACATCGAGAGGTACAGTAGCCCCAGCGAGAACCCCAGGAGATACAGTCACCTCGGCGATAACACCGGGATGTCAAGTCAAGCCCCGACGACAACACCGGGAGCTACAGTAGCCCCGGAGACAACCCCGAGAGATACAGTCACCCCAGCGATAATATTAAGATGTTATGTCAAGCCCTGACGACAACACCGAGAGGTATAGAAGCCCCGATGACAACATCAAAAGATCAAAATCAACCCTAGCGACAACACTGGGATGTCAAGGTGTGCCCCAACAACAACCTCTGGAGACATAATAACCCCGGTGACAACCCCGGGAAATCAAATCAACCTCGAAGACAACTATGAGGAAGAATAGAATCGGCTGGGATCAAACCTCTGAGACGACCCCGAGAAAACAGCCGAAAACCTTGTCAATCCGGGAGATAAACCCTGGAAGGGTAAAATGGTCATTTTACCAACTTAACGTCAAATCATGTCAAAATCAAGCTAAATTGATGTAATAAGGGTCAGAAAGAGCCATAACATCAATCCCGAGTGAAAACAGCACAATACAGCTTAACGGACGGACTGTGAAAATTTGAAGATCTGGTCATGAACCCATCTTCCAAGATTCGAAAAAGGTCAAATCCCATGTCATTGTGTAGCTCTCTGAAAGGGCTTTTCGAAAAGGTATAACACGCCTCAAACGAATTCCCGGATTGAAAGTTATGGAAGTTCGAAGCAGACATCACGTTGCTCGAAATGCACGTACTTCGAGACGACAGGACCCACGGGAGTGGGCCCTACTCTGGGAGCCGCACCTCTACCCATGGCTATCGCGGATAGACCCACTACCATTTTGGTCTATAAATAAGACCCCCCACCCTTGCAAAAAAGAAAGAAAAAATAGAAAAATACAGAGAAACTCCGCCCATTTCGACCTTTAGCCCTACTTCTAGTACTCCAAACTTCGATTTTATTCTTCTAATATGTTTGCATACGTATATTGTACAACATAGCAAAAATTAACCGATGGAAATGGAGATTTGAATCCCTCCGAGTGGCAAAAAGCCCGTGGAGCAGTCCATTGTAAGTTTTTTTACGATCCGAAACTATTTCCTACTTTATTAAGTATATGTGAACTTGCATATAAAGTTTTATCTTCTGATTTTTCCCAGATCTCGAATCCGTGGCCTTTCTAGCTTATTCTTTAGTATATATAAGTATATATTATTGGGTTTGTACATTACGCAAACATGCAATCAAATCACATAAATAAGGGCAGAAGCGCGATAATTAAGGTTTTAAAATTTTCATACAAACCCATGCCATGATCATGCTTTGTGCTCAATTATCAATAACAGAAAAGTAAGGATGATTAAGAATCATACCATTAAAGAACCTAGCTTTCTCAGGTACAAGTTCTACTCCTTGCTCTCCTTTGATCTCCTTGAATTCTCTGTAGTGGCTCCTTCCTTTGATCAATGTCAGCCACCCAATTGTTTGGCCTCTAGAGGTGATCCACCAAGGAAGATGAAGAACTCAGGAAGATGGGTAGTTGGCTTAACCCTTTCCTACTCTCTGTAGAAAATATGTGTACTCCCAACTCTTGGAAAAACTCATGTACCTTGTATCTGATATAAGACTCTCTTATATAGATATTAGGTTAACCCTACTAATCTAATTAGAATAGGGTTTTATTTAATTAATTAATTAAATACTTTTAATTAATTTGGCTTCTCAATATATTGGGATTAATTAATTAAACTCTTTAATTAATTTGCCTCCTAATCTCATTAGGATTGAGTGAGAGTACTAATATTAAATTAATTCCTAAACTCTTTATAATTAAAATAATAATAATAATAATAATAATAATAATAATAATAAGACTCCACTTATTAATTTATATTTAATATTTCTAAAATATTAAATAATAAACATTAAGCTATTTAATTTATTTTATCATCATAGATTAAATTAATTACACTTAATGCATTATTACTATCATGCCATTATCTTCTTAAATAATTCTTCTTCCTTTTTTTATGGTGTGACCCTTTAGGTTCTCCATATTAAACCGGTTGTGAATAAATCAATTAGAACAATTTTAATCTTATTTAAATAAATAAATTAAATTAATAATCTATTTAAATAAATAATATTTATTCTACAATAGGGATAACCTCCCTAGCAATCAACGACTTTTCAGATAATATAGATTTCAACATTATTCATAAAAGAACCTGTGAGTTAATAGTTACCGTACAATTCAATCCTTCCACCATATAATGTCCCAATTAAATATAAGACATGGATTTACTGTCAAGTCTTATTTTATTTAATTATATGTATTTTGATTAGAAAATGCACAACTCCAATTAATGTAAATTAGAAACTCCTTTCTAATTCCATTCCACCTTGGCCAAGGATTCCTAGGTTGTCATTTAACGAATCACATAGGACATATCTCCTCTTTTACTAGAGGTGGTAGATTCTTTATTGATCATTCATTATCTCCACATGTAACTCATTATACCCAAGCATACCATTTTATATACCCTGAAGGTCCTTAAGGAATAAGTCAAAGTATAATTCATTACATACAAGATACTATGATGATCTCAAGTCCAAGGATCACTTGTACTACTATCACATTAGAAATTCTTATTGACAGGCGAGTAAAACTCCATTAGGTATTCCATAGCGAGTCACGTTCAGTGAACTTATTCTACAATAAGCACATACATACTTGCTTTATTGTCTCCACACAAATGACCATGAGATCAGTCATCCTCATCCAATAAGCAAGCAACATATGTACCAATATATCCGGATTTACTAATCTCCTTTTTAGTAATCCCACGATTAGGAACTATTTTAGTTTTTAAGCTTTCTTAGAATTTAAATCTCATTAGCATGATCATCATCATGATTCTAAAAGCATTGCTTAAAACTATGGGTTATTTACATATTATAAAAACAGCACCATGTAGATAATTAAATGCCTTTAATAAATGAATATTTTATTAATAAATAAATAAGATTGTTTACAAAGTATGTACTTTATCATCATACATGATTGGCTTGTATGCACACTACTATCAATCTCCCACTTGTACTAAAGCCAATCGCCATGGTATCTCATACCCATCTTCTCTAAGTGACGATCAAATAGATGTTGTGTTAAAGCTTTAGTAAATGGATCTGCAATGTTGTCTTGAGAGTCCACACGCTCCAAGGTGACGTCTCCTCTTTCAATGATCTCCCTGATCAAGTGAAATCGCCGCAACACGTGTTTGGATTTCTGATGAGACCTGGGTTCCTTAGCCTGTGCAACCGCTCTGATGTTGTCACAGTATACGGGAACTGCTTCTCCAATGCTAGGAACCACACCAAGTTCTGTTATAAACTTCTTCATCCAAATAGCTTCCTTTGCAGCTTCACTTGCAGCTATATACTCTGCCTCTGTCACTGAATCAGCAACTATTTGCTGCTTGGAACTCTTCCAACTCACTGCGCCTCCGTTTAAAGTAAATACATACCCCGAAATAGATCTACTGTCATCTTGGTCCGTTTGAAAACTTGAGTCCGTGAAGCCCTCGAGTTTTAATTCAGACCCACCGTAGACAAGAAATATATCCTTAGTCCTTCTCAAGTACTTTAGGATATTCTTCACTGCCTTCCAATGCTCTTCTCCTGGATTTGACTAGGATCTGCTCGTTACATTAAGTGCATGAGCAACATCCGGTCTAGTATATATCATACCGTATATGATAGATCTTATTGCAGAAGCATAAGGGATCTTACTCATACGGTCTCTCTCCTCAGGTGTCTTTGGGGCCTATTTCTTGGAGAGATGTATTCCATGGCTCATCGGCATGAGACCTTTTTTGGAATATTCCATGCAAAACCTCTTTAGCATCGTGTCAATGTACGTTCCTTAGGATAAGCCAAGCATCCTTTTAGATCTATCTCTATAGATCTTTATCCCCAAAATATAGGATGCTTCTCCCAATTCCTTCATGGAGAAGTGTTTAGATAACCAAATTTTAATCGATTGTAGCATAGGAATGTCATTCCCTATCAGTAATATATCATCAACATATAATACCAAGAATGATATTGCGCTCCCACTAACTTTCTTGTACACACATGGTTCATCCTCATTTTTGATAAAATCAAACTCTTTGATTGTCTCATCAAAACGAATGTTCCATCTACGAGAAGCTTGCTTCAATCCATAAATGGATCGTTGCAGCTTACAGACTTGATTTGTTCCAACCTTTGAAACAAATCCCTCTATCTGTGTCATATACACATCCTTCTCAAGTTTCCCATTGATGAAGGCCGTTTTCACGTCCATTTGCCAGATCTCATAGTCGTTATAAGCTGCAATCACAAGCAAAATCCGAATGGACTTGAGCATAGCTACTGGTGAGAAAGTTTCATCATAGTCAACTCCTTGTCTTTGTTTGAAACCTTTTGCTACCAGTCGGGCTTTATAGGTCTCTACATTGCCGTTCGCTCCAGTCTTTCTTTTAAAGATCCATTTACACCCAATAAGCTTAATGCCTTTAGGTGGTGAAACCAAAGTCCATACTTGGTTTACTTTCATGGAGTCCATTTCGGATTTTATGGCTTTAAGCCATTTTCCTGAGTCTTTATTACTCATAGCATGTTCGTAATTTAATGGATCATCATCAATCATGATGTGTACCTCATCGTCATCTTCTATAACGAATCCATACCTCTCAAGTATCTTCAGTACTCTTCCAAATTTACAAATAGGGTGTGATACAATAGGTTCTTCCACTTGGTCAGGTACCTGACTCTGATCAGCAGTAATTTGTGGTTCTTGAACTTTTTCATGATATATCTTACTCCCACTGACCCCTTCATGGATAAACTCCTTTTCCAAGAAGGCAGCATGTTTCGCAACAAACACCTTTTGATCAGTTGAATGATAGAAATAATACCCTACGGTTTCTTTAGGGTATCCCACAAATCTACACTTATCGGATTTAGTCTATAGCTTATCGTTTCATTGATATGACCGAGTCTATAGTGCCACGTATAGGTATAATTAACATCATCTCTTTTTCTTAGTTTGTTCAATTTGAAGTATATTTTCATGCAAGTCAAGTATATAAAGTCCATTTCGCAAATTTCCAATACCATATAAAACATTATTTTTATAAATCGAACAACTGTTGTTCTTTATAATAACGTCATATCCTTCCATATCCAATACAGAAATAGAAATAATGTTTCTAATAATATTCAGAACAAAATAACAATTATTTAGATAAATGGACTTGCCCGAAGGCGTCGCTAAACAATAAGTCCCTACAGCTAATGCAGCAACCATTGCTCCATTTCCCACTCGTAGGATGACCTCATCATTGCTCAGCTTTCTACTTCTGACCAGTCCCTGCACAGTATTACATATATGAGAACCACAGCCGGTATCCAATACCCAAGTAGAATTATGACTTTAAGAAAAATTAATTTCAATCATAAACAAACCTTGATTGGAAGTCGAAGCTTTTTCAAGCTTCTTCTCTGCTACAAACTTCTTGCAGTTCCTTTTCTAATGTCCTGACTCGTTGCAATGGAAGCACATTTCTTTGCCAGCTGGATCAGGTTTTTTTTGCTCCTTTTCTTTCCCCTTTCCCTTAGTCTTCTTGGATTTCTTCTTTTAAGAAGATACCTTGGGCCTCTTCCTCTTATTGGAGGAATCCACAATCAAGACATGGTTCTTCTTGGATGGGAAGTGACCTTCTGTAGTTTTCAACATATTAAGCAGCTCAGGCAAGCTAACATCTAGCTTATTCATATGAAAATTTACCACAAACTGCGAGAAGGTCTCAGGGAGTGACTTGCAAGACCAAGTCTTGACTCAACTCCCCATCCATGATAAACCCAAGCTGTCCAAGGCGTTCAATCAAATTGATCACCCTCAGGACATGAGTCTCAACGGTTGTGCCCTCGGTCATCCGAGATCGGAAGAGCTCCTTAGATATCTCATAGCTAGCAGTCCTACTTTGTTCACCATACAACTCCTTGAGGTGAAGCAACATAGTAGAAGCATCCATGTTTTCGTGTTGACACTGAAGCTCGTTATTCATGGACGCGAGCATGACACATTGAGCCACAGATGCATCATCTTGCCACTTTGTAAATGTGGCAATCTCTTCCTCAAAGGCTATTTCCGAAACAGTTTTAGGGACAGGTGAATTTAGGACATAAGAAATCTTTTCAGCAGTGAGAACTATTCTCAGATTTCTTAGCCAGTCCGTATAATTCGGCCCGGTAAGCTTATTAGCATAAAGTATGCTTCTCAGTGAGATTAGTGATTTTGACATTTTTAAAATTCTGTAAATGAAAAGACAACATTTTTAGCAAACATTCATTTAATTAATTTTCATACCAAAATAAATTTAGGTCTTTATTTTAAATTGGTATCTCCCACTATTTTCATCAAACTATATTACCCTCTCTTATATAGTTCGGCAATATCTAATTAAAGATTTGCTAGTGAGAATAAGGATCCCATTTCAAATGAATATAATCTTGTGGATAGCACAACAAACGATATACAAATAAATAGGTAGACAACTCTTGTCAATTACATCAACATGTAACTCCTTATATTTTGCCTCTTAAATTATAATGGTCAAGTGTGTGCACATCCGAACTAAAATGATTTAAGTTAAGTCCAGCTAAGCACTTCCATAAATTCAAAAAAGAAAAATGTCCGTCCTTGTGGATAGCACAACAAGACTAATTATTCAATTTTCTTAATAATCATCAAATGTGATTAATTAACATCTTAAATACGCAATACTTACCTTGTGGATAGCACAACAAGCTCATATTAAATATTTAATACTCTATTAATTTATCATGCTAGAAGACGACGTTCGATATTCCAAATATCATTGAACGCGTCGGACTTAATATTATTTTTTTGAGGGGTTTGTTATTATTTGTCTCATCTTGTTTAGCGTGCATGCACATATATATATATATATATATATATATATATATATATATATAATACGCGTTATTTTATTAAACATGAGAAGCATGTTTGCATAAAATATAATATATAATATTTAGTATGCACATATAGAATACAATATTCTATCCGAATTGATTACGGAATTTTATTCTAGTTTGGTTCACTAGAGCCACCATGTAAGACCCCAACTTTTATGAATAAAGATTTAATTTCTCTATATATTATTTTGAAATAGTAATGTGTTGATTTGATAAATGTGATAAGTTATGGGTGAGATGTGCGAATTTTACAAAGTAAGCAAGTGGCTATAAAATATTCGTTGTGTCAGAAATATTCGTTTGGTCGAGGAATATTCTTTTTATCGGAGAATATTCGTACGACGGTGCAGTCATTGGTGGACCCCACAACGGAATGAATGTCGGATATAGAAAGCGACAGAAGTAATCTTTTTATAAAAACGGTAAAACTGTTACCGTTAAACTATTAAAATACCCGGTGATAAAAATACAGTAATATGCGTTGTTGCACAGTAGCACACGGTATTGCACAGTATTTTAAATTATTGATTCTTACGTAAGGAGTCACTCACTCAATAATTGTTACAGTAATTACTGTTCAATATTTTATATTATTGATTCAATAATTGCTACAATTGCATAATATTTTATTGGTTCAATAATTGCTACGTTGATATTTTATATCAATAATTACTACGTTGATATTTTATATTATTGATTCAATAATTGTCATAGTAACCACTGCAGAGTATTTTACAATATCAAACTAATAATTCATATTATTTGAATAATATTATTAGATAACATTATTGACAATATCTAGAAAGTTCTGTCGAGGAAAGGGGTTAGGTTATATAATTGGGCGCCAATGAGAAGAAATTCTTATTGGAAAGCCCCCTCTTTCCTGGGAACGACCTGGTTGTCATTATTGTGATTCTGTAATATTATTTGTGAATAATAATTAATTATTGATAAAATGATAAGTAAATATTTATTCAATTTTGATATAAAGGGAATAATTTTTAGTATGAGACATTTGTTGAAAGTTGGCATTTTATCTTCCCCGATAAAAAATTTATTCAAATATAATATTATAATATTATATTATAATAGTATAATGTGATAATATAATAATATAATTTTCTATTTTAAATGATGACATTATTTTTATGGTATAAAAATAAAATGAGGTGGAAGAGAAAAAAAATAGAATTGGAATTCTTTAATAATGTGTTAATATATATATATATAGATATATATATATATATATATATATATATATATATATATATATATATATATATAAATGTGGTTGGTGGAGGAATTTGAATTCCTTGTTGGTGTGCTGCACATTTTCAAAAATGTAAGGCTTGAAAATTCATCCGTGGTTTCATTAGTCAACTTTGGTGTTCTGGCATTTTCCTATAAATAGGGTGCTTAGTTAGAAATGAAAATCACACCAGAATCAGAAATTTCTTTCTTTATACTATTGAGCGTATTTCTTGTGAGTATTTAGATACTTTGAGTGTTGATAACGGTGCAAGTTTTTCTCATCATAATATCCGATATTCCAATCAGATTGAGTATTATACTGAGGTAAAGGATATTATTTTTCTTTTAAATGATGTTATTTCCTTTCAATATGCATAAAGAATATTATTTTCTTTCATATCCCATATTATGAAAGTGATAATATTTCATTTCATATTCCTAAATTTGAACTTACCACGGTAAGTATTGCTTCTATAATTCCTGAAATGATCAGAATTTCTTTGAGTTTTGCGCTTCATCTAATATCATTTCACTAGAATATTGGTCTGAACTTTTTATGAAATTTTTATCTTTTCATGACGAGTCACTATTCACGAGTTATTATTCACGAAAAAAAATTATACTTTTTTTTCCTATCCAGATTATCTTTGATTGTATCCATGTTTTGATCTTCATTCTTGAATTTTGCTCCACAATTGATTATTATGGAGTATTCTTGAACTTAAATAAACTAAATTACGAATCCCTAATCTTTGTCCTTTATCTCACTGGATTCGTTCTTTAAAATATTTTTCATCATCCTCAGTCTTAAATGATGATACAAATGAATATCTTTGGCCTGTAGTGCAAAGATGAATGATTACTTGATGAATATATTTGGCCTGTAGTGCAAAGATGAATGATTACCTGATGAATATCTTTGGCCCGTAGTACAAAGATGGACAGGTGTTAAGATGAACATGACCACTGGTGATACAAATGAATATCTTTGGCCCGTAGTGCAAAGATGAATATTTGATTTGAAATATATATTGATTGATGTTGTAGGGATAAAATATTGATGATGGACTTTTAAATCATAAAAGATGGTAGACATCATTCTCTACGTAACTCTTCTAATGAATTGTTAATTCCGCTGCAGTTGTTGATCTAAAACTTGTTGTCCATAATATTTTATCTGATTTGTTGAATACTAACAATAAATTATTTTTCATTATCTTAGTAATAATATTCTTTACTGGGCTAGTTGAGCTCACCCTTTTCTTCCATTGTTCTCTTTAAAAAATGAAAATATCATGGGTACTAGTCGGGGAATGGAGTGATGGTCCGAGTTAGAGCTGTAGAAGTCTTCACTATTTTTTTTGTAAAATAGTGTGATAATAAATGTAATGAGGACTTAGTTTGAGTGTTTATATTTTCTACATGTCTGTATTGACACTCACAGTTGTGTGGTCGTATTTTGCACGACCGTTTGATATAAAAGATTGTATTTGGATTATGTACCATGTATTTGGAGACTCAGAATGGGTTGAGTATTGAACCTATTTTGGGGGCGTCACAGTTGGTATCAGAGATTAGGGATATGATCTCTGGCGGAGATCTGGGAATAGAACTAGGAGGGGAGAGACGAGTAATTCGCTAGTGTGTCCTACCTAAGCTTATTTGGTATTTAATTGGTCGGTCGGAACATAGGGTTGATATGTAATATGTCAATTTGTTTAATTAACCTATGTTTTATGGCAATATTTGAGAATGGTAGCTGAAAATCTAAGTAATGGAGCATTTGAAACCGTTGAGACACCGCTAATCACCAACCAGGATAATGTGCAACAAGAAGGTAATATTCCTCATGTAAACAACACCACCGATCAAACGATGAATGATGGGATGTTTAGAAGTTTTTTACAGTTCATGCAAAACCAGACGAGAGAGACTCGTGTTTAACATACAGGTGGGAATAACGGTAACTCGCGGCTTGTCACTGCCAAGCAATTCAAAAAGTTGGGACCACTAGAGTTTTTGGGAAAGCCAGATCCAATCAAGGCAGAAACGTGGGTTAAGCAAATTACCAAGATATTTGATGTCTTGGGATGCACGGAGGAGCAAAAGGTTCCATTCGCCACGTTTATGTTCCGTGGAGAGGCAGATTATTGGTGGGAATCTTGAAGCATACCCAGCCTGCCGCACTCAAGATGTCTTGGAAAGAGTTCCAAAAACTGTTCAATGACAAGTACTTTCCAGAAAGTATTCGTCATATGAAGGAGGTAGAGTTTATCAAACTGGAACAAAACAACATGAGTGTGTCCCAATACGTGGCTAAATTCGCAGAGTTATCCCAGTTTGCATCTAATTTGGTGGATAATGAGGAACGTATGACGCGGATGTTTTTGAGAGGTTTGAAACCTGAAATTCATCAGTACCTCATTTCTCACAAACTTTGTTTGTATTCAGATGTGGTGAACAGGGCCCAATTATTAGAACGAGATAATGATTATGTTCAACCAAGGGAGAACAACCAGGGTCGTACCGGTGACAGCAGTCATCGGAACAATGACAACCATTGGGGAGAAAAGTATCATGACAGAAGCGGTAACCACTCCGGTGGTAATAATGGCCATGATAATAGAAGAAGTGAGTCGGGGGGAGATTTTAAGAAGAGAAGGTACAACAATAATAACGTGAAAACGTCGACAGCAGCACTAGCATCAATCAAGGCAAAAATGTAGGTTAAGCAAATTACCAAGATATTTGATGTCTTGGGATGCACAGAGGAGCAAAAGGTTCCATTCACCACGTTTATGTTTCGTGGAGAGGCAGATTACTGGTGGGAATCTGTGAAGCGTACCCAGCCTATCGCACTAAAGATGTCTTGGGAAGAGTTCCAGAAACTATTCAATGACAAGTACTTTTCAGAAAGTATTCGTCATATGAAGGAGGTAGAGTTTATCAAATTGGAATAGAACAACTTGACTGTGTCCCAATACGAGGCTAAGTTCGCAGAGTTATCCCAGTTTGCATATCATTTGGTGGATAATGAGGAACGTATGACGCGGATGTTTCTGAGAGGTTTGAAACCCAAAATTCGTCAGTACCTCATTTCTCACAAACTTTGTTTGTATTCAGATGTGGTGAACAGGGCCCAATTATTAGAACGAGATAATGATTATGTTCAACCAAGGGAGAACAACCAGGGTCGTACCTGTGGCAGCAGTCATCGAAACAATGACAACCATTAGGGAGAAAAGTATCATGACAGAAGCGGTAACCACTCCGGTGGTAATCGTGGCCATGATAATAGAAGAAGTGAGTCGGGGGGAGATTTAAGAAGAGAAGGTATAACAATGATAACGTGAAGATGTCGATAGCAGCACCAGCATCAACAACCGTTTCTAGGGGAGGAGAACGACCACCGGTAGTATGTTATAAATGCGGAGAAGAGGGACACATCAGCCCCAACTGCACACAGCAATCCAAGGTGTGTTATAACTGTGGAAAGGAAGGTCACATAGCTCGAGTGTGTCCTGTAGCGAAACTAAGTCCTGCGAGGATGGTGACTCCAAAGGCTGTCCCGGACAAGTCAAAGTCGGTGGTTCTTGGAAGAGCATTTGTCGTGACTACCCAAAAAGTGAGGAACCTGAACGAAGTTATCACGGGTACGTAAGCTAATCATAGACTCTTGCGAAGTCTATACCTTATTAGATACCGGTTCTACCCATTCTTTTATTTCACCTACTTATGATCAACGTTTGAACTTGATCGCTGAGAAATTAGACTTTGACTTATTTGTTGAAACTCCGTTGGGAGCAACCTAAGTCAGTAACCAAAATACGTAGCTTTTTGGGCTTAGCTGGTTATTATAGAAGATTCGTGGAAGGATTTTCTCGAATCGCTACTCTATTAACTTAGCTGATTCAGAAAGATACAAAATTCATATGGAATGAGAAATGCGAGAAGAGCTTCCAGGAGCTCAAGAGGAGACTCATTTCGGCACCTGTTCTGACAATACCATCTAGTTCGGATGGATATATCATCTACAGCGATGCTTCAGGCAATGTGTTAGGATGTGTTCTCATGTAACATGGGAAAGTCATAGCCTATGCCTCACGGCAACTCAAAGAATATGAGAAAAATTATCCTACTCATGATCTAGAGTTGGCAGCAGTCATTTTTGCATTGAAGATCTGGAGACACTACCTGTAGGGGGAGAAAGTGGAGATCTATACGGATCATAAGAGCCTTAAATATTTCTTACTTAGAACGAACTCAACATGCAACAACTGTAATACCCGAGAATTTCCATCTATTATTAAATGAAAATATTAATGGAAATGAGAATTTATTTAATATAAATAATTTTGTGTTATGAGAAGGATTAATTCAATTCTATTAAATTGAATAATTATAATAATTGAGAAATTGATGGAGTTTGCGATAAACTCATTGATAGCCTTGTGTGGCACAGTGACGTAATATGAGAATGATTATATTAATTTAAGCAAACAGTTAATCTATATTAATTGTAGAATATTAATTAATTATTATGGAATATTAACTGTGATTGATTAATAATATGTGATTATTATTATTGCAAGAAATATAATAATAATAATGAGCAACGTGTTTATAAATATAATAAGATTTAAATTAAAGTGATAATTAATCATATAAGAGTTAATTAAATTGTTATAGAGATTAACAATTATATTGATTGATGAAGGATGTGTGTATATTATTAATTAATATTTAATTAATAAGATGAGTAATTCTATGTGCAAGCATGCGAATTAAATGTGTAACATATATTAGCTAACTATGTATTATGTGAAGTGTAATATGACACTATTATATGGTAAGGCTTATTGAATTATGGGAGTTACATGATAATGCCTATGTGACATGTGAGTATACAGTAAAAGAATATGACATGGATTATATATGTGTAAATTAATTGTACCACATTGCCATGTTAAAAGTACATTGTGACTTAAAAGTATATATATTATATAATCTAAGTGGACTTGTATAAAATAAGTATGTGTGTATAGTTTAAGTATATAAATAATTAATAAAGTTCCTTCATTCATTGAATAAGGCAAGGTGTGTTGTGACATTAAAATAGCCTATGTGACAATATGTATGTAAATATACATTAAAATAATGTATTGTGAATATAAATAATAATTGATGATTATTTATATATATAATGGAATAATAAAATTTAATAAATGAGATAATGTGATGTGATTATATCGAGTAAATTATATCCGGTATTAATAAATGTACATGGATGATATGTATGTTACATTGCCATATCACATCTACTACCTTGAAATATTAAGCATGTGACTTACATTATAATGTTAATTATAATCTAAATATATAGTATGAATATATATGTAATAACCTAAGTGTATGATATATGCATGTTGCTAGAATGCTGAGCTTTTAATTTGCTTGTCCCATATAATTAGTCACAAACCTTGTACACGTGAAATGCATCATGAAGCTAGCCTACTCTCTTCTCTCAAACTCAGCATTCTAGCCATCATGAAGGGAGTGGGCAGAATAGTGGAGATCACCAACTAATTACCAACTCCCTCTTATCTAGCATGCAATCCTTCAATCCGTTGTTTTGATTTGGAAGAAAAAGGCTTTGCCTGGATACTAGTTTTGCTATATATATATGGCCCTTCTCTTCAGATTGTTCCTTGCTGAGATTTTGCTTGAGTATTGAATTGAGAGTAATACATATATTAGTATAGTAGCATTGTGAGTGGAAAGTAGCAGCAAGCTCAGATTGTTAGCAGAGGTATAATCCCTCTTCCTTTGTTCTTTATTTTCGTTTTCTGTTTTCGAAATTTCAATTTTAATTCTTGAATTTAGTTGGAGTTCATGAAATTGGGGATCGATTGGGTGATTGACTGTTATATAAGCATATATATGTGTTAGTAAGTTAAAAAGGTTAGTGTAATGGCATATGGGTATGTCGAAATCGATGAAATGGGAAGTTTGGGGACAGTTTTGGCTGCAGCATGAACTGCAGGAACTGAGTCTGCATCGCGGCGCCGCAGCACCAATCCCAAGCATTATGCCCGCGTCGCAGCGCCTCCCGCGCCGTAGCGCCAGATTGTGGCTGTTGTTGCCGCGCCGCAGCGCCGGCCTCTGAAACCAGAATCTAATTTTTGTTCCTAAACTGCTATGTGGTAGTTACTTGTATAGATGACGCAAGCATGTTAACATGGGTAGCATGTATGTATGGGTACATAGACCTAACATAAGCATGTTTTATTAAGATTCCATACATGAATGACAAAATTATAGTTTTAAAAATAAACTTAAGGTTTATAATTGAATTTTGACGTATATAAGCCATGTTAATATTCTGACTTTTGAGGCACATTAGTATAACCTAGAAACACATGAGATGCATGTTACCTCGCGTATATAAGCTCTGAAACAAAATGTGATCATGTGAACCTCGCTAAGTGAACTTAGAATTTTAAAAGGAGCTTAGAGATTTTGAAAAAGGGGATTTAGATGTACTATAATTATATTCGGACTTTGAACATGTTATTATGGTTTAGAAATGCATGAAAGACATATTAACTTATGTATATATGGTTCATAGTATGACAAGAGCATGTTAGACCTCATTATTGAACATTTCTAACAAAAATACAAGTTTTAAATGTTGATATTGACATGTAAAGACCATATATATATTCTGATTTTTCGAGCATGATTATATAACCTTGAAATGCGTGTCAGACCTATTGACTTATGTATACGAATTTCATGATGTAACACGAACATGTTAGTAAGACTTACTGATAAAAATAGGAGCTTTGATGGTGAACCTTAACATGTTATTACAAGATTCGTATTCTGAAAGATATGATCATACTTGATAATACTTTTAGACTTGTTAAAGTCTCATTCATGTTTGCCTACTATATTACATGTCGTGAAACCAAGTTTAGCGTAAACGAAATATGTTTTCAAACTAATAACTACGATAGTTACATGAATACTCATAAGCATGCCTGAAATGAGTTACATAATCGCCTCATATGTTTAAAATAAACATGATAGCTAAGGTGATATCACATGTTAATGATTGAATCCAATTTTTGACGGTTAACTTATAAGTAATGCTATAACTCGCTAATTTGAATATGTTTGCTATTTGTGGTAGTCTCACATGATAGTAATGATGTATGAAGATGATTAACTTAAGAAAAGTAATTCCATAGCTAAAGAAAGCCTACTCGATTAAAAATAACATAATGCTATACAAATGTTATTTGAATTCATGGTAACTTATAATTTGATTTCATACCGAATGCGTATAAGTATGTAATGACGTGTGACTAGGAAATACAATGTGTGTATATTTTAGTAACAATCTTATGTACCAAATGAGTTAGCTAATGAACATCCTATACTTATAATACACTATAAATAGGATTTGAAAGTGTTAATTTACTTAATGTGGATAAACTACGCTAAAGGCAAGTATCCTAACCGACGCATTTACTTTATGCAAGAAAATCTATGATTGTGCAAGTTTCCTAACTTACACTCTTTTACTGTGCAAGTATTCTATCCTTGTATATTGCGAACTAGTTTCTGTACTTAATCGTTTGAATTGAATTAGCATACTTGAACTCTTATTTCATTAAAGCTATTATTCATGTTGAACTTGGTATTGTTCTTGAATATTGTGAAAGTGTCGATGCCATTTGATTCGGCTAGACTGATATTATTGAAAAGCGACCCAAACCAATTGATTGGTGCGGGATCTTATATTTGACTGAGAAGAACAAACTATAACTGTCGGAGAACCGACGCGCGCATATTAGTATGATTGAGTGTTATGCATAACATAGGGTACTTTAGGCTGATCACTTGTTGTACTTGTTTTTGTTGGATTTTCAGTTTATTACTGTCAATTCCTGTGGAAGTTCATAGTCCTTAGTGACTGCTCAGTATTCAGTTATCTTAAAATCTTGAATTAATTTATTATTGAATCATATTGATATTATTCTGTCCCTAGCGACTGTTATTGAGAACTGTTGATATTTATGTTATCCTTGAACTATCAAACCTTGCTATACCCTTTCGAAAATTGAGAATTATATCATTTACCCTTGTTGTATATTACTTGTTGGGAAATTTGTGCTCATTCTTGCTTTCCCTAAAACATTTCAGTTAAGGCTGAGCATGGCGAACCTTCAGGCGTTGATAAGGGCAAGGGCAAGGCTACCAACTAGCCTGTCTCTTTGATGTTTTAAATATTTTAATGTTGTATTAAGATGATGTAGTAAAACTGGTTTAAGCTTAAGTTAGATTATGTAATAAGTCGTTAATTGATATTATTATGTAATCTATTAAGTACTGTAGGTTGCGAGACTTAGGGGAATAATTATAATAAATCATTGTATATTATTCTAAATTAGGTATTCCGCTGTGAATGTGTGATTTTAGTTATTATTGTATTACCATGAGCACGTGATAAACCGAATTCGAGCGACCAAGTGGAGGTCCCGAATTTGGGGGCGTCACAGGTTGGTATCAAAGCTGTAGTTATAAACCTTAGGAACGAGTGTCCTTAGACTATAACTTAGGAGAACTTAGAAGTTAGGAAAGAGATAAAACTCATGTAGAGTTTTCCTTGAAAGACTTAGTCTGTTATGAAATGTAACTTCATTTTATACAATGAACTTATGTTTTGTTTAACATTCTAATGGGGTTGCTGTTTCTTATCTTGTGTTTATGATTGTAGGATGGCAGACACAGGAGTACCCGCTAGAGTGGCTGAGGATGAGCCCAGGGATATTCATGTAGTGTACGAGGCACCTTTAGAGGCTGTGCTAGTACACGCAGTTGCACCATCCGAGTCTGACGATGAGGATGAGATCGAGGTAGAGTTCAACCTCGAGGAGGAGCCTATGGAGGACGAGCCGGTTGAGGACGAGCCTTCAGAGGAGGAGCCCATGGAGGACTCCGACGAGCCTAATCTTGAGGAGCAGATGTTAGGCGAGTATGAGGAGCGTATTCTGGAGTTAGACTGCAGAGTCCAGGAGCTGGAGGAAGAGGCCAAAGAGAAAGAGTCTGAGTTCCAGAAGCTAAGGGACGAGGACCACCAAAGGAAGCTGGCTATGCAGAAGTTAGAGGTGGAGATCGCCTACCGTAGGGAGGCAGGGATCCAGATGGGGACTCTGTTTCACAGGTCAGTAGCTAGGAATGTAGATCTGGCAGAGAAGCTAGAAGAAGTTGAACAGAGAGAACTGAGTGAGAAGACAGAGAAGGAAGCACTCCGCACTCAATTGGAATTAGAGGTGATGTATAGGATACACTTCGAGGAGAAGTGGGGGGCTGCCCATAAGAGAGCAGATGACCTGGAAGATGAGGTCAAATGTAAGAAGAGGAAAATGAACAAGATGGGGTACGTGTTCCGTTCGGCATTTGAGAGAGTGCTTGATGGTGTGTATCACTACCCGGCAGAGTAGGGACAGACTCTACGCACTATGAGTCGAGAGCTGGTAGCTTATATAGCGCAGTTAGAGTACAAGAGCGCTGTGGAGCGTGGCATGATGTGATGAGATGTCCTTAAATGGTCTAGTAGTAGTTGTAGCATTTATCTTTATGTATTGTATATGCTATGTTGTAATCCCAATCTTTTGTGTAAGATGTGGGATAGTGATGTAAACCCCGAGTTAGCTTTTGTTAGAGGGGTAGTATGGTAGTAGCTTGGTATATTCCCCGTCTTTTGTGATATTAGGGGATATATGTGGTGACATTTATAGCAGTATGCTAGGGAAATCATGTAATGAAATGATTTGGCATATGAATATAAATGGAGTTTATTCAGAAACGTGTTATAAATTTCTTCTTTTGTATTAAAAGAAATACTTAAGTAATATACTTGAATAATAATAAAATAAAAATTTATGATGCAGATAATGCCGCCCAGACATAGATTGACTGCACCCGAAGAATCTGTTAACAACGAGAGGGAACAAGTAGATCCCATTCAGAAGTTGGTAGACTTGTTAGGAGAGGCCTTAAGGGGCAGGAACAATGAACCCATTCGCCCAAACCCTCAGGCTGTGCCAGTAACAACCTTTAAAGACTTTAAGAGTGTAGGACCCTCGGAGTTCAAGGGAACTACCGACCCAATCGTAGCACAAACGTGGATCAAGGAGATCGAAAAATCTTTCACTATAGCTAGCGTAGGCGAAGATCAGAAGACGGTGTTTGCCACGTACATGATGAGGGGAGAAGCGAACTACTGGTGGGAGGCTAATCAACAAAGAGCTGGAGAAGGGATAATAGCTTGGGATAAGTTTAAGACGTTGTTCTTCGAGAATTACTTCCCGAAGAGTATGAAGAATAGGATGGAGGTGAAATTCCTAGAGTTAAAACAAGGTGAGATGACGGTGGCGCAATACGCGGCTAAATTTAACGAACTAGTGCGATTTGCGGAGCACCAAGTTGGTGATGAAGAGAGGAAGGCTAGACGCTTCGAACAAGGGTTGAAGCCATGGCTATTCAATAAGGTATCAGTTCTTCAAATTGATTCCTTTGCAACATTACTGGAGAAGGCAATCATTGCGGAAGGTGGCAGTGAGGACTTAAGTTTGTATAACAAAGAGAAGAAAGGAAAGAATGCTGGAGGAGAGAACCGTACGGGAGGAAGTAGTGGCGGAGGGAGTAACTCCGGGAAGAGAAAGTGGGAGAACAACAACAACAACAAAAATAACAATAATCAATCAGGGAATTTTCGTGGAGGTTTTAAGAAGAGGGCTGAAGGATGCCTAAAGTGTGGAAAGAACCAGCAGGGTGAGTGCTGGAAGGGTCGCGGCACTTGCTACAACTGCGGACAGGAAGGGCACATCTCGCCCAACTGCCCGAAACCAAAGAAGATACAAGGATGCTTTGCGTGTGGCTCGACAGAGCACCGAATTAAGGACTGCCCAAAGAAGGGAAGTGGCGGGAGTAGCAATCAGCCAGGAGGCAACAAGCTGATGATCGGCTGACCGGCACAATCCAACCGCCCAACCGCCAGAACCTTTAACATGACCGTCCAGGATGCAGTGGCTGCGGACGTGGTGTCAGGTATAATCCCAATCAATGATATAAATGCTTATGTATTATTTGATTCGGGTGCCACCTGTTCTTTTATATCTGAAGAATTTGCTAGTAAACTTAGTACACCCCGAGAACGATTAGAAAATCCTTTGAACATAGAAGTTGCGAATAAGGAAGTAATCTCTGTAGAATACGTTTATCAAAATTATAGCGCAAACATTAGAGAACATGAACTGAGCGTAGACTTGATTCCTATTAGACTGGGAAAATTTGATAGTGATACTGGGAATGGATTGGTTGTATAACCATGCTGCGATAATTGACTGTAAGAACAAATGTGTGAACCTTCAGACTCCGAGTAAGTCTAAGGTAGTGTTTTATGGTAGCTCATCGCTTAAGCAATCAGTGTTGTGTTACGACTGATGCAGGCCAAGAGATTGTTAAGGAAAGGATGTGTAGGTTATTTAGCTTACATCATTGATACTCGAAAAAAAGGAGTAGAAATTAAGGATATATACGTAGTGAATGAATTTTAAGATGTATTTCCGGACAATCTGCCTGGTCTTCTGCCAGACAGAGAAATCGAATTCGTAATAGACTTAGCACCGGGAACGGCACCGATTTCGAAATCTCCATATCGTATGGCGCCAGTAGAAATGAAGGAATTGATGATACAATTGCAAGAGTTATTGGATAAGGGTTACATTCGACCGAGTGTGTCTCCTTGGGGAGCACCAGTGTTATTCGTTAAAAAGAAGGACGGATAGATGAGGCTCTGTAACGATTATCGAGAATTAAACAGAGTAACAATTAAGAACCGATATCCGCTACCGAGGATAGATGACCTGTTTGATCAACTGAAGGGAGCAAAGTGTTTCTCGAAAATTGACCTGAGGACAGGATATCATCAACTGAAGGTACGGGATGAGGACATACCAAAGACTGCGTTTCGAACCCGTTATGGACACTACGAGTTTTTGGTAATGTCATTTGGATTAACTAATGCTCCGGCAGCATTTATGGACTTGATGAATCGAGTTTTCAAGCCATACTTGGATAAATTTGTAGTGGTTTTTATCAACGACATTTTGATCTACTCGAAGACAGAGGAAGAACACGCCGAACATCTGAAGATTATTTTGGAGGCACTAAGGAAGGAGAAGATGTATGCGAAGTTTTCTAAGTGCGAATTTTGGATGGAGAAGGTTCAATTCTTAGGCCACGTGGTGGATAAGAATGGAATCTCAGTAGACCCTGCAAAGGTCGAGGCAGTAAGTAATTGGGAACAATCGAGAACACCGACGGAGGTGAGAAGCTTTTTAAGGTTAGCTGGGTACTATCAAAGATTTATCCAAGATTTTTCTAAGATAGCAACCCCGTTGACCAATTTGACTAGGAAGACGGTGAAATTTGTATGGACCGACAAATGCGAAGAGAGTTTTCAGAAGTTGAAGAAGAGATTGAGCGAAGCGCCTGTGTTATCACTACCAGATGATGCGGGAAATATTGTGGTGTATAGTGATGCATCGCACAAGGGACTTGGATGTGTGCTTATGCAGCACGGCAAAGTCATTGCATATGCATCACGACAACTGAAGGATTACAAAAAATGATACCCTACTCACGACTTAGAGTTAGCAGCAGTAGTTTTTGCGTTAAAGATATGGAGGCATTATCTATACGGAGAGAAATGGGAGATATACACGGACCACAAAAGTCTGAAATATATATTCACACAGAAGGAGTTAAACATGTGGCAGAGAAGGTGGTTAGAATTAATCAAAGACTATGACTGCGATATTCTTTATCACCCGGGAAAGGCAAACGTGGTTGCCGACGCTCTGAGCAGGAAAGGAAGGAAAAAGTTGTTTAATTTAATAACTCAGGAATAATTGATAAGAGAGATGGAGAAATTGGAGATAGAAGTGAAAGAACCAGAAAAGTCTGGTGAGAAGTTATTTGTAATGGAAGCTCATCCGACGTTGTTGGATAGAGTGAAGGAAACCCAGGAAAAGGATGAAGAGTGTGAGAAAATCCGAAAGAGGATCACAGAAAATGAGGAAGAGAAATTTCAAATAGATAAAGACGGTATCTTAAGATTCGAAGGAAGAGTGTGGGTAGCAGCGGTAACCGAGTTAAGGGAAGAGATTTTTCACGAGGCACATAATACGACGTATTCCGTCATCCTGGAGGCACTAAGATGTACTGAGATTTGAAGCAATATTTTTTGGTGGCCTAATTTGAAACGGGAAGTCGTAGAGTGCGTTAGTAGATGTTTGACTTGCCAACGCATTAAAGCAGAACATCAACGACCGAGTGGTTTATTACAACCGTTGGAAATACCAGAGTGGAAATGGGAGCATATTGCGATGGACTTTGTGGTAGGACTTCCAGTTACACAGAAAGGTTATGATGCTATTTGGGTTATCGTGGATCGACTAACGAAGACCGCACATTTCCTACCAATCAAGATCCGTTACAAGTTTGAACCAATTAGCGAGTCTTTACGTAAAGGAGATTGTTTCGCGACATGGAGTGCCGGTGTCAATTGTCTCTGATCGAGATCCGCGCTTCACGTCAAATTTTTGGAAGAGTTTGCAAGAGAGGATGGGAACGCAGTTGAGGTTGAGTACAGCTTATCATCCTCAGACCGACGGACAGAGTGAGCGAACGATACAAACGCTAGAGGACATGCTTAGGACTTGCGTGATGGATTTTAAGGGAAATTGGGACGACCACCTACGCTTAGTCAAATTTGCGTATAACAATAGTTACCATGCGAGTATCGGCATGCCACCGTACAGAAGCTCTTTACGGGAGAAAGTGCAGAACGCCATTATGTTGGGACGAAGTCGGAGAGCGACGAATACTCTAACCAGAGTTAGTTCAACAAATCGCAGACGTGGTGACAATGATAAGAGCCAGATTAGTAGCAGCTCAAGATTGCCAGAAGAAATATGCAGATTTGCATCGGCAGGACCGAGACTTTAAAGTCGGCAGTTTTGTTTTCTTGAAGGTATCTCCATGGAAAGGAAAGATCCGTTTCGGCAAGAAAGGAAAATTGAGTCCAAGATTCATAGGACCGTTCGAGATACTGAAGCGAGTGGGCGAAGTGGCATACAAAGTTGCGTTACCACCCTAGTTGGAGCACATCCACAACGTGTTCCACATTTTCGTGTTGCGATCGTACAAGGCCGACTACAAGCACGTGATTTCTTACGAGCCCATTCAAGATGAAAAAAACTTGGCGTATGAAGAAATTCCTGTCCAGATATTAGATAGGAAAGAACAAACTTTGAGAAATAAAGTTATTTCGTCTGTAAAAGTACTTTGGCGTAACCATGATGTCGAGGAGGCAATGTGGGAGTTAGAAAATAGGATGATGAGGGACTATCCCCATTTATTTGTGTAACCTTGAAGCAATTCCGGGACGAAATTTTTATAAGGGGAGGAGGATGTAATACCCGAGAATTTCCATCTATTATTAAATGAAAATATTAATGGAAATGAGAATTTATTTAATATAAATGATTTTGTGTTATGAGAAGGATCAATTCAATTCTATTAAATTGAATAATTATAATAATTGAGAAATTGATGGAGTTTGCGATAAACTCATTGATAGCCTTGTGTGGCACAGTGACGTAATATGAGAATGATTATATTAATTTAAGCAAACAGTTAATCTATATTAATTGTAGAATATTAATTAATTGTTGTGGAATATTAACTGTGATTGATTAATAATATGTGATTATTATTATTGCAAGAAATATAATAATAATAATGAGCAACGTGTTTATAAATATAATAAGATTTATATGAAAGTGATAATTAATCATATAAGGGTTAATTAAATTGTTACAGAGATTAACAATTATATTGATTGATGAAGGATGTGTGTATATTATTAATTAATATTTAATTAATAAGATGAGTAATTTTATGTGCAAGCATGCGAATTAAATGTGTAACATATATTAGCTAACTATGTATTATGTGAAGTGTAATATGACACTATTATATGGTAAGGCTTATTGAATTATGGGAGTTACATGATAATGCCTATGTGACATGTGAGTATACAGTAAAAGAATATGACATGGATTATATATGTGTAAATTAATTATACCACATTGCCATGTTAAAAGTACATTGTGACTTAAAAGTATATATATTATATAATCTAAGTGGACTTGTATAAAATAAGTATGTGTGTATAGTTTAAGTATATAAATAATTAATAAAGTTCCTTCATTCATTGAATAAGGCAAGGTGTGTTGTGACATTAAAATAGCCTATGTGACAATATGTATGTAAGTATACATTAAAATAATGTATTATGAATATAAATAATAATTGATGATTATTTATATATATAATGGAATAATAAAATTTAATAAATGAGATAATGTGATGTGATTATATCCGAGTAAATTATATCCGATATTAATAAATGTACATAGATGATATGTATGTTATATTGCCATATCACATCTAATACCTTGAAATATTAAGCATATGACTTACATTATAATGTTAATTATAATCTAAATATATAGTATGAATATATATGTAATAACCTAAGTGTATGATATATGCATGTTGCTAGAATGCTGAGCTTTTAATTTGCTTGTCCCATATAATTAGTCACAAACCTTGTACACGTGAAATGCATCATGAAGCTAGCCTACTCTCTTCTCTCAAACTCAGCAGTCTAGCCATCATGAAGGGAGTAGGCAGAATAGTGGAGATCACCAACTAATTACCAACTCCCTCTTATCTAGCATGCAATCCTTCAATCCGTTGTTTTGATTTGGAAGAAAAAGGCTTTGCCTGGATACTAGTTTTGCTATATATATATGGCCCTTCTCTTCAGATTGTTCATTACTGAGATTTTGCTTGAGTATTGAATTGAGAGTAATACATATATTAGTATAGTAGCATTGTGAGTGGAAAGTAGCAGCAAGCTCAGATTGTTAGCAGAGGTATAATCCCTCTTCCTTTGTTCTTCATTTTCGTTTTCTGTTTCCGAAATTTTAATTTTAATTCTTGAATTTAGTTGGAGTTCATGAAATTGGGGATCGATTGGGCGATTGACTGTTATATAAGCATATATATGTGTTAGTAAGTTAAAAAGGTTAGTGTAATGGCATATGGGTATGTCGAAATCGATGAAATTGGAAGTTTGGGGACGGTTTTTGCTGCAACGTGAACTGCAGGAGCTGAGTCTGCATCGTGGCGCCGCAGCGCCTATCCCAGACATTATGCCCGCGCCGCAGCGCCAGATTGTGGCTGTTGTTGCCGCGCCGCAGCGCCGGCCTCTGAAACCAAAATCTAATTTTTGTTCCTAAACTGCTATGTGGTAGTTACTTGTATAGATGAGGCAAGCATGTTAACATGGGTAGAATGTATGTATGGGTACATAGACCTAACATAAGCATGTTTTATTAAGATTCCATGCATGAATGACAAAATTATAGTTTTAAAAATAAACTTAAGGTTTATAATTGAATTTTGACGTATATAAGCCATGTTAATATTCTGACTTTTGAGGCACATTAGTATGACCTAGAAACACATGAGATGCATGTTACCTCGCGTATATAAGCTCTGAAACAAAATGTGATCATGTGAACCTCGCTAAGTGAACTTAGAATTTTAAAAGGAACTTAGAGATTTTGAAAAAGGGGATTTTGATGTACTATAATTATATTCGGACTTTGAACATGTTATTATGGTTTTAAAATGTATGAAAGACATATTAACTTATGTATATATGGTTCATAGTATGACAAGAGCATGTTAGACCTCATTATTGAACATTTCTAACAAAAATACAAGTTTTAAAGGTTGATATTGACATGTAAAGACCATATATATATTCTGATTTTTCGGCATGTTTATATAACCTTGAAATGCGTGTCAGACCTATTGACTTATGTATACGGATTTCATGATGTAACACGAACATGTTAGTAAGACTTACTGATAAAAATAGGAGCTTTGATGGTGAACCTTAACATGTTATTACAAGATTCGTATTCTAAAAGTTGTGATCATACTTGATAATACTTTTAGACTTGTTAAAGTCTCATTCATGTTTGCCTACTATGTTACATGTCGTGACACCAAGTTTAGCGTAAACAAAATATGTTTTCAAACTAATAACTACGATAGTTACATGAATACTCATAAGCATGCCTGAAATGAGTTATATAATCGCCTCATATGTTTAAAATAAACATGATAGCTAAGGTGATATCACATGTTAATGATTGAATCCAATTTTTGACGGTTAACTTATAAGTAATGCTATAACTCGCTAATTTGAATATGTTTGCTATTTGTGGTAGTCTCACATGATAGTAATGATGTATGAAGATGATTAACTTAAGAAAAGTAATTCCATAGATAAAGAAAGCCTACTCAATTAAAAATAACATAATGCTATACAAATGTTATTTGAATTCATGGTAACTTATAATTTGATTTCATACCGAATGCGTATAAGTATGTAATGACGTGTGACTAGGAAATACAATGTGTGTATATTTGAGTAACAAGCTTATGTACCGAATGAGTTAGCTAATGAACATCCTATGCTTATAATACACTAGAAATAGGATTCGAAAGTGTTGATTTACTTAACGTGGATAAACTATGCTAAAGGCAAGCATCCTAACCGACGCATTTACTTTATGCAAGAAAATCTATGATTGTGCAAGTTTCCTAACTTACACTCTTTTACTGTGCAAGTATTCTATCCTTGTATATTGCGAACTAGTTTCTGTACTTAATCGTTTGAATTGAATTAGCATACTTGAACTCTTATTTCATTAAAGCTATTATTCATGTTGAACTTGGTATTGTTCTTGAATATTGTGAAAGTGTCGATGACATTTGATTCGGCTAGACTGATATTATTGAAAAGCGACCCAAACCAATTGATTGGTGCGGGATCTTATATTTGACTGAGAAAAACAAACTATAACTGTCGGAGAACCAACGCGCGCATATTAGTATAATTGAGTGTTATGCGTAACATAGGGTACTTTAGGCTGATCACCTGTTGTACTTGTTTTTGTTGGATTTTCAGTTTATTACTGTCAATTCATGTGGAAGTTCATAGTCCTTAGTGACTGCTCAGTATTCAGTTATCTTAAAATCTTGAATTGATTTATTATTGAATCATATTGATATTATTCTGTCCCTAGCGACTGTTATTGAGAATTGTTGATATTCTTGTTATCCTTGAACTATCAAACCTTGTTATACCCTTTCGAGAATTGAGATTTATATCACTTACCCTTGTTGTATATTACTTGCTGGGCAATTTGTGCTCATTCTTGCTTTCCCTAAAACATTTCAGTTAAGGCAGAGCATGGCGAACCTTCAGGCGTTGATAAGGGCAAGGGCAAGGCTACCAACTAGCCTGTCTCTTTGATGTTTTAAATATTTTAATGTTGTATTAAGATGATGTAGTAAGACTGGATTTGATTATATTTAAGCTTAAGTTAGATTATGTAATAAGTCGTTAATTGATATTATTATGTAATCTATTAAGTACTGTAGGTTGCGAGACTTGGGGGAATAATTATAATAAATCATTGTATATTATTCTAAATTAGGTATTCCGCTGTGAATGTGTGATTTTAGTTATTATTGTATTACCATGAGCACGTGATGAACCGAATTGGAGCGACCAAGTGGAGGTACAAAATTTGGGGGCGTCACAACAAGACATTGGCTCGAGCTGTTGAAAGATTACGACCATACCATCCAATACCATACTGGAAAAGCGAACGTGGTAGCTGACGCGTTGAGTAGAAGATCGTATGCTGGTAAAAGTGCGATATTATCAACACGAAGCCATCTTGTATGACTTACAAATGATGGAGATAGAGTTAAAGACTCGAGGGACCCACGTGAAGATGGCAAGTATACGCGTAGAACCAATTTTAACTGATAGAGTTAAAGTTGCTCAAGCTACAGACCCGGAGCTGATGAATATGAAAAAGAAGATGCAAGAAGGTGCTATTCCAGAAGCAAGAATCGATGCAGAGGGAATACTTCGAGTCAAATCCAGACCTTGTGTTCTTAACGACTCTGATTTGAAGTATAGAATCATGATGAAAGCACACAACACACCATTTGTAATCTATCTTGGAAGTACCAAAATGTATCATGATACGTTTTGGTGGAGCAATATGAAGAGAGAGATCGCAGAGTTTATCAAGTGCCAAAGGGTCAGCTTGCAGAAAACTATGGGCACCGATTTATGATTTATTGCTCCATTTGAGATCCTTGACCGAGTAGGAACTGTGGCCTATAGACTCGCTTTACCTCAAAGCATGTCTCGTGTTCATAACATTTTTTACATATCCGTGATACGTAAATATGTGAAAGACCCAAACCACATTATTGAGATAGAACCAGGCGAGATAGCCGAGGATTTAACGTACGAGGAGGTACCTGTCAAGATCTTGGATAAGAAGGAACATGTCCTACGCTCAAAGATTATACCTCAAGTTAAAGTTTTGTGGAGGAACCATGATATCGAGGAAATGACTTGGGAGTTAGAATCGGAAATAAAAGCGAGATATCCTCACCTTTTCAACATACCAGGTACGTACGTCAATTTTGAGGACGAAATTTCATAAGGAGGGGAAGTTGTAAGACCCCAACTTTTATGAATAAAGATTTAATTTCCACTATATATTATTTTGAAATAGTAATGTGTTGATTTGGTAAATGTGATAAGTTATGGGTGAGATGTGCGAATTTTACAAAGTAAGCAAGTGGCTATAAAATATTCGTTGTGTCGGGGAATATTCGTTTGGTCGAGGAATATTCTTTTTATCGGAGAATATTCGTACAACGGCGCAGTCATTGGTGGTCCCCACAACGGAATGAATGTCGGTTATAGAAAGCGACAGAAGTAACCTTTTTATAAAAACGGTAAAACTGTTACCGTTAAACTGTTGAAATACCCGGTGATAAAAATACAGTAATACGCGTTGTTGCACAGTAGCACACGGTATTGCACAGTATTTCAAATTATTGGTTCTTACGTAAGAAGTCACTCACTCAATAATTGTTACAGTAATTACTGTTCAATATTTTATATTATTGATTCAATAATTGCTACAATTGCATAATATTTTATTGGTTCAATAATTGCTACATTGATATTTTATATCAATAATTGCTACGTTGATATTTTATATTATTGATTCAATAATTGTCACAGTAACCACTGCACAGTATTTTACATTATCAAATTAATAATTCATATTATTTGAATAATATTATTAGATAACATTATTGATAATATCTAGAAAGTTCTGTCGAGGAAAGGGGTTAGGTTATATAATTGCGCGCCAATGAGAAAAAATTCTTATTGAAAAGCCCCCTCTTTCCTGGGAACGACCTGGTTGTCATTATTGTGATTCTATAATATTATTTGTGAATAATAATTAATTATTGATAAAATGATAAGTAAATATTTATTCAATTTTGATATAAAGGGAAGAATTTTTATTATGAGATATTTGTTGAAAGTTGGCATTTTATCTTCTCCGATAAAAAATTTATTCAAATATATTATTATAATATTACATTATAATAGTATAATGTGATAATATAAGAATACAATTTTATATTTTAAATGATGACATTATTTTTATGGTATAAAAATAAAATGAGGTGGAAGAGGAAAAAAAAATTAGAATTCTTTAATAATGTTTTAATATATATATATATATATATATATATATATATATATATATATTATACATAAAAATGTGGTTGGTGGGGGAATTTGAATTCCTTGTTGGTGTGCTGCACATTTTCAAAAATGTAAGGCTTGAAAATTCATCCGTGGTTTCATTAGTCAACTTTTGTGTTCTGGCATTTTCCTATAAATAGGGTGCTTAGTTAGAAATGAAAAGCACACCAGAGTCAGAAATTTCTTTCTCTATACTATTGAGCATATTTCTTGTGAGTATTTAGATACTTTGAGTGTTGATAACGGTGCAAGTTTTTCTCATCATAATATCGGATATTCCAGTCAGATTGAGTATTATACTAAGGTAAAGGATATTATTTTTCTTGTAAATGATGTTATTTTCTTTCAATATTCATAAAGAATAATATTTTCTTTCATATTATGAAAATGATAATATTTCATTTCATATTCCTAAATTTGAACTTACCACGGTAAATATTGCTTCTATAATTCCTTTAATGATCAGAATTTCTTTGAGTTTTTCGCTTCATCTAATATCATTTCACTGGAATATTGGTCTGAACTTTTTATGAAATTTTTATCTTTTCATGAGAGTCACTATTCATGAGTTACTATTCACGAGTCACTATTCATGAGTTACTATTCACGAGTCACTATTCATGAGTTACTATTCACGAAAAAAATTATTATTTTTTTGTTCAAATTATCTTTGATTGTATCCTTGTTTTGATCTTCATTCTTGAATTTTGCTCCACAATTGATTATTATGGAGTATTCTTGAACTTGGTTAAACTAAATTACGAATCCCTAATTTTTGTCCTTTATCTCACTGGATTCGTTCTTTAAAATATTTTTGATCATCCTCAGTTTTAAATGATGATACAAATGAATATCTTTAGCTTGTAGTGCAAAGATGAATGATTACTTGATGAATATCTTTGGCCTGTAATGCAAAGATGAATGATTACCTGATGAATATCTTTGGCCCTTAGTGCAAAGATGAATATGTGTTGAGATGAAATGACCACTGGTGATACAAATGAATATCTTTGGCCCGTAGTGCAAAGATGAATATTTGATTTGAGGTATATATTGATTAATAATACAGGGATAAAATATTTATGATGGACTTTTAAATCATAGAAGATAGTAGACATCATTCTCTACGTAACTCTTCTAATGAATTGTTAATTCCGCTGCAGTTGTTGATCTAAAACTTGTTGTCCATAATATTTTATCTGATTTGTTGAAGACTAACGATAAATTATTTTTCATTATCTTAGTCATAATATTCTTTACTGGGCTAGTTGAGCTCACCCTTTTCTTCCATTGTTCTCTTCAGAAAATGAGAATATCGCGGGTACTAGTCGGGGAATGGAGTGATGGTCCGAGTTAGAGCTGTAGAATTCCTCACTATTTTTTTTATAAAATTGTGTGATAATAAATGTAATGAGGATTTAGTTTGAGTGTTTATATTTTCTAGATGTCTGTATTGACACTCACATTTGTGTGGTCGTATTTTGCACGACTGCTTGATATAAAAGATTGTATTTGGATTCTGTACCATGTATTTGGCGACTCAGAATGGGTTGAGTATTGAACCTATTTTGGGGGCGTCACACACCAAGTGAATTAAAAGGTCAAACCTAGGAGTGCAAGAATTAAATTTAAATATAACTATTATATTTAAACCTTGGCTCCATACAAATAGGTCTTCATGCGCTCCATGCTCCTTGGTCTCCAGATTCTTCAAGATAATTCTAACTATCTCTACTACATAAACTATTTAACATAAATAGAAACCTTGATCAGCAGTCAAGGGGAAGTACATAAGAGGGAGATAGAATTTACATCGAGAATAAAACCAGAGAAGACGAGGTACACAGACCTCATTTAATAAAACTCATTCATTCATGCATTCAACTAAAATAAAATCCAATCACATTGGTTAATAGTCCATAATCAACCCCATTTATTATTATACACATCAACATATGCATCAATAAATAACCATTCATCTCATGAATTTTAAAGTCAATTCATATATAGATCAATGTCATTTAATGGACAAAAGTTTTTGCTAAATTTTATTTTTGAAACAAAATAAACTCTTTTATTTTAATCAAAAACAAATCCAAATTAAACTCCTTTAATTTTAGCAATCTGAAATCATATTTTAGATAAAATAAGCATCTTTATTTTAAAACTTTATTAATTAAATAAAATGTTTACTAAATTAATTAAATCAGAATTATGTTTCTGTCCAAGGAACGGCGCAGCTGCGCCCAGAATGAACTTGGAACTGGCGCAGCTGCGCTGTTGGTCTGAACATCCTGATTTTGCTTAACGGCGCAGCTGCGCCCAGAATGAACTGGGCAACGACGCAGCTGCCCTATTCGTCGCAGAATCTGCAGAATTTGATTTCTGTCCAGAAAATTTGATCCAATCCCACATCAATTCATACATGAAATCATAAAATTGATAATTAGCACAAAGTTAGGCTCTAATACCACTGTTAGGTTTGTACGTTACGCAAACATGCAATCAAATCACATAAATAAGGGCGGAAGCGCGATAATTAAGGTTTTAAAATTTTCATACAAACTCATGCCATGATCATGCTTTATGCTCAATTATCAATAACAGAAAAGTAAGGATGATTAAGAATCATACCCTTGAAGAACCTAGCTTCATCAGGTACAAGTTTTACTCCTTGCTCTCCTTTGATCTCCTTGAATTCTCTGTAGTGGCTCCTTCCTTTGATCAATGTCAGCCACTCAATTGTTTGACCTCTAGAGGTGATCCACCAAGGAAGATGAAGAACTCAGAAAGATGCGTAGTTGGCTTTACCCTTTCCTACTCTCTGTAGAAAATATGTGTACTCCCAACTCTTGGAAAAACTCACGTACCTTGTATCAGATATAAGACTCTCTTATATAGATATTAGGTTAACCCTACTAATCTAATTAGAATAGGGTTTTATTTAATTAATTAATTAAACACTTTTAATTAATTTGGCTTCCCAATATATTGGGATTAATTAATTAAACTCTTTAAGTAATTTGCGTTCTAATCTCATTAGGATTGAGTGAGAGTACTAATATTAAATTAATTCCTAAACTCTTTAGAATTAAAATAATAATAATATTAATAAGACTCCTCTTATTAATTTATATTTAATATTTCTAAATATTAAATAATAAATATTAAGCTATTTAATTTATTCTATCATCATAGATTAAATTAATTACACTTAATGCATTATTACTATCATGCCATTATCTTCTTAAATAATTCTTCTTTCTTTTTTATGGTGTGACCCATTAGGTTTTCCATATTAAACCGGTTGTGAATAAATCAATTAGAACAATTCTAATCTTATTTAAATAAATAAATTACACTAATAATCTATTTAAATAAATAACATTTATTCTACAATAGGGATAAGCCTCCCTAGCAATCAACGACTTTCCAGATAATATAGATTTCAACATTAATCATAAAAGAACCTGTGAGTTAATAGGTACCGTACAATTCAATCCTTCCACCATACAATGTCCTAATTAAATATAAGACATGGATTTACTGTCAAGTCTTATTTTATTTAATTATATATATTTCGATTAGAAAATACACAACTCCAATTAATGCAAATTAGAAACTCCTTTCTAATTCCACTCCACCTTAGTCAAGGATTCCTGGGTTGTCATTTAACAAATCACATAAGACATATCTCCTATTTTACTAGAGGTGGTAGATTTTTTATTAATCATTTATTATCTCCATATGTAACTCATTATACCCAAGCATATCCTTTTATATACCCTGAAGGGCCTTAAGGAATAAGTCAAAGTATAATTCATTGCATACAAGATACTATGATGATCTCAAGTCCAAGGATCACTTGTACTACTATTGTAAGACCCCGTATTTTATGAAATAAAAGTATTCAATTTTCTTATAATTATTACTCTATTCAGTAAATGGTTAAATTGATAAAAGGTTACAGTTAAGGGTGATATGTGCAAATTTTATAAAGTAAGCAAGTTGTCATAAAATATTCGTTGTGTCGGAGAATATTCGTTTGGTCGAGAAATATTCTTTTTGTCGGAGAATATTCATATGACGGCGCAGTCATTGGTGGACCCCACAACGGAATAACTGTCGGATATAGAAAGTGACAGAAGTAATATTTTTATAAAAATAACGGGAAAACTTTTACCGTTAAATTGTTGAAATACCAGGTGATTAAAAATATAATAATACGCGTTGTTGCACAGTAGCACACGGTATTGCACAGTAATTTCTAATTATTGATTATTACGTAAAAAGTCACTCATTCAATAATTGTTACTGTAATTACTATTTAGTATTTTATATTATTTATTCAATAATTGCTACATTGATAATTGTATATTATTTTATATTATTGATTCAATAATTGTCACAGTAACCACTACACAGTATTTCACATTATTAAATCAATAATTGTCACATATATTATTGGAATGATATTATCAAATAGCATTATTGACAATGTCTAGAAAGTTCTGTCGAGGAAAGTGGTTAAGTTATATAATTGCGCGCCAATGAAGAGAAATTCTTATCGAAAAGCTCCCTCTTTCCTGAGAACGACCTGGTTGTCATTATTGTGATTCTATAATATTATTTGTAAATAATAATTAATTATTGATAAAAATGATAAGGAAATATTTATTCAATGTGGATATAAATGGAGGAATTTTTAGCAAAAGAGACAATTATTGAAAATTTATATTTTATCTTTTCTGATAAAATAATTCATTCAAATATATTATTATAATATTACATTATAAGTGTATAATGTGATAATATAATAATATAATTTTATAATTTAAATGATAATATTTTTACAATAAAGTCACGACATATGAATAAAATGAGGAGAAAGAGAGCAAATTGGATCTGAATTATTTTTGGGGTTATAAATGATTTTGATATTTAAAACGTGTGTGGTGGGTGGAATTTTGCAATTTGGTTTGCTTTTTCAAAGAAGGCTGATGTCCTTTGGTTTGCTTTTTCAAAGAAAGAAATTAAAATTTCATCCGTATGTAAATTTGGGTCATTTTTCGTTCGAAATTTGGAAAATCTTTCTTCTACAAAGTTGTAGAGAATTAAATTTCATATGGAATGAACATAAGGTTCGTATTTTTCTGATAAATGGGCTATTTATTATGAATTATTGAAATTTCTGAATATTGTTTAAATTTAAAACATGTGTGGGCCCCACTTATCCTTTTGGGTTGTAAAATGCTGATTTTTGGTGGAGGCTTTGAAATATTTGGTGTGCTGGAGAAGTTATCAAAAGTGGTGTGCTCCGTAGGTGAGTTTGGTCAACATTGGTGTTATGGCATTTTCCTATAAATAGGGTGCTTAGTTAGAAATGAAAATCACACCAGAATCTGAAAATTTTCTCTCTATAATATTGAGCATATTTCTTGTGAGTATAAAGATATTTTGAGTGTTGATAACAGTGCAAGATTTTCGCAACATAATATCCGATATTCCAGTCAAAACTACTCTTCTACTAAGGTAAGGGATGTTATTTTTTTGTAAAGGATGTTATTATGTTTCGTAAAGGAGGTTATTTTTCTTAAATGAGATTATTTTCGTAAATGATATTATTTTTCGTAAAAGATATTTTGATAAAGGATATTTTGGTAAAGGATGTGATTTTATACTCGTAAAGGATATTATTTTTCTCGTAAAAGATGTTGTTTTTGTTCAATATTAGTAAGGAATATTATTTTCTTCCATACTCTATAGTATGTAAGTAATATTATTTCGTTTCATATTCCTAAATTTAAACTTACTACGGTAAGTATTGCTTTTATAATTCCAAAAATGATTAGAAATTCCTTGAGTTTTGCGCTTTATCTAATATCATTTCATCGGAATATTGGTATGAAATTTACTATCAAAGTTTTACCTTTTCATGTCGGGATACTATTCATTCGAGTACTATGCACGAGTTACTATTTATGAGTTACAATCCACGAGTTACTATTCATAAGTTACTATTCATTCGAGCGTCGAACGTTCGCGAACGTTCGACGAACACGTAAAAATGGACTAATCGGAGAATTTCTCGCCGACGAATTTGGAAATGAATTTTGACTTAATAGGTTGGTAGAGCATGTCATTTGTGAACTTTTGGCTTTGGAACGAGCCAATTCCGAGTTGTAACGGTTACGTTACGAGCTTGGGAATTTCAGAATTTTCAAAGACTTAGAAATTTTTCTGAGATGCAGGGATAGCGCCGCAGCACCACCCAATAGGCTTAAAACGGCGTCGCAGCGCCACTCCAGGGAGAAATCTCTGGAGGGGTAGCGCTGCGCGCCACTCCAAGAGGAAAATCTGGCGCCGCAACGCCAGCATGGCAGAAAATTCTGACATTGCTAGTAAGTACTTAACCTTTTGCATATCAATTAAGGGGCTAGCAAGTGATGTAATGTAAGCTTTAAACAACATGTTTAATCAATGTTTATGAGAGTTAAACGTTGAACAAATGTAATTAAACTTAAGATTGGAAACATTAACCAAAGTTTAAGTTGAAGAACAAGTTAAGATCTCGTCGATCATCATACTTAGTGACAATTGATGAAAGTTCGAGTGAACATAGAATTCACTTAATGTAACACTTAAGCAAGTGATTTAAACCTTAAGTAAAGGTTGAATGAGATTAAGAGACGAGTAACGTGAACGCATAATACGTGAACGTTCTAAGTATACATTGGTTGTATAACTTAGACGTTAATGAATGTTGGCATGTGATTGGTAATAAGCCGTAATGAACGGTAATAAGAGAATGAAGAACGTATAATGTGAAAAGCCGAGTTAATGTTAATAACTTGGATAAACCTTCAGAGTCGTATGGACCGGACGTGGTAAGGGAATGTAATGAAATAATAGAAAGAATGAAGTAAAGATTGCTCGCGTATAAGTAGATTACAAGAATGCGAACCATAAGAAGTAAAGAGAAGTATAAGATAATGCTTAAGTCAAGTATTTGACTAATTGGATATGTGTTTCCTATATGCTTTATAGGGAAAATGATGACCGATAAGGCGTAAGCAGTACGCATCGCTAAGGCAAGTTTCCTAACTGCGTTCATTTTCATATGAATGAAAGTTTCTAAACTTCCTTCATCCTTTATGATGAATGCTAGTTCTTAACTTCCACAGATGTTGGACATGAGAAAGTAATTTCGTATGTGCAAATGTGTGATATTTGTACAAGGTGATAGTATGAATGAGGCCTTGTGCCACAATGTTAACACTTCGGTGTTTTTATGAGATAAACTGTTCTATGTTTGAACTATTTCATGTTAGGAAGTTTGGTTATTCATAAACCGATATCGTTAAGTTTGTGCTAATGATTCTAGCCAGACAGAATGTATATGAATGAGTAGAAAATGAAAGTATGACGAAGTATATGTGATGTATGTTTAAAAATGATAGGAATCAGAACGTATTCCTATTATTCGAGCTGCTTCATAACCATTATTCGATTATTGAAGTCTTGAAAGAACTTTGATTCTTGCTTTGGTTGTTATTCAACTGCTATGACTTGCTGAGCAATTGAATGCTCACACTTGCTTGAAATAAAAATATTTTCAGCGAACGACAGTAGTATGTGTTAAAGGACCTGACGAAGATCAAGTGGATCGATGTCCTGCTATGGTGAGATGTTATGGTTGCGAATACCATTAGCGTCGCAAGATGAAGTATTGTTCATGTTATGAACAAGAGTGAAGATCAAGCCAAGTCTTGTAGAATAGTTAATTAAAACTATTCTATAGCTACGGTGACTAGTTAAGTCACGATTGTAATGTTATAAGAATATTGTAATTACCATTATTTTTAATGAAGGAACGTTTTGAGGTAATAGAACCTGGGAATGTGTGAATATATCATGTATCTTCAGGATATAATGATGTATGTATGAAATGGGAAGTATCATAACGCATGAAATTCGGGTGTAAAAAATAGGACGAATTTCGGGGCGTCACATACTATTCATGAGATACTATTAACGAGTTACTATTCATGAGTTACTATTCATAATGTACTATTCACGACAAAAATTAGTTTATTTTTCTGTCTAAATTATCTTTGATTTATGAATCTTACTCTTGAAATTAGATCAATGTTTTGATCATATTGTTCTTACTATGTCTATTCATCATATATAACATTTTTATAATCATGGTGATGGAAGTTCTCTTTGACTTGAGTGTAAAGATGGGTAGATTATTGGTATGACCATGACTATGGGTTCTCTTTGGCCAGTAGTGCAAAGATGAAATGTTGACTGGTATGATCATGACCATGATTTTACAATTGAATATCTTTAGCTTAAGTGCAAAGGTGAATTGATCAACATGGTTATAAATATTGCTTCTATAAATTCTGAAATGATTAGATATTCCTTTGAGATTTGAGTTTCATCTAATATCATTTCACTTGAATTTTTATTTATCCAAATCTTCTTATTAAATTTTAATCGTTATCTTTGAAATATAAAACATGAATATCTTTGGCCCGTAGTGCAAAGATGGACAGGTGTTTGGCATGATCATGATCATTACTATTGAATATCTTTGGCCCGTAGTGCAAAGATGGACAGGTGTTTGGCATGATCATGACTATTGATGTTACTGTTAAATATCTTTGGCCCGTAGTGCAAAGATGGATAAGTGTTTGGCATGATCATGACCATTGATGTTACTGTTGAATATATTTGGCCCGTAGTGCAAAGATGGACAAGTGTTTGGCATGATCATGACCATTGATGTTACTGTTGAAAATCTTTGGCCCGTAGTGCAAAGATGAATTGGCTGACATGCTTATGACTAAAGGCTGTAGACTAGTATGATCATGACCATTGAATGTTACAAATGAATATCTTTGGCCTGAGTGCAAAAATGAATTTATTAGCATGATTATGAACAGGAACTGTGATTTGGTATAACCATGATCTTTGGTGTTTCAGGTAAAGATAGGTGATAAAAATTATCTTCATCCTGAGTGCGAAGAGGAATTTATCAACATGATTATGATCATGAACTATTTTTATAATTGTGGAGAGGAATTGTTAATTGATGTTACAGGGATGAAATATTATTGGTGGACTTTTAACATGAAGAAGATAATAGACATTATGGTCTATTTGACTCTTCTAATGGATTGCTTGTTCCGCTGCAACTATGATTGAAAACTTTTATCATCTACCATATGTTCTAAAGATCTGATTCATTACTGATGACGGCTATTGATAATTTAATTATCTTTAGTCATAATATTCTTTACTGGGCTATTTGAGCTCACCCTTTTACTTCACAATTACTTTCAGGTAATAAGAGTGTAGCTGGGTCGAGCGGGAATAACAAGGGAATAGAGTAATGGTCGGTGGCCGTGAAAGTTTCTCAATTAGTTATAAAACAGCATGATAATATATAATTGTATTGTGAACTTTAAATGTGTGTGTCGTATTTTATACGTCATTTAAAAGTTAATTTTGGTGACCCGACTTAGGTGAGGCGAACCCGACTTTGGAATGGTGTGTTGCCACTATCATACAAGATGTCTAACCACATACAACTTCATGTTATTATAAGACATGATTGTGCTCATCCACTTGCTGATTATATCTATGAGCACTACTCATATAATCTTGGAGTATAGTTGGAATATAATCCTCAGTTTGAGAAAATTAAGATAATTATATGGCAAGAGAATACCCACCATTGGAATGAACAAGATAGTAATCTTCTCGTTCTTCTTTAGGGTCTATTGGGTCAACCAAGGGTAATTCTCAAGTCCTATGATATCTATTATAACTTAGAAACATGGTCTCCCATGTACGAAGGTTTTCTTAAGCATTTTCCAAATATTTTAATTTCTAAAACAGTTATTGACTGTACTTTTATGTAACGTATCATTTATAAGGAGTGTGAGTATTGTTATTCACAGTGTATGTGTAGTCGTATTGTGTACGACAATTGGATATAAAATATTTGTATTTGGATTCTGTACCATGTATTTCTTGGCTACTCAAAATAGGTGGGTTGTGTATTGAACCTATTTTGGGGGCGTCACAACTATTACATTAGGAATTCCTATTGACAGGCGAGTAAAACTCCATTAGGTATTTCATAGCGAGTCACGTTTAGTGAACTTATTCTCCAATAAGCACCTACATACTTGCTTTAGTGTCTCCACACAAATGACCATGAGATCAGTCATCCTCTTCCAATGGGCAAGCAACATATGTACCGATCTATCCGGATTTACTAATCCCCTTTTTAGTAATCCCACGATTTGGAACTATTTTAGTTTTTAAGCTTTCTTAGAATTTAGATCTCATTAGCATGATTATCATCATGATTCTAAAAGCATTGCTTAAAACTATGGGTTATTTACATATTATAAAAATAGCACCATATAGATAATTAAATGCCTTTAATAAATGAATATTTTATTAATAAATAAATAAGATTGTTTACAAAGTATGTGCTTTATTATCATAAATGATTGGCTTGTATGCACACTACTATCATATATATATATATATATATATATATATTTCTTTGTTTGCACAACCTGGATTATTAATTCGTGGCTTTTACTTGCTTATATATATATACTTACTTGTTCGGCCTGGATTACTAATTCATGGTCTTTTTAACTTTATTATATATATAACTGACTATATATATACTAACTTTCAATTTCGTCAAGCCTGGATTGTAAATATGTGGCATTTACCGCTTATATATATATTTATATTTATATTTAATTATTCTAACTTCGTTTGGCCTAAATTTGCAAATTCTATACTTACATTTCTCAGTTGAGCCTGGATTGAAAATTCGTGGCTCTTTACAGCTTATATATATATATTTATAGCTTTTATATGTATATATATATATATATATATATTTCTAATCTAGGCTCGACTGAAATGAAAATATATATATATATATATATATATATATATTTCGTCGGGCCTGGATTGGAAATCCGTGGCCCTTTACCGCTTTTTATATATATATAAATATATATATATATATATATATATATATTCTTTATTCAATGTTATTAAATATTTGATTTAAATATTCATTTGTTATGAATCTGCACTGATGTAAATATTGTGGATTAGATTTATCTAAATCTAGCCTTTTCTAACTTTCCAACGGTTCAAAATCGGTCAAACCAGAACCGGGAAGGTAGAATGGCTAAGATTTATTTAAATCTAATTTTTTTCTAGCTTTGTAAATATTAAATTGACCACGTGACCCTAGATCCATATCTAACGAAAATAGGAAGCTTTGGCTACGCGCATGCAAAGATTTAACTCATGAATCCTTTGTTTTGCGACGTCTAGAGTACAATTTGTACTATATGTCAATATATTTGCTGTGCAGGTTCTTTGATATTCTCTGTGAGCCTAGGAATCGTGGGATTAATGATCAATCACACTGATCTAAATCTGATTCCCATGATGGACAACTCCAAATTGTAAATGCATCCTGCCAGTTTTTCTGTAAATGTCAATCAGATGGACTTTAAAACGGTTATCTAGATTTAAGGTCTCTACATAGTACATTGTGGTTTGTAGTGCTAGGGTCACTTGGATGACTTTCATGCCCATTGTCGACGTTGGAAAATTTAAGAACCCTGCGGGTCGGTTCATAACCCGAGTTTCCTCAAATCGATCTTCCTAAGTTCTCTCTACCCCCACTCTTTTATTTAGAAAAAAGGTTTTGAATGGTTTTTTAGGAAAGAAGCCAACATGTGTTTATGTTGACGATTTTTGAATGTTTTAACAGAGTCGCCAGTTGGTAGATTTGAAAATGGTTGTATCAACTCAACCGAGTTTGATTTGAAAAGAGGCCCAATTTGCTGGACACTGTCGAAACTTGATCTTTGAAATTGGAGTTTTGAGTTCGGGGGCTTGGTTAAGTGTGGGGAAGGTGTTAGGCACCCCACGACTCTCGTGTAAACACGGTACCGCATCTTTTCAATATTTCTCTTAAAACTGTGAATGCGTGAGTGAATGCTATTTGAAAATTGGGCCTATTGATTTGATTAATTGAAAGCTTTGATAGACTTCATTGAGCCTATATACGAAGGGTTTGGTTTGATTTGATTTGAAAATCAATCTTTGATTTGATTTGCAAAAGCATTTAATTTGATTTACAAAAGCTTTTCTTTTGATTGAAAATGATATTTTGAAAGCTGGTTTATCAAACCCTTACGCTAGCATAGGAATTGAAGCGTATCGTTACTTTCAATTTTTTTATCTTTATAGCCTTAAGGCTGCATGTGAATGGTGATTTTTCGGGCTGCGAAGCATCCTCAACCACAAGAATGGACAAGTGTCGGTCTCCTCATGGGTATGAAAACCATCGGAGGGACGCTAACACTATAATTGACATTTCACTATGACGAGACATTAAATTCGGTTAACCGTTTTAAGGTCTGTATATGTACATTTTACAGAAAAACTGGCAGGATACATCTGTAAACTGAAGTTTGTCCAGCATGGGAATCAGATCTCGATCGATTTGATAGTGAATCCCACGATTCCTAAGCTCACATATGAGTAGCCCATAAACCTGCACAGTTCAAATTTGCACAGAAATGGATATATATACATCATCACGTAGCAATGGAACCAAGGATTCATTAATAATTCCTGGCTGCGAGTAGATAAAGCGTTTCGTTCCCACTAGATAGCGATCTAAGGGACACAAGTATTCTTTCAAAGCTGAAACTATAAAAATAACTAGATTTAAAGAAATCTCAGCCATTATAGCTTCTAGGTTCTATCGGGACCTGTTTGAACCGTTGAAAGCTAGAATTGGCGAGATTTGGATGAATCTAGCCCGCCCGCAGATATGTCAGTGCAAATTCATATACAAATGAATGTTAAATGCAGCAATTGAATAAATTGAATAAAGCAATATATATATAATTATATATATACAAAAGCTATAAAAGGGCGATGAGTTTTCACTCGCAAGCCCGGAATGGAATTAATATATATATATATATATATATATATATATAAACTGTAAATAGCCACGAAATAATCCAGGCTGTGACAGAAATGAAATATATATATATATATATATATATATATGTATATAAAAACAGTAATAAGGGCGATGGGTTTTCACGCCGGTGCCTGTACTTGAATTGAAATTTACGGAAAAGTAGTCCACCAGTGACTGGGGAGAGCACCTAATATGGCGAAGCGTGCAAAAGCAGTAAAATGGCCACGAAGTAATCCAGGCCGAACTGAAAATATATAAATATATATATATATATATATATATATATATATTGACAGAAATGTAGTCAACCAGGACTGATATGAGAACCAGTGATGGTGAAAGTCGCTTACATATGCGTAAATATATGTAAAAGCGATAAACTACCTCGGATTTGACATCCGGACTTGATAGAATTGAAATGTTAGTACATAATCAGTTAAATATATGCAAAAAATGGCCAAACCCGGACTGTGAAGATAACCCAGTCCGGCGAAGTTGCCAGAATGTGTGTGCTAGTGCATCGAAGCTGCTGGAGATGACGGATCATCAATTCGAGTTGTAAAAATGCAAAATTTTGCGTTTATGTACAGAAATGTACCAAATTTTGGCGAAAACGGCCACGAAACTAAGTTTCGAGCATATTTAGAAGATGAAACTTTGTGTGCAAGTGGAAAATAGTGCTAAGTAGTAGTATTGACTTTCTGATCGTAAAAATACTTACAATGGACTGCAATACAGGCTTTTTGTCAAATTGTAGGCTTTAAACATCCAAATCTACCGGTTATTTTCTGATATGTGGTAGTATATGGGTATATCTACGTGTTGGAGTGAAAATATTTGGGTTTGGAAGAGGTGTAAAAGTCAAAAAATCAGACAGGCAGAGCTTCGCTGCGTTTTTGAATTCTTGAAAATGAAGGGGGGGTGCACGTTTATTTATAGTCCAGGGAGCCCTAGCTCTACCTACGGCTACCGCAGGTAGAGGTGCGACTCCCCTAGGTGGGGCCCACATGCCGGGTTCCGTCATCTCGAAGTACATGCTCTCCGTACAACGCACAGTCGAAGTCAGAACTTTCAAACTTTTGATCGGAGCGTACGTTTGAGGCGTGCGATACCTTTTTGGAAAGCCCTCACTAAGAGTGTCGCAATGACATGGGATAAAACATTTTCTGGGTCCGAGAAGATGGGTTCATAACCAGGTCTTCGATTCCCCGCAATTTGTCCGTTGAGCTGTCTTGCGTTGTTGGCACTCGGGATCGTTGTTGTGGTTCGTTCTGACTTCGATGGCATCAATTTGGATTGAGTTTGACCGAATCGGTTGAGAGTTGATAAAATGACCATTTTGCCCCTCCCAGGGTTACCTGTGGTGTCGGCACGACCTTTGATGGATCTGGCTTCCCAGGGTTATCTCTGGGGCTGAACTGTACTTCCCGGATTGATGCCTGGGATGACTTGACACGTCCTGGGTTGATGTCCAGGTTGACCTGTACTTTTTGGGTTGAGACCGGGGCTGTCTTGAAGGCCCAATCGACGATCAGATCCCGATATTGAGATCGGGGCTGATCTGACTGTCCGAGTGGAGATCGGAGTTGGATTGACGGTCCGATTGGAGATCGGAGCTGGATAGACGGTCCGATTAGAGATTAGAGCTGGATTGATGGTCCGATTGGAGATCGTAGCTAGATCGATTGTCCGATTGTAGATCAGAGCTGGATCGGAGGTCCAATTGGAGATCGGAGGTCCGATTGGAGATATGAGCTGGATTGAGGGTTCGATTGGAGATCGGAGCTGGATCGACAGTCCAATTAGAGATCAGAGCTGGATCGATGGTCTGATTGGAGATCGAAGCTGGATAGACGGTATAATTATAGATTGGAGCTGGATTGATGGTCCGATTGGAGATCAGAGCTGGATTGACGGTCCAATTGGAGATCAGAGCTGGATTGACGGTCCGATTGGAGATCGGAGCTGGATTGACGGTTCGATTGGAGATCGGAGCTAGATTGACTGTTTGATTGGAGATCGGAGCTGGATTGAATGTCAGATTAGAGATCAGAGCTGGATTGACTGTTCGATTAGAGATCAGAGCTGGATTGACAGTCTGATTTGAGATCGGAGCTGAATAGATAGTCCAATTGTAGATCACAGCTGGATTGAGTACCGACATTGGTGATCGAATTTGGCTGAATTACCGATATTGGGGATCGAATTTGGCTAGATTATCGATATTGGGGATCAAATTTAGGTTACCGATATTGGGGATTGGATTTAGGTTTAAGGACCGGCATCGGTGGCCGGTTTTGAGTTGAAGGACCGGTATTGGTGGCCAAATTTGAATTGAAAGACCGGCATTGGTGGCCGGATTTGAGTTGGTTGACAGTTTTGCCCTCCTACAGTGTTAGTATTGGGGCAAGAAAAATTTTGAGTGTCTACAGATGCCCCTCTTTATCATGTCCATGCAATGTAATGGGATGGACAGGATAAAGATTAGTAGACACTGAAAATAATAAGTGCCAGTGCTGTTTTGAAGGTTGGACGTCTATGAGTGGAATGGGGCTTCTGTTAGCTGCCTACGTTATCACTCTGCTGGAGATAACGTTGTCATGTACAGCCATTAATGTTGTTGGGAAGTTACCGCGAACTAATTTTGTCATTTCCTGCTGGGGATGAGATTATTCATGATAACTTATTTAATTATGATGGGGATGAGATTTGTCAAAGATGAGATATCACATATTGTCCACGTCTGGATCTACTAGGGATGACGTTCTCCGCAATAGCTTTATAGATTCTAATTGAGGTTGATCCGATTGATACTACCTCAATGATCCCTTTGAGGATGTGTATAACAGATTCCATCATTTGTAATGGATTATTATAATTGCTTCCGTCTCCGGATCCCTTCTGTTGCTTGGCTGGGGTTGAGCCGACAGTTGAAACGTCATTGGGGTTGAGCCGATAGTTGAAACATCATTGGGGTTGAGCCAATGGTTGGACTGTATTTTGATCTGTACCCGAACTTCTTTGGGGTTGAGCCAACGGCTGAAACTGCTTCGGCCAGTACCCGAACTTCGCTGGGGATGAGCCAACGGCTGAAACTGCTTCGGTCAGTACCTGAACTTCGCTAGGGCTGAGCCAACGGCTAAAACTACTTTGATCAGTACCCGAACTTCGCTGGGGCTGAGCCAACGACTGAAGCTGCTTCGGTCAGTACCCGAACTTTGCAAAACGATAGTTTTCGGTAATTTTACAAAATTTTTGCACAGTTTTTATGCAGTTTGATTTGTTGATCCCCGGACATGGCTCCAGGATGAATACCAAGGGTCTTCATGGAATTTCCCTTTCCATCAGGATTACGCTGCTTAAACGCAGGATTTCTGGCCAAACCGCTCAATCGCGTAGCGATTTCTCTTCAGATTTGACTTGGCAGCCTGTTTAAACTCCGTTTTGACTCGAACCGAATCAGGCCCGGGGGAAGTGGGACCCACTTGGGCTACCGCAAGTGGAGGTACGACAGCCGCAGGTAGAGGTGCAGCTACCTTGGCTTTAAATGGAGCTCGGGAGTTTTCATTTTGCAAGTTTCCCGTTTGAGCAGCGAAAGGATTTTCGATCTTCTTTTTCAGATCTACGGAGTTCTGGCAGTCGGATTCTGATTCCTTCAGTTCCTACGCGTTCAGCGCAGCGCAGGTAACGTTTTACATGCTTTTTTGCAGTTTTTGACTGTTAAAAGCATGCAAACCGCCTAGGGTGCTTTTAGACGCAATGTATGAAAAATGCATGCCTATATGACCTGTAAAAAATTTTCTAGCTACATATGTATGCATATCTTACTGTAATGCACGTTTGGATGTAAGAGAATTCAGGTTCTGAGATAGTCAATTTTTTCACTTTTTGATCAGTTTAGTCATCCTTTTTGAGGCCTAGTGAGCCTGGATTTTCAACTAAAAATGTCCATAGTAATTTGGCTACCATGTGAGGTTGATTTTTGATTTTTTTTAGTAAATATAAACTATTTCTATTTTTGGGTAGGTGTGCTACTGAATGGCCACCTAGGCATGCATGTGTGCTTGTGGACAGCCCATTTTACAAAGGAGACTCTGGCAAAAAATTTCCAAAATCTTGGGCTTTGAAAAATATGCATTTTTGACTCTATGGGAAAAAATTTTACTGACCCATGCAGGTTTTGAGTTGCTAGGTTTTGAAAACATGCAGTTTTGACTTTACTGGGTATTTTTGACTGACCCATGCATGTATTAGGACCTAGAGATATATGTTGGACTGATTAAAAATGATAAGCCACAGGTTTTAGGCTTACCGCACCCTTTCTGAGGTGATTTGGAGACTTATTGCCGTAGATGGATCGTGATAGACCCGGCAGTTCCATTAGGGTCTCCTCGGGTATTAGACGTAGGAGGGCTTCTGATGTGCCACAGCCACGTCCGGCTAGGACGCCTCGTAGACTGGTAGAAGGAAGGATTCGACCAGCACAAGACGAGCAGCCATTTGATATTGATGATGATGAGGCTCTATTTACCATTCCTGCTCCCTCTCAGGCTCCACGTGCGGAGGTCCCAGGCATTGTTGTGCCTACTCAGGAGCTACTGGGCGATTTGAGTCGCCATCTTTCGAGATATCTTCACGCCAACGAGGTGACTTGAAGTATTTCTTCTCTCTGGATTCTTTTCTTCCTTTTTGCCATTCTTGGGGCACAGGTTTTTGATTTGGGTTGGTTTTTTGATGCAGGTTCCAGGCTTTATGCAGCCTCGAGGGAACTGGTTTAGCTTGCACTCCCTGTATCACACTTTGCATGAGGATTACAGGGAGATTGTAGATGGCTGGGGATTTTAGGCCTTTTTCTCGATCCTTCCCCGTCGTTGCCCCTGGGGGTATATGAGGGCTTTGTCTGAGCGCTGGTTCCACCAGACTCAGTCCCTTCATTTGTTGGATTAAGAGGTGATGATGACTCCTATGGACTGGAGATTTATCACCGACATTGAGTTTGAGGGCGAGTCAGTGCCTGTCATGACTGACATTTTGCTCGCTATCGTTCGGTCCCTACTGGGAGTCCCAACGACGACATTCAAGGGTCGGGCAGTCCGATCTGGTCCCTTGAGTATAGATGCCCAGGATGGGACTTTGCAGTTTCCTCCGCCTGATGACCAGAGGGCTAGAGATTGCATTCTGAGGCGATTATTTTTGTCAATCATCAGGGGTTGTTTCATGGCGGACAACTCGTCTACTGTGTCCTTCGCTTTGATCAACTCCACTAGAAAGGTAGAGCGCCTCAGTGACTATGATTGGGGCTCCTATACCTTTGCCTATTTTCTCCGGGGCATGCGCATGCTTTCAGAGGGTATGACGGAGACTTGGTTAGGATTTTACCCATTCCTGCTGGTGAGTACATATTTCTGTACCTTTTTGATTTCAACATTTTTGTTAGTCTTGATCACTAAGGACTTTTGATATTTGCATGGTCAAATTTGGGCATTTAAGAGGCTTCCTTGCCTACGACCCGCTACTGCTTTAGGTCTGGAGACCTATCCTCGAGGACGAAGATGGCATCACTCCACTTTGACAGAGGTCCCTGTTGCTGAGGGATTCACTTATGCTCGTCTATGGTTGGAGCTTTTGACGGCAGATTTGATCACCTAGATGCCATACACATCCGAGCACTTGATCGTCGAATTCGAGGGAGGAGTCCCTACTGGCCGGGAGTTTGACTTATCGACCCGCAGGGTACCGTTGTTGACGGCGAGAGGCTGGGAGCTCTATCTTGGAGAGCGTGCTATTAGGAGCATCACAGGGGAGATCCGCATTTCTATTATTCCTCCAGCTTGGCATCATTGGCCATTGACTGTGCCTTTGACAGACATCCCTTTGGAGGGCATTGATGGCTTCACCCTATCAGAGGGTCCGTACAGCCAGGAGGCATTTGGCAGATGGTGGAGCTCTCGTACTATTGGAGCTCAAACTCGGGCTACCCAGTTTATGGTAGACATGGTGCCAGGATCCGTGATGATGACAGATTGGATAGCTTGCCTCAGGGAGCTGACTCATGCAGACCAGATAGCAGATCTGACCAGGGAGTTGGAGCAGGCTCGTTTCTTTATTAGGCACCTTGGCTGAGATCCGTCAGAGGCATCTTCTTTTGATTCATCCAGCTCAGGAGTAGGTCCCTCTTCAGGTCCATTTAGCTGCAGTTATACAGGGGCAGATCCTCCCTTATACCGCCCAGATATGCCTGATCCTAGCAGCTTTGTGCAGACAGAGGAGATGGAGCAGGTTGATCGATTCGACACTGATGTCTACGACTTCCTCTGATAGCTATTGGAGCTATACTTTTTGGCCAGCCACTGTTTTGGCTATTCGGCGTTTGTGCCATCATTTTGATAGACCACTGTAGTAGTTAGGGTGGTGGTGCCCCATTTTCCTGTGTTCTTCTTTTCACTTTGTATCAGGATACAGGGATGTTGTATGCAGTAGATAGCTTGTTGTAGATATTCCTGCTATATCTTATATTCTGCATCATGTTTATATTACTGTCATCATGCATGTATTATGTCATGTGTATGCATTCAGACAACTATTTTTTGACTTGACCTTTGGACGGTCTTGTGGTACGGTGCTACAGATGACGTCGTTTGTAGTCAGCCATATTGAACACTTACCATCATCTACGGTGGCAGCATCACTGAGGTCCTGGTATGATAGTCTGCCCTTTCCTGCTAGGGGGACTATGGACCAGATGTTGGGGCATTCATTGGCCCTTGCTGATTTTTGGGTTCCGGTCAGATTTGTTGAGGGACTTCTACCCTGCTGGATTACCGACAGGCAAGTGTTCCGCTTCTGGCGACGTGAGCTGACGCCGACTCTAGAGGAGTACCAGAGATTTACTGGCTTGGATTTAGAGTTACCATGCGCTCCGACGGCGATTAGTGATATGAGGAGGCCGTTTATCAGGCTGTCCGGTCTCCGTTAAAGTGTAGTCATAGATGAGATCATTTCGGGGCACGTGATCTCTATGGACTTCTTGATTGAGCACTTTGGCAAGCTTGACAGTTATGGTCGCCACGTCGGAGATTTTGTTTGTTCAGCAGAGGCATGGCATGTGGCCAGGATAGACATTCTGCTGATGTGTGTTGTGGCATATGTCTACATGCCGTTGCAATTGGATCATCTAGATGTGGGATTGGTAGTAGTGGTTAGAGCCCTTAGACAGGGTAGCACCATCATCCCGATGATATTGGCTAAGACATTTAGATCCGCCACATATTATAGTACCCATCCAGAGGGGTTCTTTAGGGGCAGCTCGGTCTTGCTGTATATATGGCTGATGTCCCATATACGACCGATTGGATCCTTCAGGCCTAGGGGTTTTTGCTTTACTCACGAGACATCCAAAGCTTTCTCTTTTCAGCCTACGGAGTGCATTCATGCAGAGTCTTGGTCGGTATTTCTGTCGGATATTGAGCATCTGTTTGTAATGTTGCCATGCTTAGGGCTAGCATCCCCATATAGCTTTATCACTCATGCATCTGGCCTGGATTATTTACCCCTAGCGGGTTTGAGAGGAGTGACTACCTATCATCATTTGGCAGTCATGTCTCAGTTTGATCAGCTGTAGAGTTTGCACCATTTTGAGGGGTCTGTTGATCAGAGGATGTCGGCTTCTTCTATGTCATCTGCCGACTTGGTCATAGTATATGAGTGTTGGACTCATTGGGAGAGGGCTAATTTCTCCAGTAACCATCCGGGTTGTTCTCCGGAGTATTCTACATGGTTGGAGGTAGAGACAGGAGTGGTAGCAAAGGGTCCTTCATCTCCTAGTGTGGACTTTGATGAGGAGGAGCCCATGGAGGATCCAGATTCTCCTACCAAGGATGAGTTGTTCATGGGCTTGACCACTGCTCTGGTCAGTGATTCCCCGACCATTCCTGTGGGGACAAATCCGGCTTTAGCAGACTCACTATTCAGGATGACTTTTGAGCGAGACTCGTCTAGAGCACAGATGTTGGCTGCCTTGTCTGGTAGAGATTTAGCTTTTGCTGAGAGGGATAGTCTCAGGGCCGCTTTGGATGTTGGATTGATTGAGCGGGACGAGCTCCGCTCTGCTCTGGATGCTACAGTTGTAGAGCGAGACGAGGTTCACTCGGCTAGGGATGCAGCATATGTTGAGATCGAGGAGACTTTGATTGCTAGAGACGACACTTTTAAGGAGAGGGATGAGACTATAGCTTCTCGTGATTTCCACATTGCTGATAGTACTACTCTTTAAATTTACACTCATGGCTTGATCACCGAGATGAGTGCTTCTATTGATGACCACAGTGCCACCTTACAGATGACTATGGATGTTCTGGGCCGTATGGAGGCTGAGTGGACTGCACTTACGGCTGCTCCACCATTTTCGGAGAGAGATGCCATGCTGGCATTGTTGACCCGCTTATTCTTGGGTCCATAAACTAGCTTTATTTTTCCTGCACACACTAGATCATCCATTTTGTCATATACCAGGCATTATGTATATAAAGCAGTTTTATATATCAGAGAAATATATTTTTGATGCACTTCCTTGACTGGAGATGTATTGTCATTGCTGAGTGATTACCACTTCTTTCATAACTCGCAGTTGTTGATGCATCTTGAGCTCCTCTTTGATGGACTGATAGTTGAGATGTCAGGGACTACCTCAGATGGGCCTGTTGACCAGGGTAGTTTGATAGAATTTAGCTTTTATTTATCTTTGGTGTCTTGGAATTGGTCTTTTATTATTTTTTCCCTTGAAGGTCAAACCGCGCAGTAGATGGCTGCCTATGTACTCCCGGGTTGAGGGAGATCAGGTCATTCGTAGTTCTGGCTAGTTTGGTTGGAGAGGTTTTAAAAGAGTTTATCTTGGATTTTGAGTCTGGTTTGATGAGTTTTTGAGTTTTTATTTGGTTTGACTGCACTAGAAATGGCTGCCTACGTACTCCCAGGTTGAGGGAGATCAGGTCATTCGTAGTTCTGGATTTCTAGTGAAAAACTGAACCTGATTTAATTTGTAGGACCCGGATGCGGGTATGCATGTGCTTCAGACGTAATACCTTTTCATGGTGTCTGAATTGATGATTTGAGGAAACTCGGTCCCATCCATCTCTTGCAGTTTGATAGCGCCCCCAGTCAACACTTCTTTGACAATGAAAGGGCCTTCCCAGTTTGGGGCAAATTTTTCTTTGGCTTCATCCTGATTGGCCAGGATTTTCTTTAGCACCAAGTCGTTTTCTCTGAATTACCAAATTTTGACCTTCTTGTTGTAGGATCTGGCGATCCTTTGTTGGTATAACTGTCCGTGGAAAATGGTCGTTGCTCTCTTTTCATCTATCAGAGACAACTGATAATATCGATCTTGCAACCATTGATCTTCATCTATTTAAGCATCGATCAACACTCGTAAAGATTCCATCTCTACTTCTATGGGAAGGACTGCTTCCATGCTATAGACCAACGAGTAGGGGGTAGCCCCAGTAGAGGTGCGCATTGACATCCTGTATGCTAATAGAGTTAGAGGCAACAGGTAAGGCCAGTCTTTGTGATTGGCGGACATTTTCTACATGATCTTCTTGATGTTTTTGTTGGCCGCTTCTACAGCGCCGTTCATCTTGGGCCGATAGATGACGAAATTGAGATGCTTGATGTGGAACTTACTGCACAGATCCACCATCATTTGATTGTTCAAATTTTTGGCGTTGTCTGATACGATCACCTCCGGTTGTCCATATCGACAGACGGCATTGTTTCTGATGAAACTGATGATGACCTCTTTTATGACTTTGGGAAAAGAAGCTGCTTCGACCCATTTGGTGAAGTAATCGATCATAGTGAAGATAAATAGATGACCATTGCTGGCTTTGGGTTCCACTGGACCTATTACGTCCATTCCCCACATAGAGAAAGGCCATGGTGAACTCATGTTATGCAGCTCATTTGGAGGAGCATGAATGGCATTTCCATGTATTTGGCATTGAAAGCATCTCTTGACGTGATCATCGCAATCAGCTTTGAGCGAGGTCCAGTAATGTCCTGTTCTGATTATCTTCTTGGCCAGCAGATGGCCGCTTATGTGTGGACCACAGACTCCGCCATGGACTTCATCTATTAGTCTTTGGGTTTGCTCATTGTCGAGGCATCTTAACAGGCCTATTCCAGCATCCCTTTTATAAAGTGCATCTCCACTCAGATAGAACTTCATAGCCATTCTGAGAATCCGTTTCCGCTCTAATTGGCTTGCACCAGCGGGTGTGGATCCATCACGGAGATATTCCTTGATGTCTTGAAACCAAGGCTGCTTGACAGGAGGTATTTCATCTGATAATTCTCCCAGATAATTCCCATATGTCGGGGCTTTCTGAATCGTGAACTAAATGTTGGGCAATCCGCTCTTATCGGACATGCGGATTAATGAAGCCAACGTTGCTAATGCATCAGCAAAGTCATTCCGACCCCGAGGAATATGAACAAAGGTTATTGCTTTTAATTCCTGAGATATTTTGAGGACTTGCCGATGGTAGGGCAGCAAATGCAGTTCTTTGGTGAGATACGCGCCGGTAGTTTGTCTGATGACTAGCTCGGAATCTCCGAAGACGAGTAGGTGTTTGATAGACATGGATTGGGCTAGTTTCAACCCCATGATACAGCCTTCATACTCGGTCGTGTTGTTGGTGTTGCCAAATTAAAGTTTGGTAGCCATAGGATATTGATCACCTGTACCAGAGATGAGGACTGCCCCAGCTCCAGCACCTTCCATGTTTATCGCTATGTCAAAATACATTTTCCATGGTTGAACTGTATTCTCAGGCTGGAGTTATTGAATTGTCATGATCCCATCGTCTGGGAAATATGTCTCCAGGGGCTCGAACCCTCCTGAAGTTGCTTCTACTAATTGATCTGCAATGCCTTGACCCTTGATTGACTTCTGAGTCACGTAGACAATGTCGAATTGCTATAGGATCAACTGCCATTTGGACAGTCGGCAATTCAGCATTGGTTTATTGAATACATATTTGAGCGGATCCATGGGGGATATGAGGTAGGTCGTGTGCCCATGCAAATAATGTTGCAACCTCATGGTGGCCCATGCTAATGCACAACATGTCTTTTCGATCAGGGTGTAGTTCTATTCCCCACTGCTGAATCTTTTACTGATGTAGTAGATGGCTCTTTCATTGCTACTATCATCCTTCTATCCTAACATTCAGCCCATTGCATTGGCATTGACGGACAGGTACATGAACAAAGGGACTCCCTCATTGGGGGTATCAGAACAGGAGCTTCAGTCAGCTGTTTCTTGATGGAAAGGAAGGCTTGTTGACAATCCTCATTCCACGTGGTGGAGGAATTCTTCCTTAATAGCTTGAAGATGGGCTCACAGGTTACTGTGAGCTGGGAAATGAATCTGCTTATGAAGTTGATCCTTCACAGGAATCCACGTATCGCCTTCTCTGTACGAGGTACGGGCATCTCAGTAATGGATTTAATTTTGGCGGGGTCGAGTTCAATGCCCCGATTGCTCACCAGGAATCCTAACAGTTTGCCTACTTTGACGCCAAAAGCACATTTGGCGAGATTTAGCTTGAGGTTATACTTGCGTAACCTTTTGAACAGCTTCCTGAGATGGTCTATGTTATCATCCTCCCTCTGAGATTTGATGATGATGTCGTCAACATAAACTTTTATTTATTTGTGCATCATATCATGAAAGAGGGTCATTGCTCCAGTATTGATGAGGCCGAAGGATAGTCGTCGGTAGCAGAAAGTTCCCCAGGGAGTGATAAAGGCTGTTTTCTCCCGGTCTTCTTCAGCAACCATGATTTGATGGTAACCAGCAAAGCAATCCACGAAGGAATACATGCCATACTGCGCAGTATTATCGATTAGAATGTGGATGAAAGGTACTGGGAAGTTGTCCTTGAGGCAGGCTTTGTTCAAATCCCGGTAATCCACGCATACTCGTACCTTTCCTCCCGGTTTAGGTACAGGGACTATGTTTGATAGCCATTCGAGGTAGGTTGATACCATAATGATCCCGGCTTTGAATTGCTTAACGACTTCTTCTTTGACTTTGAGACTCCACTCAGGTTTCAATCGCCTGAGTTTTTGTTTGACTGGTTTGAACCCTTCTTTGATGGGCATTCGATAGATGATAAAGTCTATGGATAGACTGATCATGTCTTTATGTGACCATGCAAACACATCCTGGTACTGTGTTAGGAGTTTGATCAGGTCCGCTTTTTGATTTGGTGTGAGGTCTGAACCTATTTGGATTTCTTTGATGTTTTTGGAGGTTCCTATGTTGATGGTGGAGGTTTGGTCGAGGTTTAGTTTGGGTTTGTCTTCGACCCATTCCTTGATCTCCTCTGGCACCTCATAGTCATCTTCCTCCTCTTGATCAATATCCATCAAGTCGAAGCTCAATTCTACATCCAAGTCGGAGTCATCTTGACAGGTTAGCATCTCATCAGTAGAGACACACACATCCAATGCTTGGGTCCTGAAAACAAAAATACTTTCATTAATATATACAACTGCTTAAACACACGGCATTTGCAAAGCATGACAAAAGTTACTGCTCTAACTGTGCAATCAAAAGTAAGCAGTAAATAAAAGCATGATTAAGGGCAGATGTACTCTCTGCCCCTTTACCCTTTTTGACTTAGGCAAAGGACACTATTCCAGTTATTCAGTGTCAGATTCTCATGAATTGGGAGAATCGAGGAATTGTGCTCGTCCACCACGTCCTGGATGATGACTGAGACATCCTTGAGAATAAGGCCAAGGCTTTTCTGTGGATTGTTCCTCTTCTTAATGTGAGGAATTTGGACATGGTCGTCGTCACTGTCAGGGAGTTCGTCATTCATACCCTCGTAATTGAGAATGACTCTCATGATAGCGAATGGGTCTCGTCCTTCGTACGGGATCTTTTCTTTTCCCTTTTCGCTGTTTGCCTCAAGCTTGAGGGCTTTTCTTTCATGGACAGGTATGATTGGAGGAAATAGTATGGCTGAAACCACCGTAGGGATCTTCCTTGTAGGTTTCACCTAGCCGGCATTTGTGAGGTTTAGCAGAATTGTAGAGGCATGAGCCTTGGGATGTTTGTGTGGATTTCGGGGGCTTGACTCAGATGAATATCCCAATCCTACTCTTCCCATCTGACTTGGGATTTGGATTTGCATCTTAATACCTTGCTTATCCTTTCCCAACCCTTCTCCAGGTTGGAAACCCAAAGATACCATCTCTTGGCCTACGGTCATTACTTCAGTGGACACTTTAGGTTTTAGGGCTGGTGCCCCAATAGGGAGGTATTGAATATCACTTACCTCGAAAGCTTGAAAACTTACAAGTTCAATCCCCGCGTCCAGGCTAATCACTGACATGTCCCCATGTATGTAGGTAGGGTATTCTGGCTCGGCATTGACCGTGATGAGGCTGCCGTAATTGATGTACTTGAGTTGCTGATGGAGGGTGGATGGCACTGCTCCTGCCATATGGATCCATGGTCTGCCCAACAGCAAATTGTACCCAGTGGCAATATTGAGCACTTGGAAGGATACATAGAAGGTGTGTGGACCAATTTCTAGGGGAAGCTCGATTTCCCCCATAGCCTGGCGGCGAGATCCATCGAAAGCCCGGATGACCATATGACTGGTTTTGATCCAGTTCGGATTGATCTTCATTCTATCCAACGTGTCGTATGGACAAATATTGAGGGAAGATCCTCCATCAATAAGTACTCCTCCGATCACGTATCCGGAGGACACTACAGCTATATGCAGGGATTTGTGATGGCCCCTTCCCTTAGTCGGGATATCATCGTCTGTGAAGGATATCACATTGTTGTTGAAAATGTGTTCTATCACGTGATGGAATTTCTCTATGTCTACCGTGTGTGGCAGATGGGCTTCCTCTAGTACCTTCACTAGAATGTTGCGATGGTCTTCTGATGATAAGACCAGGTTGAGGATAGACACTTGTTTGGGTGTGTCTTTCAAGCTTTGCACTACCTTGATTTCATTGTGTCCCATTTTGTTGAGGAACTCTTTGATCTTTTTTTCAGCCACCTTTTCTTTTGCTTTGGTAACTAGTTTAATTACCCCCTGAGGCAGGTATAATGGATTATCCTTTGATAGGTTGGAAATGTTGTTTGAAGTAGAACTTTCAATGTCCCCATAATTCTATGGGACCTTCTTCAGACTGATGATTGGATACTGAGGTGTAAAGGGCAAGATTAGAGACTGAGGTGCAGCCACCTTCACAAGATTTTGGACTTCTTGGACCCCTTTCCCTGTCAATACCAAGGGTGTGAGGATTGATTCCTTATGGCAGGATACGACAGCCACTGTGTCCTGGTACCATGCATTGGGGATCCAGAGGTTATCTTTATCTGCCAAGTCGAGGATTTGATCTCCTCTGATTAGGTCACCTTTCTCAATCAGGTCTTGAATTAGATTATGAAATGCCCAGCATTCTTCTGTATCATGGCCGGGAGAGTTGGAATGGTACTGACATATTTGGTCAGGTTTGAATTTTCTGGATTGAGGGTTTAATGGGGGTAATAGATCTGCAACCATCCCCTCGTTGATCATCATTTGGAGGATTTCTTCCATTGACTGGTTCAGATTGGTGAAATTCCTTTGAAATAGAAATTTTCTACCTTCTTGGGTATACTCATTTTTTACCATTGGTTGTTCGTGCAACTGGCAATGTTCCCTACTGGGGATGGAATTGACTTCCGCCAAAGAAGAATGACTACCAATGGATTGATGAATTTGCTTCAGCATCTTCCTGGTGAGTTGATGCTGGTAGACGACCAGTTCAGCCAACTGCTCGATTTGTTCCTTAAGAGACTTATCTTCTTGCTCTATCAGGAAACGCTTCTCAAAAGTTTCCCAACTCTCTAGGCTACTAAGATTGGATTGACTTGGTTCCCCAACGTAGCGGAGGTACTTAGATCCTTCTCCATTTGAGGTACTGATCATGTTGACATTTTCCTCTTTGTGTTGTGGGAGAGGATTGTCTTGGACATGGGGTTGGTAAGGCTTTGTTACCATAATTTCCCCGCTATCAATCAAGTCTTGAATTTTGTGCTTGAGAGACCAACAGTCCTGAGTATCATGGCCTGGAGATTCAGAATGATAAGCACATTTCTTGTTAGGATCGAAGTTCCTTCCATTAGTGTTGGTTGGTGGAAGGAGTTGAACAATCTTCTTCTGACCTATCAGAAGTTTGAACACATTCTCGTGGGAATCCCCTAGTGGGGTGAAATTTCTTCAACGCCTGACTTCCATGTTTTTCTGGAACTGAGGGTTTGCAGGCTGTACTGAAGCTTGGAAAGGGGTATAGTTCCTCCTTTGAATGGGCATGTGGTTTGACTCGCCCCTTGAATTTTGTCCTTGTAAAACCAAGGAGACTTCTTCGTCTTTCTTTTTATAGACCCTCCGGGGATTACTGCCGTAATTTTCGGATTGGATATGTTCAGCGACAGCTTCGAGGGCGATTAGATCTTTTATCTTCCCGGATTTGAGCCCCATTTCTGCCATCTCGCCATGTTTGATCATTTCAAAGAACGATTTTCCTATTCCCGCTAGGACCCTCTCATAATTAGGCGCTTCTTGGATATCGATGAAGGTTATGACTATTTCAAATTCAGTCATGGCAGGGGTAACTTGTGCTGCGACCCGTCTCCATCGCTGGGCATATTCTCTGAATGATTCAGTGTTCTTTTTCTTGATTTTGGTTATTTGATATCTATCTGAAGCCAGCTGTGATCGGAAGCTGTACTGGCTGAGGAATGCATGGGCCAGTTCTTCCCAACTATGAATTTTAGAATTGTCCAAGCGGGCATACCAAGCTCTAGCTTCTCCGGTTAGACTCTTCTGGAATAGTTACATTCGAAGCTTCTCATCCTCAGCATAGGATCCAAGTTCTCCGATGAAGACTTTCAGGTGTGTGTAAGGATCCCCCGTTCCGTCATATTTCTCAAACTCAGGGACTTGAAATTTTTCAGGATACTGGGAATATGCAGAGGTCAGAGTAAGTAACACTGCCAAACGCCCCAGTCCCTTTGATAGACCGAAGGGTTTCTTCTATCTGTTGCATTTTCTTGAGAATGTCACCAGCTTCCGGCTCTTTGACGAGAGGGGTGATTTCAGGAGTTTTGTTGGTGGTGTCCTGGTTTTGTGGTCCAGGAATCTGAGTTTCGGCCTTTTCTATATCTTGATTGCCAGCACCATTACCAGATGTTCATGGTTCTGGATGAGCTTGAGATTGTTTCTCTTTAAAGGCCTTACTTTGTTCTCGCAGGAAACTAGTTAGCTCGGCTATCTGATTTTTCAGTCCTTCGAATTCTTCCCTGGAGACAGGGGTGGGTTCTGGTGGAGCACTTGAAGCCATGTCCGCGGATGGACTGCTTTCTTGAATTTAGATCTGGTGACAGGACCAATTTTTACACCTACAACAAAACGTAGGTGTGTTAATTTCCTGAGGTAGGTAAGGGTTGGATGCATGATGTGTTTTTTAGTGTTTATCCTGCAAAACCGAGGTTAGTTGTTTTAATGGCAGGATGACATGTATTTGACAGGGAAAGTAAATCTTTCATTATTGATATTTACATTGTGCTCCTCAGTAATTGGAGACTTGACATGGAATTGAAAGAGGAAGGTATGAAGAAGCTTCCCTCCGGATTTGGTTAATCAGAGGCTGACCTATCATAGGTTTACTCTCGCGGCTTTTGTTTCGGCATGAAGGCTCCTAGATCATCGCAATCTACTAGAAGGGAAGTTAATCCGATCGTTCAACTGGAGCGAATCTGAGTGGTGTATTTTCATGAGGCACCCCCAGAGACTTAATCATCCCCAGAGTCATTACTTAACACCGACCGGCTTATCCTCCTTGTGAGAGGGACACACAACATACATTCTCATACATCGTGCCTTACCGTTGTGCATATGATGACATGGGTGCGAAGCACTAAATATGGGTGCGAAGCACTAAATATGGGTGCGAAGCACTAAAGCAGGAAAGCATTCATTCACATTCATTCAATGTAAAGACGCAGCATTCACTCATCCATTGATTGTGGAGACGCAGGATTTCACGCATTCAATAGTTTTGAAAGGGAAATGTTTGAAAAGATTAGAAAGCGGCCTAGCCCTCTACTGTCCCCAGCAGAGTCGCCACCTGTCAACGTTGGAAAATTTAAGAACCCTGCGGGTCGGTTCATAACCCGAGTTTCCTCAAATCGATCTTCCTAAGTTCTATCTACCCCCACTCTTTTATTTAGGAAAAAGATTTTGAAGGGTTTTTTAGGAAAAAGGTCAACATGTGTTTATGTCGACGATTTTTGAATGTTTTAATAGAGTCGCCAGTTGGTAGATTTGAAAATGATTATACCAACTCAACCGAGTTTGATTTGAAAAGAGGCCCAATTTGCTAGACACTGTCGAAACTTGATCTTTGAAATCAGAGTTTTGAGTTCGGGGGCTTGGTTAAGTGTGGGGAAGGTGTTAGGCACCCCACGACTCCCGTGTAAACACGGTACCGCATCTTTTCAATATTTTCCTTAAAACTGTGAATGCGTAAGTGAATGCTGTTTAAAAATTGGGCCTATTGATTTGATTGATTGAAAGCTTTGACAGACTTCGTTGAGCCTATATACGAAGGGTTTTATTTGATTTGTAAATCAATCTTTGATTTGTAAATCAATCTTTGATTTGATTTGCAAAAGCATTTAATTTGATTTACAAAAGCTTTTCTTTTGATTGAAAATGATGTTTTGAAAGCTGGTTTATCAAACCCTTACGCTAGCATAGGAATTGAAGTGTATCGCTACTTTTAATTTTTTATCTTTATAACCTTAAGGCTGCATGTGAATGATGATTTGCCGGTCTGCGAAGCATCCTCGACCACAGGAATAGACAAGTGTCGGTCTCCTCATGGGTATGAAAACCATCGGAGGGACGCTGACACTATAATTGACATTTCACTATGACGAGACCTTAAATCCGGATAACCGTTTTAAGGTGTGTATATGTACATTTTACAGAAAAACTGGCAGGGTACATCTGTAAACTGAAGTTTGTCCATCATGAGAATCAGATCTCGATCGATTTGATCGTGAATCCCACGATTCCTAGGCTCACATATGAGTAGCCCATAAACCTGCACAGTTCAAATTTGCACAGAAATAGATATATATACATCATCACGTCGCAATGGAACCAAGGATTCATCAATATATCCTGGCTGCGAGTGGATAAAGCGTTTCGTTCCCACTAGATAGCGATCTAAGGGACACGAGTATGCTTTCAAAGCTGAAACTATAAAAATAACTAGATTTAAAGAAATCTCAGCCATTATAGCTTCTAGGTTCTATCGGGACCTGTTTGAACCGTTAAAAGCTAGAATTGGCGAGATTTGGATGAATCTAGTCCGCCCGCAGATATGTCAGTGCAAATTCATATACAAATGAATGTTAAATGCAGTAGTTGAATAAATTGAATAAAGCAATATATATATATATATATATACATATATATAATTATATATATACAAAAGCTATAAAAGGGCGATGGGTTTTCACTCGCAAGCCCGGACTGAAATTGAAATATATATATATATATATATATATATATATATAAACTGTAAATAGCCACGAAATAATCCAGGCTGTGACAGAAATGAAATATATATATATATATATATGTATATAAAAACAGTAATAAGGGCGATGGGTTTTCACGCCGGGGCCCGTACTGGAATTGAAATTTACAGAAAAGTAGTCCACCAGTGACTGGGGAGAGCACCCAGTATGGCGAAGTGTGCAAAAGCAGTAAAATGGCCATGAAGTAATCCAGGCCGCACTGAAAATATATAAATATATATATATATATATTGACAGAAATATAGTCAACCAGGACTGATATGAGAATTAGTGATGGTGAAAGTCGCTTACATATGCGTAAATATATGTAAAAGCGATAAACTACCTCGGATTTGACATCCGGGCTTGACAGAATTGAAATGTTAGTATATAATCAGTTAAATATATATAAAAAAGGGCCAAACCCGGACTGGGAAGATAACCCAGTCCGGCAGAGTTGCCAGAATGTGTGCTAGTGCATCGAAGCTGCTGGAGCTGACGGATCGTCAATCCGAGTTGTAAAAATGCAAAATTTTGCGCTTATGCATAGAAATGTACCAAATTTTGACGAAAACGGCCACGGAACTAAGTTCCGGGCATATGTAGAAGATGAAACTTCGTGTGCAAGTGCAAAACAGTGCAAAGTAGTAGTATTGACTTTCTGATCGTAAAAATACTTACAATGGACTGCAATACGGGCTTTTTGCCAAATCGTAGGCTTTAAACGTCCAAATCTACCGGTTATTTTCTGATATGTGGTAGTATATGGGTATATCTACGTGTTGGAGTGAAAATATTTGGGTTTGGAAGAGGTGTAAAAGTCAAAAAATCAGACAGGCAGAGCTTTGCTGCGTTTCTAAATTTTTGAAAATGAAGGGGGGTGCACGTTTATTTATAGGCCAGGAAGCCCTAGCTCTACCTGCGGCTACCACGGGTAGAGGTATGGCTCCCCTAGGTGGGGCCCACGTGCCAGGTTCTGTCATCTCGAAGTACGTGCACTCCGGACAACGCGTAGTCGAAGTCGGAACTTTCAAACTTTTGATCGAAGCGTCCGTTTGAGGCGTGCGATACCTTTTTGGAAAGCCCTCGCCGAGAGTGTCACAATGACATGGGATAAAATATTTTCCGGGTCTGAGAAGACGGGTTCATAACCAGGTCTTCGATTCCCCACAGTTTGTCCATTGAGCTGTCTTGCGTTGTTGGCACTCGGGATCGTTGTTGTCACTCGGGATCGTTGTTGTGGTTCGTTATGACTTCGATGGCATCAATTCGGCTTGAGTTTGACCGAATCGGTTGAGAGTTGGTAAAATGACCGTTTTGCCCCTCTTGGGGTTGCCAGTGGTGTCGGCACGGCCTTTGATGGATCTGGCTTCCCAGGGTTGTCTCTAGGGCTGAACTACACTTCCCGGATTGACGCCGGGGATGACTTGACACGTCCTGAGTTGATGTCCAAGTTGACCTGTACTTTTCGGGTTGAGACCGGGGCTGTCTTGAAGGCCCGATCGACGATCGAATTTGAGTTGATAGCCCGATATTGAGATCGGGGCTGATCTGACGGTGCGATTGAAGATCGGAGCTGGATCGACGGTCCGATTGGAGATCGGAGCTGGATCGACGGTCCGATTGGATATCGGAGCTGGATTGACTGTCCGATTGGAGATCGGAGCTGGATTGACGATCCGATTGGAGATCGGAGCTGGATAGACGGTCCGATTGGAGATCAGAGCTAGATTGACGGTCCGATTGGAGATCGGAGTTGGATTGAGTACCTACATTGATGATCGAATTTGGCTGAATTACCTATATTGGGGATCGGATTTGGTTGGATTACCGATATTGGGGATCGAATATAGGTTACCAATATTGGGGATCGAATTTGGCTGGATTACTGATATTGGGGATCGGATTTAGGTTACCGATATTGGGGATCGGATTTAGGTTACCAATATTGGGGATCGAATTTGGCTGAATTACTGATATTGGGGATCGAATTTAGGTTTAAAGACCGGCATCGGTGGCAGGTTTTGAGTTGAAGGACCGGCATTGATGGCCAGATTTGAATTGAAAGACCGGCATTGGTGGCCGGATTTGAGTTGATTAACAGTTTTGCCCTCCTACAGTGTTAGTATTGGGGCAAGAAAAATTTCGAGTGTCTACACCCATAAGAAGACCAACAATTGTATATATATTTTGTAATCGAGGATGCTTTGCATCCCGGTAATAAACATCCAAATCAAGCCGAATGCGGAATAAAATAAAAATGAAAGTATCAACAGGCTTCAATTCCTATGCGAGCGTGAGGGTTTGAAAACCATCTTTCAAAACGACATTTTCACATCTTGTCTAAAAATGAACTTTTCAAACAAATCAAACCCTTCGTATATAGGTTCAACGAAGCACGACACTACTTTCAAATCAAACACACGTAGACTCAATTACTTCCAACATACACATACACATTGCAAATAAAAAGAGAAATATTGAAAAGATGCGGTAACCGTGTTTCACGGAAGTCAGGGGTGCCTAACACCTTCTCCCCACTTAACTAAGCCACCGAACTTTAAGAATTTCGGTTTCCAAGGCCAAGTTTTGACAGCGTCCAGTAATTGGGCATACTTGCCAATATATCAAACAAAACTTGGTTGAGTTGGTACAACAATTTCAAAATATACCAACTGACGACTCTGTAAATCTTTCAAAATTGTCGACATGATACATGTTGGTCTTTTCCTAAAAATTTCACAATTCATAAAACATATAAGGCAAACAAGAGTTGAAAAATAACAAAATTTAGGGAGAGGAAGATCTGTCCAAAGAGAAGATTTTTTTTGACGTCGACATATAATATATTAAATGAAATTAGAAGAAATTTATAATGGAGAGGAGTTAAATACAATTAAAGTATTAATTATATTACTTAATTTGTATACTTCATCTTAAATTAAAAATGAATGGAGATAGTATTATTAAATGCATGAATCTAACGTTTTCACAATAGTAATAACACTAAACGGTGAAAAATAAATTACCCGAAAGGAAACAAAAAGGAAGTTCTTACAGCCGTAGCGCCTTTTTTCCTTGCAGTATAAAAGTTGAAAAAGTGGATAACCACAAATCAGAAATACCCTTCCGCCTTCATTTTCTCTCTCCTAAATCATCTCTTTTTCTCCACTTTCTCTCTGAACGGAGCAGCCATCACAGAAGCTTGACTACCAGTCTACGACCCTTTGAATGGCTGAAATTATGATGTAGAAAAAGCCAAGTAAGTTCCTCTCCCAGACCCTTTTGGGTTCCTTTAATTTCCTCTGAACCCATTTTTTTCACTTTCTTTATTTTTTTAAATAAAATTCATATCATTTACTTGTTCTTTATATATGATTGATCGATCGAACTAGTTCACCTTCTGTACAGTTTTTTTATGGTGGATCTCTGCTGATATACTTCATGGAACTATATATTTTTCGTATGAATTTTTAATATTTTTTAAATCTTTTAGTTCCAGTTTTTTTTTGGAGAATTTTGATACTGATGTTTCCTTTTTCGGTAGTTTGAGGGAGACAATTTCTGGGTTTCTGGTTTTATGCCAGAAAGTTGGCTGCTTGTATCTTTTCTTTGAAACTGAATTGAAATGAAATTTTTTAGTTCCTTTGTTTTGATTTTTTCCCACCGATATAGCTACCCTTTTTGCAGAATTACAATTATAAGATGTTATAACATTTTGAGTGAACTACGACCATCTTAGTTCTCAATTGCCTAAGAAATTTGTTAGTTGTTGAAAAGAAACTGATGAATCTGATTGCCTAAGAGGGTTCTTTGAATAAGTCCTTTGTTGTTTCTAATTGCTAATATCTCTGTTGATATACTTACTTCATGAAACTTTTTATTTTCTTCCTTTGGTTTTTTTTAAATTTTATTTTCTTTTTATCTTTTCGTTCCAGTTTTATTGGAGAATTTTGATGCTGACGTTTCCTTGTTCGGTAGTTTGTGTGAGATTCCTACTGGGTTTCTGGTTTTATGCCAAAAAGTTGGCTGCTTGTATCTTTTCTTTGAAATTTGGTTGACTTGTTACTTGTAGGAGTATATAGATATGGTATAGGTATATAGTTCTCGATTGCCTGAGAAATTTGTTTATTGTCAAAAAGAAACTGATGGATCTGATTGCAGCTTTGCTTAAGAGGGTTCTTTGAATAATTCCTTTGTTGTTTCTGATTGCTATACTATATATGTGTATGGGTAGGTTTTACAACTAATTTTTTTAATCTTTGACTATTATTAGCTTTGAGCTTCTAGAGTTGTTTAGTAACCTATGACAGAAATTGAGTTACACTGTATTCATATCGCATAATCTAATTTAGGCTCCAGTTGGAAGTGAGATTGAATTCAGGAAAGGAAAGCAGACCAAGTTTTTAAGACTATAGTGTTGAGAAGTCGCCTTTTTTGAACTTCTCTCTCTTTCCAATTGTAGAGCTGATGTCAAAAATTCTACAGCCAAGAGCCTAATTTAAAAGTTCCTGAACATTTACTACTGCACTTATTGATCATCAGATGGACTTTCAGTGGAAATTTATTATGTTCTCAGTCTTTAACTAGAGATTTCATTTGTTCTTATTTGAAGTATTATTTTGGGAAGCACTATTTCCATGTGTTTTTGATATTTTCACATGGTTTCCTCTCACATGAATGTGAGATCCACTTTATGCTCATGTGGAGATGATCATGTAGAAATATCAAAAATATATGTCGAAATATCAGTTCCCTTTTTTTTTTACTGTTGTTGCTAGTTTCTCAATTTTCATTTTTATATTTGTGATGTCTTGTTTTTACAAAATGGTGCGCTTATGTTATTACTAGTATTAATTAAATGGTTCCTTTCCCTATCTTGTTTGTTTATTTAATAGCAAGCAACTATTAGGAAAAATATTGTTGTTTTATGTGCTTTGGTTGTGTTAACTAGTTATATTTACTTTATTTTGTATCAAATTATGTTACTGGAATTTTGTCATCCATTTATTACAAGCTTGCTAGAAGGTTTTAAATTGTTCCACATAGCGAAAAAAGATGATAATAATATAATTACGATTGTTATTATTATAATAATATCAATAATAATAAAGTAGATAGAGAGATAGAGAGTTAAACTTACCAATCAAAAACATATAATAATAGATGGATAGATAGATAAGTTACATAGTTCCTTTACTCTTCCTTATTCTTTTCAAGGACAAAAAACACTGACTGTTAGAGCATTTTCAACCATTTTTCTTTTGTTTCCTTTGCTCTATTTGAATTCCAACTTAACCCTTGTTAAATTTTTTTACTTTGATCTTTATTTTTTTTTCTTTTTAGCATATAAATTTAGGGTTCTCTTATGTTTACATTTATTGCTAGTTTTTGAATTGTGTTACGTGTCGATATCTATGATCATAGTTATCAGAATCGTATGATTCACAATATGTATCGTACAATACGATGTGATACATAGACAATTCGATGCGTATCGCAGGGTGAATCGAAAATGACATTGTATCGTACTATTCAATTACAATAAGATACAATGCACGGTACTTTTTAAAGCTAGGAATCGACTTGAAAAAGTTTTTATGTAGATCCAAAAGAGTAAAAGCAAAATTTTTGAGCCTTCTATTTCAAATGAAGAGGTTTTTTAGCGTTAACATATTCTATATTGCTTGATGAGCCTTTAATCACTTTTTAGAGTTTCATATCTTCTACAAAATGTTGATTTATTTTTCGTACGTCACTTTCCACAAGTAGAAACATAAGTCTCCACTTGTTAATTTGAATTATTCTCTTTGCTTTATAGTTTAAAGGTGAATATACTTTTTTGTTTTCTCTTGTTACTTTATAAATATTATTAAAATAATATCTAATAAATCAATGTAGAGTACTTTGGCTACTATTTAACTTTAAAATTAATTGTAGTCTATAATAATATTTACTTGACTATTTTTATACATAGTCAAGCTAATATGCTTGATGGTCTAATTTAATGTTTCATATGTTTAAATATATATTATCACATTTTTCCTTTTGTTTTCGTATCGTACGATACGATATATGAAACAAGATACGGGGGTTTTCGATACACGATACGATTCACGATTTGACAACTATGGTTCTCGGTACTTAGTTAGCAAAAATTGTGCTAGCTCTTTTTCATATGGAGCTTAAATCAAAAGGCTCATTTTTATTTACTGATTCTAATGATGACATGCTATTCTAGTTATTCGTCATTGTGCGTAATAATTTGTTTCTACAACATTCCCCGCATTAATGGTTCTTATTCAATATTAATTTTTACCAAGAATATTTATATCTTGCTTGTATTACTCTTAAGAATGCAGCTGTTACTAAGGCATTCAATTTCGATGGAGATAATGATCCATTGAACTTCATTAATTATTTAAAGTGGTTCCTTTTGTTGAACTTTGTTCTTTTCATGTTCCAAAGGGGCCTTGACTTAGAGTTTGTCCTCTGCTCTCAGTGTATTAAACTCTTTTATTTGATGTTCCTAATTAAGATGTGTTGTTTCACTCATTAGTCGGAGTGCTTTATCAATAAGTTTTTGTGCTTTATAATAATTAAAAAAATACTACATTATTGGTTTTCAATACAACATTAGCTTTGTCTGAGATTATCAATTATTTTTTCTTCTTTGTTTTCCTTGTGAGGATGCAACTAATATATTTAAGGTATTCGATTTTGATGGGGATAAAGATGCAATGAATTCATTAGTGGATGGGGATGTGATATGTTGATTTCATTACTTGATGTGGTTAGCGATGCATTGATTTCATTACTGGTTCAAAATAGCTTATTTCATTGATGTTTTTTGTTCTTTTCGAGTTCCCAAGGGAGCCTAACTTATAGTTTGTTTTCTGTTCTCGGTATTTTAACTTAAAAAGTATAAATTTTTCCCCATTTTTAAAAAATTAATAACTTGGTACTTTTTACTTGGTGTTGACTTATTGCTAATTATGCATTGCTGCTCCCGCTCATTTGTGGTTCTACTTTGTCATCCTTATCTTGAAGATGCAACATTAATGGTTTTTGATACGATATATATATTTCTATGAGATCATTGGGAATGCGTATGTTGTCTTTTTGTTTACTTCAATCGATTAAGATATGATGCGTTGAACTCTTTTTGGCTGACTCTTTCCTTCATTTATTATGCAGGAGGATACTGGTTGTCAACTCATCTGGAGTTAGCTTAGTTACTATTAAATTTTGTTTGGACGTATCTATTGAAGATTGATTATATAGAGGGAGAAGCACTATCAACTTGAAGTCGGTACGATCATATATAAACTATGTGCTTGGGGGGGGGGGGGTCTATGCTACTATATCATCACTTTTTCTCCACTTTGTCTCTAATCGGAGCAGCCACAGATCTTGAGTACTAGTCTGCACCTTTGAATGGCTGAAAAAAAGACGTAGAAAAAGCTAGTAAGTTTCTCTCCAGACCTATTGCTTAGCTTTTACTCTGAACCATTCATTTATTTGCTTAGTTTTAGTGTTCATAGGCTTTATGCGATCGATATCAATCTATCTACTTTACTTGCTTTATAGTTTTAGTGGTGAATCTTAGTTATTATAGTTCATGAAACTACTTATTCATTATGTTGGTGTACTTCATTATGTTTCTTACTACCAATTATTTGAGAATTTTGACGTTGTGGTTTTGTTGTTTCAGAGTCTAATAGAGATGTCTTTGTTCTTTTCACATTCCAAAAGGGACTAGTTTGTCATCTGTTCCCAGTTTTTTAAACTTTTCTTTTTCATATGAAAAATCTGGAGCTTATTTTTTATTTGGTGTTGCTGAATGAGGTTCTGTTCAACTTATTTATCGTGCGCTTTATTATAATTTTGTACAAAATGATGCATTAATGGTTATCAATACAACATTAGCTTTGTTGGAGATTATCGAGAATGTTTATCTTCTTTGTATTACTTTTGAGAATGCAGCTAATATCTCGACAGGTAATATTTTGATGAGGATATTGATACATTGATTTCATCACTAGATGGTGATGGTGATACATTGATTTCATTTCTGTTTCAAAATAGTTTATTTTCTTGCCTTTTGTTCTTTTCGAGTCCTTATGGACCCAACCTCATAGTTTGTTTTCTGTTCTAGGCGTTTTAACTTAAAAATTCTATTTTATTTTTGACTTTTTCGATAAGAAAATTTTCAGAAGACTTGGTACTTTTTCTTGGGGTTATTTTTTTGCTAATTTTGACATGCTGTTCCGCTCATTTGTTCTTCTACTTTATCTTCCTTTACTAGAAGATGCAGCATTAATTGTTTTTAATACAGTAGTAATTCTCTTGAGATCATCGGGAATGCATATTGTTTTAGTACTTTCGAGAATGCATCATTAATTTTCTTCGGTCCTTCAACTTTGTTGAAAATACTGATACACTAAAATCTGTTTGACTGACTATTTCTTTTCATTTATTTAGTAGGAGGAAACTGGTTTTGGTCAACTCTTCTTGAGTTCGCTTCTTCAAACCAATCAAATTTCTATTGAATTTCAGTTTGGACGCATATATTGAAGATTGCTTATATAAAGGAATAATCATATTCAACTTGAAGTCGGTGTGATTGTATATAAAATATTTACTCAGGGTTGTCTTTTGGTCTGCGCTACTAAATGGGTATTTTTGAAGATATGGGATTCTCTGGCAATCTTGATTTCCTCTCGGCTCCTCCGGGGGAAGGAGATGTGGCTCCAGAAGCTGAACCTGATGTAACTGCGGAGGAGGACTATAGTGATGAGGAAATGGATGTTGACGAGCTTGAGAGGAGGATGTGGAGAGACAGAATGCTCTTGAGGCGGCTTAAAGAACAGAATAAAGGCAAGGACGGAGTTGACAATGAGAAGCAGCGTCAGTCCCAGGAGCAAGCACGGAGAAAGAAAATGTCTCGGGCACAAGATGGTATCCTGAAATACATGCTAAAAATGATGGAAGTCTGCAAAGCCCAGGGTTTTGTTTATGGTATCATTCCTGAGAAAGGCAAACCAGTTAGTGGAGCCTCTGACAATCTTCGTGCATGGTGGAAGGAGAAAGTCCGGTTTGATAGGAATGGCCCTGCTGCAATTGCCAAGTACCAGGCAGACCATTCAATTCCTGGCAAGCACGAGGACTTTAATTCTGCTGCCTCCACTCCTCATACTTTGCAGGAGCTCCAGGACACCACCCTTGGCTCACTTTTGTCTGCTCTGATGCAGCACTGCGAACCGCCGCAAAGGAGGTTCCCATTGGAGAAAGGCATTGCCCCACCATGGTGGCCTACCGGAAATGAGGAATGGTGGCCTCAATTGGGCATACCCAAGGATCAAGGACCACCTCCATATAAGAAACCTCATGATCTGAAGAAGGCTTGGAAGGTGAGTGTTCTAACAGCGGTGATCAAACACATGTCTCCTGACATTGCTAAGATCCGCAAGCTTGTGCGACAGTCTAAATGCTTGCAGGATAAGATGACAGCCAAGGAGAGTGCCACTTGGCTTTCTATAATCAACCAGGAGGAGGCTCTGTCTCGAAAGCTGTACCCTGATATGTGCCCATCAAATTACGTATCTGGTGGCTGTGGGTCATATCTCATCAGCGAGACCAGTGATTATGATGTTGATGGAGTGGACAATGACCAGAACATTGAAGTGGAGGAGTGCAAGCCCTGTGATGTCAATCTTTTCAACTTGGGGATTGGGGGGCCTAAAAATAGGCTTATGGTGCCACCTTTGGCTCCAATTAAGGGAGAGCTTATTGACGGAGATACAGATTTTGTCCAGAAAAGGAAGCAGCCATCTGATGAACAACACATGACCATGGACCAGAAGATATATACATGTGAGTATCCTCAGTGCCCTTATAATGATTATCGCTTAGGGTTTCATGACAGGAATTCTAGAAAAAATCACCAGATTAATTGCCCACACCGAAGTGATCCTTCTCAAGGGCTTTCGATGCCTACTTTTCAAATTACCAAAGACAAACCAGCCGTGTTCTCTATGCCCTTTGCTCAACCCAAGCTCACCGCTCAACTAGTGAACCAGCCTGTCCCTTCTTTTGATGCTTCCGGAGTTGTACTTCCAGAAGATGGGGAAAAGCTGATCAATGACCTTATGTCATTTTACGATACTAATATTCACCAGAATACGAGCCAGAACGCTGCGAATCCTAATGTTATAGGAGATCATAGTCTGCAGCAGCAGAAGTTTCAGTTTCAACTGGATGACAACTTCTTTGGACAGGGTGCTGTAATGGGAGGCAACATATCTGAACCAATCAACTTGCTCCCGAATCATTCTATATTCCCTTCGACAGATTTCCAGTTTGGCCAGTGTAAAACATATGATTCTGTATTTGATGCCAGTCCCAACGAGAATACCTTGGACTTCCAATATGGTTCGCCATTCAATATAGGGACAGCTGATTATTCCGTGGATCCAATGGCAAAGCAGGATGTGTCCATGTGGAAAGGCTGGGGTGGTTCGTTCGATGGTGGACTCTGATTGTGCTATATCATTCTGCTCGGGATAGGTGAATCTTCTCTTATATATTACTCTTAGCTTTAGTCTTTCTGGTTATTGTAGATGTTTAAGAACTTTAAAAACTTGGTTTTTCATCCCCAACTTTCTTTTCCATTAGTATCTATCTAGGTTGTTTTCATAAGCAGTAGTATTGCAGTAGTGGGGATATAATAAAAGATCTGGGGAGGACGCAACCCCGGATTCTGAACTGTATTTGAAACGAATAGAGTTGGTTCGTGCTGTGCAAGTTGTATAAGTCGTATCTGGCTTGTAGATTTTATGATATATACGTGTGTTGTGTAAGTTGCAAGTCATAACTGGCCTTGTAGACATGCATGTTTGTTATTTGACCTTTTGGTTGTTG